>JAUPFT010000005.1:28071875-28456875 GCA_036936625.1 Parnassius smintheus behrii | reverse complement strand
CTCAACGGCAATAAAAACGGATAGAGACATAGCACGCATTTGCAATAAAAGTCGCGTCATAAATAACGATCACGAAATATAATACACCTGCAATCTTCAGAAAATGGGAAAATCATTTTCCGAGGGCGGGCGCGGTCCGGCGTAATATTGTTATAAATGTACTTTTCTTAGGGCATAAATAATAATGTTGGCTACGCGGCTACTGGACGCCGGGGGCATATCTGTTGCACGCTCCAATAGTATAATGATAGAAGTGATCTTTTATCGCATTCAAATAGCCTCACATTTTATTCGTGACACATCTTATAATATTTATTTTGTACTTAAGTTGTAGCAATATGAACATTGGTAATAAACACACTATATTGCGTTTATATATATATATATATATATATATATATATATATATATATATATATATATATATATATATATATATATACATATATATATATATATACATATATATATATATATATATATATACATATATATATATATATACATATATATATATATATATATATATATATATATATATATATATATATATATATAAAATACTACCGCTGTTCTTGCCATTTTTTGGAATAAATATTCCCACCAATACCTATGCCATTCATGATTCATCCATTATAGCCTATCAAATGACCACTGCTGAACAAAGGTTTTGTACTATTAATAAATCAAGTTAATTTTACAAATATCACAACAAATAAACGGTAACATTATTTAACATTGAACAGTATAAACATAAAATACAAAAAATATATATATCCGTTTTTCAGTAGCGCTTTGTTAGACACTAGCCACCGTGGTGGCAAAGAATCGCGCCCACCTCTGGGAGCCATTACGCTCCGACAGCTTGTAAATTCTCCATTACGCGATATGAAATATGCCGCGCCGTCCCGCGCACTATTTACGATGGCCAACTATGACTTCTGATTACGCGAAAATACTCTTTTATTACCAGAATCTTTTCATTTTTAAATTGATGGTAACAGATTACAATGAACCAAATATTTCAACGGTCGAATTTAGGTTGAATTTAATATAGACGCTTGACAGCCGATGACCTGTTTACAGATAAATGCGTCAAGTACTCGTCCAAATACAGCTACTGATATGATGTTGATGTTGCCTTACAATATTTTGTGGTTTCAACACGAAATTTGGCTTTTGTTCCCAAATTGTGGTAATGTCTTTATGCGGCCACTAAAACGATATTATATCAATTAAGAGTGTGATTTAGCTGCGCAGGAAAAACGCAAAATAATGAGGTGTCGACATTCGTGCTGAGAAAATAACGCGCAATGAAGTGTCTGATGTATGCGATTTTGAGCGAACCTAAATCTGTTCAACGATCACAAAGCACTTCAATAAATAAAACGAACTTATTCTTAACCCTTGACAATAAGATGCGCTATGTTTCATTTTAAAAATCAAATAGTTTTTTAACAATAGTTCAAGGCTTAGTGAATGAAATTAAATGAACTATTGCAGTAGTAAAATTGTTTGGACCGAAAATAGATTACGGTATTAAGAGGCACATCTTCACAATTAAACATGTCGTCGCATGTCATGTAAGACATTAAAATAAAATCACTACTATTTATGTTACTAAAAATGACTTGTACTACGCTCTTATAATGTAATAAATCGTCTGGGAAATATAAGCATCAGCGCTCTGTCATACGAGCGTCGGTCGGTGCGTCCGCGCAGGAACGCCGCCCTCGCTCCGCTGCAGCCACGTCACGCATCCATACGCCATAAATCGTAGAAACGTAAATAAAAACTGGCGTTCCATATTTTAAAAACTTTATTTTAATAGCCCACTATTCAACGAGGAATTAAGACGTGTTTATTAACTGAACACTCGTAATACATACAAGTCTTCCCTTCATAAGTATCTCTGCTCCTTGCCGTCATAAATCTCTATGCATGTTAACTTTAATACGTTCGCTTACAAATCTTTTATCAATCATTTTACAACCGAGGACTTGTGTTTATTTTATCTGCAACAACTAAGACTTTTGTATTTGTATGTTTGATTACGTTTGTATGTTTGTCATTTGCACAAGATATAAACTCGAGTGCGCCCAAATATTAAATTTTGGGACAGAAGACACGGTGAAAATTAAACAAAATGATCTTTTTTTCTATTTAAATCAGCATTTCTCGTTAATAATAAGCATAATAAAGAAAGTGGTACCAATTTACCTATTTCGTTAAGCACCATTGCATCCACCAATATTTACTAGTTTGTTGTGTTTGTGTTTTTTTTTTTGCTATCTACAATATTTTGGCTGGTATATGTAATAGCCTCGGAATCTATATTTGAAAAATAAAATTTGGCAAACCTATTTGTAACGCTTATATTGTAATGACAATGGCTAGATTAATACGCAGTTTCCGAAAGACCAAACCCGAAAAAAATCAAACCCGAAGACCAATATCTTGTATAAATAAAAAATTAGCCCAGTTAAAATCTCATATCGGGAACAGAGGCGTAGTAGCTAGCACCTATCTGGGCCATACAGTCGCATAATGTTAGCAGTTTTTATTGGCTTACAAAAATTTAATGAATACTATAACTACCAATAACATAATACTATAGGTTACTGTAGGTCAATCGACGGATCCAACTCGGCTAGCAGCGTTCGGGAAATTACGACACATCTTCTCTTCAGTCATACCTTAAAACTTGAAAACATGATTGTACAACCAGTGCATGTCGCCAGTGCAGTGATGACTTATGGATCTGAGACGTGATCATTCACTGTTGGCCCTAAAAGATGCTCAAGGTCGCTCAGCGAGTTGTGGAAAGGGCTATGCTCGGGGTTTCTCTGCGTGATAAACTTAGATATGAGGACATAGCCCAACGGATTAGTAATCTGAAGTGGCAATGGGCCAGCCATATAGCTCGAAGAACTGACACCCGATGGAGAAAAAAGATTCTCGAGTGGCAGTCTCACGGAGTGTAGGGCAAACCCCCACAACATGAAATGACGACCTGGTAAGACATGCCGGAAATTGATATGGCATATGTTCTGCAGTGGACTAGTGAAGGGTTGTAATTATGATGATGAAGATGATAGGCACCAAAAACTACATAAAATAATTTTTAACCCAATTTCGTTCCGTGAGTGTAGACCGCGGTGACGGGCAGCACCATCAAAAATTCGATACGCCTGATACTGCAGTCGTCTATCCGCTTTTGAAGTGGAATTTTACGAGTTGATGGAAGAAAAAACTACTCTATGGTACACTATCAAATACACCCTATATAAATATAACCTACACTCGCTGTTTTGATAATCTTTTTGTAGACATTAAAAACAATTGACGACGCGTTTATACTTAAATTTAATAACCATGTAAGGCGGTAGCTGAGAGGATAAAAGCTGGCCTTAAAATTTTATGGTGTACGAGCAATCAGAATTCAATACTTGCCGCAAATTTAAGTGCTGATATCTGTAAAATCGTTATGAAGAACCTTTCATGTCTCATAAATAAAAAAAAAATATTTCAAAGAGTTGTAAAGCCTACCTATATGCATGGACTGTGTCTGTTGTGAAATTGAATCCTACCAGCATGAGTGGAGACCTGTGTTCAACAACTAAAGGACTAAATTGGGTACTCTTTCGTCAGGTAGATGTATAATTTCCTAAATGATATACTACTAGCATAATAAAGTCGCAGAGTAGTTGCGGCTTAAGAGAATCCGCTACTAAATCCATATAGTCCTGTATTTTTCGTAAGAGATGACAACAATGAAATGAAACTAAAACAAGAGATGCAGCATTTTTCCGGCAGTAACACAAAATAACAAAACTATTGCGGTTGCCACTCCGCCTGTAAATCGTGGTAGCTCCTTGAAAGGCTACGTTCAACAGTTATCTTTTGATGACCGAAAAATAATGACTGAACAAACTAGAAAGTGCTTGATGAATATACGCTAGATTCTATAAAGATTGTCTGGATAAAGCATAGACTTATCACATACTTCTGCAGCTATACCATGACGAAGAGTGAGGGTATTCTACGAACATACTTAGCCTTAATCTTTTCTTCATTAGCCGCATAAGTTAACTTCTTACAACTTCTATAAATAGAAATATGGTGATGGACTCTCTACCACCGTTGCTACATAGCGATGCTTTAAACACACTGACTGCGGATTGTTTGTTGTCATGGCAATCACAATCTATTTGCTAAGTCACGACTCCTAAGAATTAAAGCCGAAGCAATAAAAATACGTGGCAAGGCACGCTGCAGCTATATTATGGTTGTAGCACGAATGAGTTGGCTCGACCGGGGAAGTATCACGCTCTCAGGATACCAGCGTAAAATAGCAGCTTAATACTGCTGTATTTCGTATGGTGAGTGTAGAGATCCTGAGACTCTGTACTGGAACATTCCATCTCGCGAAATCATCATTCATCGAGAATAAATGTAGATGTGTATGGGCCACAACATCCACTTACCATCAGGACTGTATGCCCGTTTGTCACCCTTATTCTATAAAGAAATATGTGTTTTAGTATTCATACAATTTGTGCATTACGCAATGTGTAGTTTTGTTTAGACTTTTTTTCTTATAATTTCTTGAAATATTTCATGTCTTACGTGATGAGACACACTACAACGTATTACAGCGGCGGCCCTATAATGTCACACGCTTTTACAGGGCGCTTTTGGAACGAAATGAACCAGCTAAATTAGAAGTATAAATGCTGTTTTATAGATTCAGTGAATATCCGGTAAGGCGAATGAAGCCGAAGAAAAGCTAATTTGGAAGAGGTATATGTCAAGCAATGAACCACGGCAGCCTGATGAAGTCGGTGATGATGAATATTCCGAACAGCGCTATGTGTCTAACATATTTATTATCTTTACTAATATGTAGGAATTTAAATAAATTTTGTCCATAAGATTAAATCTTATAGGAACATGTTACGTAACAAAGACGGTATGTGAAGATAGATAATTCCACAGTATTTGCGCTTGTAGGTATTTACGTTAATTGACTATAGTTGAGTATTTCCAGCTTTAGAATTGTTTTCAGTCTATTATTAATCCGAACACACAAAAAGCTTTTTTGTAATGTAGTCCATATTAATGTTAAAAAAGTAATATCGTCTGAACCGGAGCACATAAATTTACTTATTACAACAAAACTTCACCGAATAAGCAGAAAAGATTCTGAATATGTTTTTTTGCGACAGACATAATTTATTGGCATAACAAAGGGAACAAAATTGCCTGTAACCATGCAAATTGTAGGTAATCAGGGCCTGATTTAATGGTTTGTAAGAAGCGTATGGAGAAAGTTTCTAACGACACTTTCGACATTAATAACGAATAAAACATTTTTTATCAATTGGCAATAACTCATCCCGTTATCTTAAAACTAAAAGCGTTTATATGTCATAAATGGTTAATGAGTAGAATAGTTTGAAAGCGCGTCAAGCGGTCAGACGTGTAGCTACAACAGTTGTCCTGCTAATCAATTACAAGCTGTCATACGACTTTTGTGTTGACGACTATAAAATTGCCGCACTTTATTTTTTCCTGTGCCAAAAGTCAACATCATCTCGAACGGAATGTTAACAACACGATATTTTTCAGCGAATTTAATCTAAACAAATTGTTGAAATTGAAAATATTTAATGATGCGCACACAAAGGAAACGTAACTAATTTAGATTCATTACGACACATTAGTGATTTTGATAACCCCTCTTAAAACAATAGCCGAAGACTTAAGCCGCAGCTATAAGTGATTTAATTTGACTCGATGCCAGAATGACTAATTCGCGCTAACATATCGTGATTTTAATTTCATGACATTTTTCTAGATTTTAGAATTAAAATCTTTATCTATTACAGAAATTAATGGTTCGTTTATTTATGAGTAAATCATTAGTTTAAACATAAAAATTGAAAAATCATGCCTCCTGTTTAGTTCAAAAATGTGTGTATGTGTAAAAAAGGTAAGATTGTAATGTTAATAGAATGTGTAAAACAATATACCCCGTAGCGATAGTATAAAGGTCCAATTTTCCCGTGGGTGTCGTATGAATTGAATACGAAAGTATAGGTTTGTGTTATGTCGAAGTACTATTATTTAATCTGTGGTTATGTGGAGTACGCAAAGGCCAAACATTTGTATATATGTATAGGTACAAATTGTTACTCGATTTTTGTGCTAATGAGTGCATGCATCAATGAATAGTATGTAATAAGCTATATGGAATAAAAATTAACCTATTATACTTATATAAAACGCATTTAAATTAATCTATACTGTAATATTATAAAGAGAAAATATTTTTTTTGTTTGTAATGGTCTATAACACTACAAAATCGATTTTAAAAATACTTATACTAATTACTTATACCTATAGAAAGCTACATTATTTTTTAATTATGTGCGAGCAGAAACTCGCATGCAGATCTAAGAAAATAGATCACTATCACTGCAACTTAAAAGATTTATTGTAATCGCTGTTATGGCTATAGTTCACGGCTAAGCCCTTTGTTTTCAATGAATAGAAGGAGTTGCTTAGATGTGAGAAATTTCACTTCTTCTGGGCGGAGTACATAGTTTCACAGATGCGTGTTACGTTTGCACATTAAGGGTCCGCAATCAGTTAGGATGTGCAGAGGTGTTTCTTCCATTATGGAACAGCTACATAATCAGAGGCTATTATTTATTTAAAAAAATTAGGGGTCCCTAAGGAAAAAAAAGTGCAAAGGTACCAAAAATTGCCTAAAAAATCATTACTTGCCATGCTTGCGAAAACTATTGACGGTAGCTTAAAGTACAATACGTTTTTAAAACTTATCAATATATACGTAAAATTTCGCGAGACAATTATGTTCAACTGTCATATTTAAATGACATAAACAGATTTTATGTTTTAAATAAATGTTATTTATGTACTGGTAGAAACGAAAAATTCTTCGAAAGACCCAATAAAAATAAACGCAAGGAAATTGCCGCGATATGACACATTCGTCTTTCGGTATGTAAAAACCATCATTGGTTCAATATCTAATACATTAGTATTCTAAAACACTGATATATCCTAATATTAATATATATATACATGTACCCCGAAGCGGATGCTGTCACAATCCACAAGAATTTTAAACCGACTTTAAAAAGGTTCTCAATTCGAGTGTATATTTTGTTTGTACATATGTATGTGGTACGGGACATCTTCGTATACTGTGAATTAATTTTGATGATTCTTCTGTTATTAAATAGTTTTCAATTCAAGGCTGGCCCATATAAGTTTGGAGTAAAATTTCTACTCCTAAAGGTAGCAAATAAATAACTTCTTTTTCAGCAATTTGAAGTCGGTTTTTACTTTTTGTTAAAATTTTATAATTATTGAATTTGAATCCGGCAGGTCTGTCATCACACTTCTTGAAGTTAAAAGTCGGTACCCCAATTACAATATTATGAAATTTAAACCCACCCAGTGTGATAAGATGAGAAATGGCACGAGACTTTTAACAAAAGAACTAAAATACAATGTTATTATTGCAACTATGCTCACTGAATTTGAAGCCGGATGGCTTACGTACGTTCCACGTATTCCTTTTAAACTGCTTCAATTCCCTTTTAAAATATCGTTTGCCCACACAATAAATAAGTCCCAAGGACAAATGTTTTCTCTGGTGGACACCAAATTGAGAAAAGAGTGCTTTCCTAATGAACAATTATATGTAGGTATGTCTCGAGTGAGATCTTTTGAAAAATCAATATATTCTGCTACCAGATATCAACACCACTGCAAATGTAGTACACGTAGAAGCAATGAGGTAACTTAAGATTTTACAATCCATACAAAATAATTTTTATTCAAAATATTTTTTATTATTGTAAATAGGCTCGCCTTTGACCACTATCTCGCCTGATGGTAAGCGATGTTAATTATATAGTTATTTATATTTTTTATTTGTTAATAATTAATATTCATAGTTAATTAATTCTTGATTCAAAGAATTCCATTCCTTCTTAGCTGTACGTATGTAGGTACAATGAAAGTGTTCTCAAAACGTTTGACCAAAACTTTGGACTGGCCCAAGGAAGACAAGCTTTTTAGTGGTAGAAGAATTTTTAGAATCTGCATTTATCCACGCAAACGATGTCGTAGGCGGTTCAGCTGGTTAAATAATATACTAGATGTTTTTTTTACCGTCTGGAAAAAAATAGATCAATTTCATGATATTATGTTAATGTAAGAACAATTGTAAAATATTGTAATTGTAAAATAAACAGTGCAATAGACTTCTATTTTGTTCACCTGTTACACCCAATTTTTTCCAAACGGTAAAAAAACGACAGAGGCAAATGAAATAGGAAATGGTTAATAGTATCATCCTGATATCAACTTAAAACAATTAAATAACTGCAGTTGCCAGTCCACCTACTAAGCGTGGCAACTCTGGCAAATATCCCTCTAAGATGCAGTTTATGGGAGAAGCTTACGTGAATACTTACGACAGTTATCATCTAAAATGTATTGGTTAAGACTGTCTAAATTTAAAATACATTCCTATAAAATCATGCTTTTGTTTCCACTGCTTTGTAACTGGTATTTTCAGATAAGCGCCAAATAAAATTTCTTTTACTTTTTCATTATAGATTACTAAGATTTATGAAATACTGGTACATGCACATGCGGATTGATTTTTCACCGTCGTTCAACTTTCGTGTGTCATTTAATAAGGTAGGTACACCATGAATAGTTTTAAGTGGTAAAGCCAAGTTGTAGCTCTCTGTAAATTGGCTGTAGGGTAAATGAGTCGGCCTAACCGGAGATGAACTACGTTGTCACAGAATACCAGTGTAAAATATCAGCATGATTATGCCATGTTTCGTATTAAAAGTGTAAAAGTTCGTAGTAAAAGATATTAAGGTATCATCATCATCATAATTACAGCCTTTCACAAGTCCACTGCTGAACATAGGCCTCCCCCAAGTAGTGCCACAAAGCACGGTCCCGAGCCACCTGCATCCACCGACTTCCTGCATCTCTTACCAGGTAGTCACTCCATCTAGTGTGGGGTCGCCCTACACTTCGCCTACCGGTACGAGGCTGCCACTGGAGAACCTTTTTTCCCCATCGCTTGTCGGTTCTTCGAGTTACATAGTCGACCCATTGCCACTTCAGCTTACTAATCCGTTAATCCCATAATTAAGGCATAAGTACTATCTTCTTTCTCAGGGGTAACAACACAAACTCTGCATTTTGGTTTTTAATCTGGAAGATAGATAAACGTGTCTCAGGGCCACGGCCCTTTTAATATTGGTCGGACTCTGTGCTTGTTTCTAACCTTTACTTACTTAATAAGTAAATATGTAAGTGAGGTTTATATCAGCAGTAGGCGGTGTGCCCTTTATTATCCTTACACTATTATAATATAGGTAAATACAAATAAAAATACTCGTTGATTGCATTCAATAACGCCTACTGAAACTAAAAGTTCGTAAACTGGACTTAATTCACACACCTAATTTTAACATTAAGCATATTATAAACATACCTATATAGTAGAAATCTATAAGTCGACATTTTGTTTATTTTTATAAACACAGGTTCTTAACTAAACGAGGGTTAGACGACAGCTGTAGTAACACATAACATTCATGGAATTCCACTGACACGCAATAAAATTTTATAAAACCGCGGTTATCGTAAACTGAACAAATAGCATACTTTACGAGCCATTCGTCGCGGTTTTCCATTTGCATGATACTGTCACGTCATATACAACCTAGGTACTACTCGCTCCTTAACTCAAGTCATTGATATTTTTTTTGTAAAATTATTATTTTACTTGATTCTTTCATCTTTTTTCTCTGTTCACTAATCCTCCACTAATAGTGAACAGTACTAATAATAATGTCCTCCACACCGAATTGGTCACAGCGGCCAGACTCAATGGAGACTAGCCATCTACGCAAGACAGGAATGTAGTGCCCAAGTAAATGCGCGAGCACAGCTGCACTCACTACAGGTGCATTCTCACTCTCATAGTCCGATGGGAGGGTAAGCCGACACGACCGGAGAGAAGATAGGCGCAGGACCAACGGTCTCACGTACTTTTCAAGGCACGGGGATGAGACACCGCCAACTTTCTTACTCCGGGCAGCTACTGAGAATTTCTTGATGGAAAAACTCAATAACTGATTTTTTGACCCAACCGAACCGGAATTCAAACCCGGGACCTCATGATCTTTACTAGGCCAACGGAGCAATCATATATTAGTTTATAATATAGTGAACAGTAATAGCATCATGATTGCCCGCTACTAAGATTGAACAGTTTCAATAATATGCCTTGGCATATGGTCTGGCACAACTGGTTAATTCGCCTACGCGGATTCGAGATGTGGAGGATCATGAACCTTCCCTGTTGGACCTTCCGCTGACCACTCATCCAGACAGATATGAGGTCTCCGTCGATGCCCCTTTTGGCTCCTCGGATCATTATTTTGTCCGGAGTGTGGTGGCACTCACGCTAAAATCGCGGTTGCATTCTGCAGGCTGCCGCCGTGTTTGGCACTATAGGTCAGCCGATCGGAATAGGATGCGGTCTTTCTTTGCATCCTATCCTTGGGGGCGGATTTGCTTCTCGCCGAATTATCTCAACGTTGTTGCTGACTCTGTCGCTGATGTGGTACTTCAGCTTTAATTCCCTCTACTGTGGTGCCCATCGGAGGCAGATCTCAGCCAAGGTTTAGTCGCTCTTGTAGAAAGCATCATGATAAGCAGGAGTGCTACCGAGCCTGGGCTGATGCATCAACGTTCCGGGATGTAAGCACCAGTGCCCTAAAAAAGAAGTATAATTCCGTCTCCAGGTCCTTCAAAAGTGTCATTGCCCAGGTAAAGTCAGAGCACATAGGCAGAATTGGCGAGAAACTTGTTCGCCTTCCAAGGGAATTTCTATCAGCCATCTCTTCCATCTCTACACAGGAAGGACAACTCACTGGCCCATGCCGCAAAGGAGAAAAGCTCCGCAAAGCCTCTTTCGTTGCGACCATCCTGCGGTGTGATTGCTCCATGCCGGAGGTGCGGTTTAGACAGCGCTAGGTTCGAAAAAAAAAGCACTCCTCGCACTGGACATCCTGCACTGGACACACACAATCCCCAATTGTGCTGAGGACGTGTGCTCCGGAGTTGGCACCGGTTCTAAAGCTTCCTTTCCGGTACTCCTACTCTCTAGGCGTAATCCCGAATTCATGGAAGATGGATTTCGTCCACCCGATCCCTAACAAAGGTGACCACTCAGATCCGTCAAACTACAGGCCATCGCCACCTCCTTGTTCCCCAAAATAATGGAATCCACTATAAACTATCAGCCCATGCGGTACCTTGAGGATCAACAGCTGAATAGTGACCGCTAATACGGTTTTCGTCAGGGTCAATTAGCTGGTGATCTTCTGCTCTACCTAACACATCGATGGGCGGAGGCAGTAGAGTCCAAGAGGGAGACATTGGCCATTAGTTTGGACATTGCGAAGGCTTTCGATTGGGTTTGGCACAGAGCGCTTCTTTCGAAGCTCCCTTCTTATGGGCTTTCCGAGAAATTGTGCAGTTTGATCACCAGCTTTCTTGCAGATCGGAGCATCAACGTCTTTGTAGACGGTGCATTTTAACGGGTGACAAACGAACACACAGTCCACCTGATAGTATCAACATTCTACATCTATCCTCGATTACGCATCAAAATGCAGATGCATTGTCATCCCGAGAGGACTAAGAAGGAATGCCTTGTTTCGGGATCATCTCCCGTACTCTATATTCATCGTGCGAAACACAGCACCAATTATTATTATACTATACAAATATTGAACCAATGATAAAGCTGTTAATTTACGCTGGTATTCTGTGAGAGCGTGGTCCTTCTCCGGTCGAGCCGACCCATTTGTGCTACAACTATATTACTAATATAACTGCAGCATGGCTCTACCACGTATATGCAAGCTCCGATTACAAAACTATTAATGCTGGCGTTCTACAAGGCTGCGTGCTATCAACAACGCTGTTCCTTCTGCATATCAATGATATGTTGCAAACCGGTAACATTCATTGCTATGCGAATGACAGCACTGGTGATGTTCTGTACACCGGCCGTACCAATATTTCCCGGGAATACGTCTCCGAATACCGGGACAAACTTGTGTCTGGCCCCGTATTCGGAGTGTCTGTATCTACTCAGTTTCAAGGCACTCCCCGTGTGCCTCAGTATCGGATACCTCGGCGTCGATATATCGAGTGACGTGCAGTTTCGTGGTTACTTGGAAGAGAAGGCCAAATTGGCCTCTAAAAAGCTTGGTGTGCTCAGCAGAGCGGGACAGTATTTCATGCCGGCAGACCGCTTGCAACTTCACAAGGCGTAGGTTCGGCCTCATATGTAACACTGTTCCCATCTCTGGGCTGGGGCTCCCCAGTTCCAGCTCCTTCCACTTGACCGCATCCAGCGCAGGGCGGAACGAATCGTCAACGACCGAGTGCTTTCCGATCGGCTCGATTCACTGGCGCTGCGAACAGGTGTTGCATCTCTTTGCATATTTTATGGCATCTATCACGGGAAGTGCTCTGAGGAATTATTCGGATTAATTTCAGCCACCAAATTTCATGAACGCACTACGCGGCAAACCTTCCGACACTATCCACACCATCTGGATGCCAGGCGTTTCACTACTGTAAGTTTCACTAGGAGTTTTCTTCCGCGTACGACCTCTGTGTGGAATAGTTTACCACCGGTGATTTTTCCGTACCAATACAACCTAGGGACCTTCAAGAAAAGAGCTTACTCTATTCTAAAAGGCCGACAACGCACCTACAATTCCTCTGGTGTTGTAGTTGTTCGTGGGCGGTAGTAGTCATTTAACATCAGGTGAACCGTTTGCTCGTTTGCCTTCTTCTATAAAAAAAGACTATCCCAAAGCATAGACCCTAAGCAATATACATATTTTGCATGCTCGCATTTTTTTGCTTAGTACCGCGATCGTCGATCGTTAGATCTGTTAAGAGTGAAGATTAATAAGGCAAGTTCCCCCTCCAGTAACAATTATAAAATAGAATTACAATTCCAGTAATGGACTTTTAAGAACTGCAAAATAAGAGGTTGAATCTCATCATACGTTTCATATTAAAATTTGTACATAATCAAATACAAGTGGTATTTGAACGAAATCCGTATCAAAAAAAATGAACTAATGTCAACTAAGATCGATTAAAGTCTTGGATGCAGTGGAATGATATAATCTCGCTGTACAAATATTGGTTTTAGTGGGGAATCGAAACTAGGTTCTGCCACCACTACATGTAATCTGAATTTTCAAAGGCCTTTATGTCTGCTTAATTAAAATCTTTTTAAAAAATTTTGTTCATTGTTAACATTTACCAAAGTATTGCAGTAATAGTTGCATTTATTTCCGTACACCAAAAGAGCATTTTAGATGTGAAGGCAATAAAGCGAAGACAATAAAACGTATAAGATGCGATGCATTTACAAAATTGTTCTGAGCCGGATTTAGAGCTGTTAGCGCTTGTTCATAATAAAAAGGTCTCAACAAAAGCCCATTAAAATCTAAAGTCATAACAGGAAACGTGATACAGTGGCCGGCGGGCTCTTAAGGATTACCTCTTTCATCATAACGGCGCGGCGCGGTGTACGGCAGCTGGCGCTCCCACTTTATGTGGTTTCCAGCAGCTCCTCTTTAATAACCTTGTTTATTTTCCTGAGCGGAACACCCATAACCTTAACGCGTATTACAGTATGCATGTAATTATCTGTTTATTATTATTCAAATATTCAATACGAAAATTTATTTTAACATATAAGTACAATCGTTAGTGCTTCGGTCATATTTACAGAATTTATTCGTTTAGGTAACAGGCATACCTACGTATGGTAGTGAAAGTTGGGTGTGGCAGAAGAAACACGAGAGTAGAATAAATGCAGTAGAAATGTGATCGCTAAGGAGTATGTTAGGGCTGAATCTGAGTGACAGGGTTAGAAACCATGTGATAAAAGAAGAGTGTGGTTTGCAAGATGATGTGGTGACCAGGATTAAGAAAGGAATGCTTCGGTGGTTTGGTCATGTAGAAAGAATGAATGAGGAAAGACTGACACGGCAAACATATGTTGCAGAAGTGAACGGAAGAGTCGGAAAAGGACGTCCTAGGGGGAAGTTTGTCGACCAAATTGGCGATATACTAAAAAAGGACAAAATTAAGAGTACCCTTAACCGACGAGCATGTATGCGTAAGTATATGGATGTGGAAGAGATGAGAGAGTTATGTCAGGATCGTGCTAAATGGAAGTCTGTAGTCTCTGCCTACCCCTCTGGGTGACAGGCGTGAGTGTTTGTGTTTACATGACAAAAATAAAAATCATTGAAGGACCTTACAGTACGCGAGCTTTAAAGTTTAAACTCCACTGGCATCATTGATTTTTTTATAAATAATATAATCCGGTGCTTGACTACTATCTCACCTCACCCACCAGTGGTAAGTGGTTACGTGAAAACGAAAATGGTAAAGCACGACTTAGCTTAACAAAAGCCCATAGGTTACCATTATAATGGTATTGAAAAACAGATGCTGGCAAATTGTTTCACTCCTTTTCTGTACGCATTATCAATGACAAAGAAAACTATTTGGCTCAGATGCGTGGTATCTTGTCAACAAAAGGGTTGAGACTTGAGACCAGCCGAGTATCTGGTGGTCCGATGATGGAATTGCCTGTTGCAAATTTAAGTGCAAATGAAAACAATTTAATAAAATTAGAACGTCAAACCCAGCATGTCTAAGAGAGTAAAATGTGTCGAGAACACGTCAACAAGTCTCTTCGGACTCTTCTTGACGTTCGTATGTAGGCTGTTACTTTACTTTCATGTTACAAATTTCATAAATAATTCGATTGTCAATCCACCTGCAAAGTCTGCTGAAGGGAAATCCTTTTTACAACAACGAAGAAGAAAAGAGATCCATGTCCAGGAGTAGGCTTCTCGGACTGATGAAGAAGGAGCCAAATCATAGTCTAGCTAACAACATTCCATTGTTTTTTTATAGAATATGGTGACAAACGAGCACACAGTCCACCTGATGGTAAGTGGATGCTGTGACTCATAGACATCCACGCTTATCCTCGATTAAGAATCAAAAGGCAAATGCGTTGTCACCCCTGAGAACTAAGATGAAATACCTCTACACTCACCACACGAAACACAGCAGTAGGAGCTGCTACTTTACGTAGGTATTCTGTGAGAGCGTGGTTCTACCCCGGTCGAACCGAGCCATTCCTGCTACAACCATAATATAGTTGCAGCGTGGAGCGTGATGGTGGCTCTACCACATTACACACAGGTATTTCATATTAATAAATTAGCTTGGCAAATATTACCCGCTACCAGTGTGTATAATTTAGTTCACTAAAGGGGATGTAATTGTTTATGCAATTTTAAGTTGTGCTCGGCGGTAAAGGTAAAACATTGAAACCTACACGTCTGAGAATAAAGTTTTTTCTAGGATATGTGAATTTCTTCAATAGGTACACAGGCGCAGTGCAGGCATATTGCTATACACTCCATTTCACCACTGGGTCCCTCTCAGAAATAAGATGAGGTACCCAGCAGTAAAATGGAACTTATATAGGCTGTAACTTTTAATTGATCCTAAACAAATTGATCAAGTGGATGGTAGCTCGGTAGCAGGAGTCGTATACCTGTAGACCATGATTCAATCACTGATGGACTACTAGTTAGTTGTAATGTAATAAATTATGGAGTTATGGAGTTTTGGTCAATCCTTTGAAATGCCAAACTATACTGGTGGGTAGCTCAAGGATGCTGGCTAAGATTAATCTGATAGACTTACCTCATATTTACTATGATAATACTACAATTCAATTCAGTAATTCTGTTAGAAATCTTGGCCTTCACGTCGACAGCACGCTGAATTGAAGAATTCAGGTTTCAGATGTGAGTCGTAAAGTCACTGCCACGTTATGCTCTCTGTATCGTTCAAAACATTTTCTTCCACAAAATCTAAGATCATGCTTGTCCACTCACGTATATTACCCATAATTGATTATGCAGATGTGTGTTACCCAGACCTGTCCCAAGATCTTCTGAACAAGCTGGAACGCCTCCTCAATAACTGTATAAGATTTATCTCTGGGCTTCGTAAATATGATCATATTTCGCAATACAGATCTAAGCTAAATTGGCTTACAATCCGACAGAGGCGCAACTCAAGAAAATTACTTGTACTTTTTTCCATATTAAATGATCCATCCTCGCCTTCTTATCTTAAGAGTAAATTTCATTATCTTTCCTCATCTCATGATAGGGTCCTACGCTCTTCTTCTAACAACAAAATCTGTACTCCAGTTCACTTCACCGAGTTCTATGGTAACTCCTTCACAGTTCAGGGTACACGCCTTTGGAACTCCTTGCCCGATGACATCAGAAAAGCTCCCGATAAGTACGCTTTTAAAAAGTTGGTCCGTGATCATTTATTAAAGACAACGCACTTTACATGACTCATCTATTTATTTAATATGTATTGCCAAACAGACGTATATATTCTTAGTCATTTGTATATATTAATTATGTATGTATTTAAATATGTATACTTGTATGTATATCCATTTATTTATATATTTGTATATATGTAAGGTTAGATCATATATGTATAATTTATTTATTAGTAGTTTGTATATATTGTGTAGTTAATTATCATTTGTATTGTGTTCTCTTATTCTATATTGCCACACCTAAGTCAAATTCTCACCACTCCAAGGGTTGACTGGTAGAGAATGCCTCAAGGCATTAAGTCCGCCCTTTGTATTCTTTTGTTTAAGGATGCAATAAAGAATAAAATAAATAAAAATAAATAAATGCCCAATGCATCCGACTCACCTCACGACGGCTAGGATGATTTATATCAGACTTTTATTGACTATAATCGCATGGTATTCCACTTTCAAGGCCCACCAAAACACAAGGTGCGCCGTTACACATGGCCCTCCATCTTTAAGTCTGCCACGCGGAGGCCGGGACTCACCATCCTTCAAGACTTCAACGGGTACGTTCAACGGTTCCGCTGCCGACCACTTGACTACACCAACACCACAAACGCGCTTATTCCTTTTCAAACGGTAGACAATGCACCTGCAATTTCTCAGATATTGCAGTTTTACATTGGCGGCGGTCTACAGTCGACATCAGGCGAACCGCATTCTCGTTTGCCCCCGTCTTCTATAAAATAAAACCCACAGCAATCATTAAAGGAAAGCCACAAATTTTCACGGCAGTACAGAGAAATTGTAAGTCACAGAGCAAATTACATGGATAACATTTATTTACTTAACATACCTAATATTAACAGCAACACTAGAGCAATTCAAATTGAAACGTTCACAGAGGCGTGCGCCGAGAGCAACACCGAGCAATAAGGCCTCTCGTCAGCTAATAACAACAGTAGCATCTCCGGTGATATCTCAATACCGAAGGTGCGAGCAGTTAATTAACACATGACGTTGTCGTGGAAATAGAATTCCTGTAAGCGAGAGCGGGGTGCGCTCGCGCCCCGAGCCACGTTCCCCGCTTGTTTGTTTACAAGCAACGAGACTTCATTACGCCGCTGGCTAATGTATTCAGCTTCAGCCTTCACGTTAACAGCGACACTTCTCGGAATCAATACGCTCCTTGTATGTTTTGATTGGCTGACGCTAAACCAGCCAACACAAAGTAACTCTAACAAACCAATAGATAAAACACACTTTCCCGTCAAAATATCAAACAAATTTAATGACACCGAATACAACGAACAGATTTCGATGTTTAATACTTGCTTGGGATAACTTTCCTATAGTGGTAACAACCTCTGCATTGAACTTGTCCAATTTTAGGGTTAAAGCGCATTAATTTGTTTTATTAACGGTTTATCGTTGCACCGTTTCCTGCCGTGTACTGTTCTACGCCATTTCGGATGTCTGCTATTTTTGTTTTTGACGCGTCTTTCAATAGCATTATTTTGTAGTCAGCGACTATTAAATATATCAGCATATTTTTATAGGATAAGGGTAACAAAAAAACAATAAAAAAAATAATTTAAATAAGGTTTCTGTGGCCCATAGACATCTACATCTATCCTTGATTATGAATCACAATGCAAATGCGTTGTCACCCGTGAGGACTAAGATGGAATGCCTCGTTTCCAGTAAAAAGGGTCTCTGGTTCTCTACACTCATCATACGAAATACAGCAGCGTTAAGCTACTATTTGACGCTGGTATTCTGTGAGAGTGTGGTCCTTTCCCGGTCGAGCCGACCCATTCGTGCTACAACTATACCAGTAATATAGCTGCAGCGTGCTCGACCACCTAACAAACATTTATTTATATTTGAAACACGATACGCAACAGATTTGTCAAACAAATACGACAAATCTCATCACTTCGTTCTTTTTATTCGTTACAGCCCGGGAATGGAGTCGTAAAATTCATAACAGCGACTTCTGATCCGCGCGCCCCCAAAAATAATAATGTTTCATCTTATAAAAATATTTCCCTTACGAATGTCGCTCTGTATATCACGGTATTTGTCACAGAGGATCACCCTTTATGTTCGTTTCCAGTCAAACCCCTTAGATAAGCGAGCCTTTTATATGCCAAATATAATATATTATGGTTTACATTTCTGTGTAAAGCCTAATGTGGACGTGCCCTTATTGCAGTGAAAAAAATATGTGGATCATAAGATCTCACGTTAATAACAGTTAAAACACAGTACTTATTATATATAAAATAACTTCATTAAGAATCTTAAAATATTCTAACTTTATAAAACAAATCACATTTATGAAGAAAAGCACAAACAGACTTAAATATTTAAAAATTCCTTCAAATAGATATTGCAGTCACGTAGCAGCTATATAGCTATATTATATTTTTTCATCGAGAAATGATGTTTTATATTAAAAGCCATGTCCTCTATTGATTAACGCAAAACCAGCGTGCACGAGCCATTACTTCCAACATATGAGCAACGCAAAAATATCCGCGTATTATGGGTTATCAGAAGCAGAGTCGCGTCTCCGAGACTCCGGCCGCTATTCATGTCCCATTTCGATTTAATGGATTGCTCGCTTTCATATTCTGAAATGAACACAATGTTTGTGCCCCTATGATCACGTATAGTGATTTAACGCTTTGAACCACCGCTATCCCAGTATGGCTAGAATAATGGAAACCACGTATCAAAAGGTCGTTTGAAACCAACAAAATGAAATTTACATTTTATGGAAAATGATTTTCGAATTCGAAAGCTTAAAAAGTGCACGGAAACTTCTCACCAGTTTGTTTACACGCCTATAGCTCCCCTTTCATATGAAAGACGAAAACAAACAGAGAATGTGCCAAATAGCAAACAATATTATACGGAATGCACAATAATATCAGTTCCGGCGGCGTGGGTGCGGGATGCGATGTTTGCCCTCGCGAATAAATATGAAATTCGAAGACGCTCGTCTCAGACGAGCAAATATTATAAGAGTTTGCTTTGGTAAAATGATAACCACCTAGATTGAAAATACGGATTTAGCCGCGGGTAAGGGGATAGTTGTTGCGGCTATTGAATTCGAAGGTATTAAAGTGTGGGAGGGTTTTTATACACAGATAGTTTTAGAGTACTTTTAAAAGTAGATGATTATAAATATGATACACTAGTTGTGCTCAGATTTCCCTTAATCGATTCATCATCATCATTACAGCCCTTCACAAGTCCACTGCTGAACGTAGGCCTCCCCCAAGTAATGCCACAAAGCACGGTCCTAAGCCACCTGCATCCATCGACTTCCTGCATGTCTTAACAGGTCGTCACTTCATCTAGTGGGGGTCGCCCTACACTACGCCTACCGGTAATATATTAATCGATTATTCATCAAAAAATGTATTCGTTCACAGTGATCCCAGAGCTGAACCAAGGATAAAATTAGTCTGCTTGTCTTAAATAATCCAAGTACCAATTTATTATAACAACGGATTTATTATAGTTATATGGTTATCTTTTTTAATAAGGTGGATAGTAGATATTCTTATTTAGCAAGGGACATTCAACTAAAGTTTACTGGCGTCCCCTGCCTTATCATCCCGGGAGAATAACTCAAAGATTTATGTTACACGTAAAACTTTATGTCGTACTTTTGTTTCCCTGTATGCAACTTATGAAAATACTATTCCCTTGGAGGCAACGCGAACGGGTTTCAAAGAGATAGATGTGCTGATAGATAAGTTATTCTACATCGCTCGGCGGTTATTCATTGAATATGGCTTTACTGGGCTTTAAATATCCTCGTAATATACTTGTAGTAACAGTTATTGCTTCTAATTTTGTAAGGTCCATGGTCAATGGCTATTTAAAAACTGTTGAATTTAAAGACAGTTCTGTGTTATATATTATTGTCGAAAAAATAAGTTTATTCACATCCATATATGTATATTTAATTATTAAATATGTATTTATAATACTGCAGATATTAATTTTACCGTGTATATTTATATTTTATTGTTACAAGGAATGTGTTTGTAAAATATTCAAATTTATTTAAAATAAGATCGACAGGTTGTGAAATGTAAAGTATGCAATGCTGTAACATTTTAACATTTTCAAGGATGACACCGAGGTAAGAGCCCCGCCGGTCGTCTGAACGATAATAGAGAAACGCCTTTACGAGTGAGACACCCGCTCGTCACATCAACACAACATCGCTCTCGTCAACAACATTCTAAGAGCTGATACACAAAAAACTTTTAAAAGTAAAATCTACTTTAAGCACTAAAATAATTAAATAACATCGATGCTAGACATAGTGCATCAAAGCATTAAATCAAATCTCCGACATTATAAGCTATTTATCTGTCAATAATTTTAAGATTTTTAGTTTTGAAGTCGGTTTAACTGTTTATTAAAAGTTTTAATATTTTTTTAAAGTTTTTAGGTGATGATAATTTGAAGGTAAACAATAGAATGTTGTGTTAATAGTTACATTAAAACCTTCTTCACCCATTTTACCACCGCTAACGGTTGAAATTTTTCTTTGTATTTTTATACGATCACCTCTTAAATATAACCTGTTAAATAAAATAAGAATCATTAAAATAGGTTTATCCGTTTCTGAAAAATTGCTGAAGATATAATATAAGAAACATGTGTCTATTATAATATGTAGAACATATTGTAGTACAAACTATGTACATTTTATAGAAGCTCAGATTTTTTTCGCTGTACCTTGCATCTAAGTTCAATATATTGAAATAAATAATCTAAACTTATCTCCTAAAATCACTTTACATATTATAGCAATTTTAAAGAGTGTGTCAACTCTAGAAATTACGAGAGAAGGCCACCACTTTCTGCAATGTCATCTCTGCATATAAAAAGTTATGACCGCTGGCAATATTTCCGAGAGGCGGGCAGGCTCTCGTCGGAGGAAACGATATGCAGTAAACGTTCGGGCGTGCGGTCTCGCGGGGCCACTGCGCCTCGCTGACCCGCCCGATTTTATGCCAATTTTCATAAAAATAAATCTGACTAGCACTGATTGAACCAGTCGCCACCCTGTGTTTTGTGATCGACTTTCTATTTTATTGTTATTAGCTCTGCGGCGTTAGGGTGAGAGGTGTTGTAAAGCCATTTGTTTAAAAGGTAACATGCATAAAGGCATGTGTTATATGAAGCACCGAGATCAAGTAATTTTATTATGAACACCATTAAATTACTTAACCCAATTTAAGATAATGATTTTCATAATAAACAAATCATTGATGTTCTCGTCTGTTTGATCATCAGACGTCTGATATTTTGACCAAATTTAAAAATCGTTTTTTTTTTTTAATTATTTATTATAAATATGAAAAATTCGAAGACGATCGGAATTTCGCGTAATTTAAACCAGCACAAAATTAGCTCATTCTGGCTTAATACTTTACTCATGCGATATAAATCGTTTACTCTGATATAAAGACCTTGTACAACAATCAAAACATTCGTTACCTACTACTTGCGAGACGTAATAGGGCACGATGTCATTTATTGTGATAATAGTCCTCCTGTTGAAGCGTGAAAGGGCCGCTGAACCATGGTATCTTCTGCAATATCAAAACAAGTGTTATAGTGCTTAGCCGACGATTGAAGCGAGCCTCGCCAAACATATTCTGATCCTTATCACCTACGACCACACACACAGAATATCTCGCAAACGCTGCAAGCTCATTTAACTAGCTAACACGGCAAGCCAATGCGATTAGTCTATAAATGGAAGCAATAAGGTGTTCAAAATTACAATTAAAATTAAATTAACCCGCGTTGTTCTCTAAAATTAAATATATTTCTTCGCTTATCCACTTTTATAGCTTTGTATCAATCGGTGCCTGAAGATTTAATATTACTGCTTTAAAAGTACGGGTTACTGCGAGTTCGTCCGAGCAAAAGTGCAGAGTGTAGTCAAAGAAGCGTGGCGGGCAATCGTGATTTATCGTCGGTCGCTTTTGAATATTAAATAATCTTTAATGGGAGCGCATGATCGGCCCATTAGCCGACGTCGTTGCTTTCACGTTTAATAAAGAGCCATTTATAAGCCAGCGACGCTTTTCCCTTATCTATACGAAGTATGTCGCGCGTCTGAGGAGTGCCGCCCTATCGAAATTAATTCATAATTTTTATTCTTGTGACATTTTTAGTGTAATTTGCTCCATATTTATGAATAAAACTAAGTTTTGTTCTTTAACATAAAAATATATTCATTATTTCCGTTCCTATACGGTACACATTAACTAATTTCCAAGATATTCGCTGTCGCCACGCTTTTTAACAATCTATCTGCAAAGCTCATCTATCCCAAACCTTTTCAACTTGAAATTGGCCTTTGATCCACAATTAAATATTAATAGACGGGCAAAGGCTTGAATAGACTAAGGACAGTAATGAAATTAATTAAATAAAATAAAATATGTAAGAAATTAATACATTAAATATTTAACATAACGAATTACTTCAATATGCACTGCTAAATACATTTTAAGTTAATAATATAAAGAAACAGCTTATACAAACTACTATTTTCTGTATACAAATCCCTCTCTAATTATTAAAGGGTAATATAGAATGGAATGAGTCAGTGAACAGCTCCAGTTTGTTGGTGGACTGTGTATGTTCTCGATTCATACATATTGGAGATGGAGATTTCTTAACTATTGGGTCGATTTGCCATAAATCTTCTTTTTTAGTTAACCTTTGCCACCTCTTACGACACCCACGGGATGACATGGTTTTGTGGATATTCTTAGACAGCCACAATACGGTATTCTTTCAATAAATAATTTAACACTTAGCATTTATTAGCGATTTAGCATTTATTAGATATTAATTTAACATTTATTATTTATTAGCGAATATATTTTCCTAGCATTCAAGCTATTGGTAAATCAACACGTAAAAATGTTGTAATTTCAGTGGTGCCACTACTGAAGTCTGAACTCAGGTTGATCACATATTATGAAATTTAATGTGAACGAACAGTCCCAGGGCAATCAGTTTACGTGTTGTGAGCATCTACTAGTGAAATAAACACGTGCTTATAGATAGCTAATATAATGCTGTTGTGTTACGTACGTACGTATGAATCCATTTACATTTTGATTCATAACAGATAGATGTGAGTGACTAGGAAACACAGCATCACTACACTACTTTCACGATTGTCACCTTTAGTTGTAAAAATAGTGTGTAAAAATATTACGTACGTTAATGTACCATACCACACAAATCTCCTTAAACTAACTTGTGTAGTGATTTTTATATTTACACAAATATTACACATTTAAAAAAAACTCATTTATCGAATTTTATCGCATTTAATTTAAACTTTTTTATTTCTTGATGCAGCACTTTATTAACATCCTGAAAGCATCTCATAAGCGCCCGAAACGTCAGAAATTAAAAATGTAAAATTAAACACGACGATTCATACGTGTAAGAGCCACGCTGCAGAGCTATGTATATTATGGTTGTAGCACGGATGGGTTGGCTCGACCGGCGAAGGACTATACTCTCACAGAAACCAGCCAGCCAGTACCAGCGTAAAATAGCAGCTTAATACTACTGTGTTTCTTATGATGGGTGTAGAGATCGGAAAACCCTTTTTTACTGGAAATGAGGCATTCCATCTTAGTCCTCAGGGGTCGAAACGCATCTGCGTTTTGATACTTAATCGAGGATAAATGTAGATGCCTATGGGACACAGCATCCACTTACCATCAGGTGGACTGTGTGCTCGTTTGTAAACCTTATTCTATATAAAAAATATACACAATCCGCAAATTTAGTTTTATTCAATCTAACTCACATATTCAATAAATGATAAACATTACATTCCCACTAAGGCTAACTCATACCATAATAATAAGCCATCGGGCTGTCGACCTCTGCATTACGCGTAAGAACTGAAGAATTCAAAGTCACTTATATAAATTAAGAATAATTTTCATTGATCTTTCCGTTTAACTTCTAGAACAATTTTCAATTAACAAAAAGATAAGTACCGAGTTGAGCAGTACCACATCGGCTTCTGTCAGTCGGTGTGGGTTATTATGTTGTGTATAAATCTCGTGGAAACGACGAGGAAGATTACTTAAGGGCGCATATCATCCGTTACGACTTCCTAATGACACTTCAGCCGTAGCGGTCGCCCATTATCGCGAAACATTCGATCGGTTTCTTCAAGTTATTCCTCTTAATATCTCTTCGGCGTCGATCGAACAGCGGGAATATCGTCACGTATGCGCGGCCGAGCTGCGTAATTATATCGGCACAATTAAAGAGCAACTAATATATTATAATCGTTGAGTTAGCAACAGCAGTTTTTACCACAGCGGTGGAAGCCGACGATGCGGTGCGCTTTGGTCGCGTTTACAATTCACATTGCTTGTACGTAACACCCCCGGATGATTGAAGCCGCTTGGCGACTTGATTGACTGACTGTTCTAAGAAACTTTCCGCGCAAGTAAAGTTTACGATACTATTACATTTATAAGACGATTTTACTTGCTTGAACTGTATATAATACGTAAGTATTTATCAATGTATGTACGTATGTATGAAATGTAATGGAATTTTATAATTCAATTTACACTTACTTCGGGATATCGCATAATCTAAAATTTGTGAACGAATCAAGAACCGGTGACAATACAACAATGTCAGGACCATTCTATCTAGGATCATGAGTCTGATCTAAATATTTTAGAGCTCTAATATTATTATAAATTAAATTATAATAAATTTTAATACATAAAAAATTATTATATAATATAATTTTATTATATGTTAAAGTTTTACATAATGATTTCTTATATTTACGCGAATACTACACATTAAAATAATACTAGTTTTTACGGAATTTATCGCGTATATTTAACTTTTTAAATACCCGACGTTTCGAACGCTTTACAGCACTTATGGTCACGGGCGGGACTGAGATGTTCAACGTCCATATGTCATAGTTAACCGCGGTTACCATAGATTAAAATTTAACTTTTGTTCCGATCTATGCAGTATGAACTTATGGTATCTTGAAGTCTTGCAGTTGTATGCTTGGGTTGGGATTTAATTTTATTTATTATAGGATCCCAAGCAGATGGTAGCACCCAGCCATCTTCTCTATTGAAATTAGGATGTTTTTTGATTTCAATAGCCTCGCGAATCATCCTTGGAAGGAATCGGTGTTCTTTAGCGAGGATCTGCGGTCTATCAAATCTGATGTAGTGACGGGGGCGATACTGTACGTGTTCACAGACTGCAGACTTCCCGGAGCGTCGATTCTTCACATCAGCTATATGTTCTATAACGCGGGTTTTTATTGATCTTTTAGTTTGTCCTATGTAGGAGAGACCACATTCACAATCAAGCTTGTACACTCCTGCATCTTGCAGAGGGACATTACACTTGACCGATGGTAAAAACTGACCAATCTTCTTCAGCGGCTTGAAGTATGTTTTGATGGAAGCGCGCTTCAAGATGTAGCCAATCTTGTCAGTGATTCCTCTAACATATGGCAGTACAGCAGGTACACGCTCGACTGTGGCCGGCTTCACTCGTTCACTGTGACGTAGGCTTGGGACTCGAAGCTTGTTGTCATGCAAAACTTGTTTGACATGGTGGAGCTCTGCAGCCAGGTGTTTACTGTCACGGATCCCTCGTGCTCTCTGAAACAAAGATTTACCCACAGTAGCTAGCTGTGAAGGATGGTGCTGAGAATCACCGTTTAAATATCTATCTGTATGGGTCTTTTTTCTATACACAGTATGGCTCAAGGTGTTATCAGGATTCCGAATTACTAACACATCTAGAAAAGCTAAGGAATTGTTTGCCTCTAACTCCATTGTGAACTGAATTTTAGAATTTATAGAGTTAAGATGGTCTAAAAATGCAGTTACTTTATCTAAAGGTAGAATTGTGAAAGTGTCGTCTACGTACCGCTTGTAGAACCTTGGATTTATGGGAGAACTAAGCAGGGCTTTCTCCTCAAAGTCTTCCATGAATATGTCAGCGACAATGGGAGATACAGGTGAGCCCATCGCCACACCATCTACTTGCTTGTAGAACTCCTCCTTCCACAATAGGTAGCCAGATGTAAGGCAGTGTCTGAGTAATACTGCATATTCTACGGGCATGTTGTTTTCTTCCAGCCTTCTAGTTACAATTGAGATGCAGTCTTCAACAGGTAAGCATGTAAACAATGACTGCACATCAAAACTGACCATAGTTTCATTGTCTGCCAGATGTAGGTCTTTAATCTCGCTGACAAAATGGTAGGAATCCTTTATGTGTGCTCTTGTATGTCCCCTGAGTGGTGAGAGTATTTTCGCTAAGTGTTGAGCCAATCTGTAAGTTGGTGAATCGATTTGGCTCACTATGGGACGTAATGGAGCATTGGGCTTGTGTATTTTTGGTAACCCATACAATTTTGGTGATTTGGCGCACGTAGGTATTATCCATTTTACGTCCAGATTTAATTTTTCGGAGTGTTTCTTTATGAGGTCACTAGTTGTTTTTAGTGTGCTATTTGTTGGGTCGTTTTTAACCTTTTTATAAGTACTTACATCCGACAAAAGTTCTTGTACTTTAGAATTATAATCTGACGTATCATGGATACGTCAGATTATAATTCTACAGATAATTTCTTCGTACGGTAATTTGCGGGGTGTAAGTGCAAAGTTTAGGCCTTTGGATAAAACCCTAATTGTTGCATCATCCAGTGTTTGTTTTGACAGATTATAGAGCGCGATTAATCTATGATCTGTGTTTGTCAATGGTTGCTTTCGGTTCTGGCATTGATTCAGATGTTTGACATTTGACCTGTTCGTTAATTTTTGATATTTTTCTATATGTTTGTTTTTGCATTCATTATATTTACTAATTTCGCGTTTATTTAATGTTTCCATGCAAAAATTATAGTCAAACGTCGTTAAAACTTTCTTCAATTCATCCTCCTTTATCCAAAGGCCTAAACTTTGCACTTACACCCCGCAAATTACCGTACGAAGAAATTATCTGTAGTGTCGAGGACTGTTTATTTAAAAATAATATGCGGAAAGAAGATTTGGAGGCGATACGTCAAGACATTTCGTCTATGTTACGTCGATGTTCAGTGCCTAAACCGAATCTTCCCAAAGACGAATTTATAGCGTTAAAGAACCTACGCAATAAACACGAACTTACGATTCTCCGCGCAGATAAGGGAAACCCCTCGGTAGTCATGGATACGTCAGATTATAATTCTAAAATACAAGAACTTTTGTCGGATGTAAGTACTTATAAAAAGTTTAAAAACGACCCAACAAATAGCACACTAAAAACAACTAGTGACCTCATAAAGAAACACTCCGAAAAATTAAATCTGGACGTAAAATGGATAATACCTACGTGCGCCAAATCACCAAAATTGTATGGGTTACCAAAAATACACAAGCCCAATGCTCCATTACGTCCCATAGTGAGCCAAATCGATTCACCAACTTACAGATTGGCTCAACACTTAGCGAAAATACTCTCACCACTCAGGGGACATACAAGAGCACACATAAAGGATTCCTACCATTTTGTCAGCGAGATTAAAGACCTACATCTGGCAGACAATGAAACTATGGTCAGTTTTGATGTGCAGTCATTGTTTACATGCTTACCTGTTGAAGACTGCATCTCAATTGTAACTAGAAGGCTGGAAGAAAACAACATGCCCGTAGAATATGCAGTATTACTCAGACACTGCCTTACATCTGGCTACCTATTGTGGAAGGAGGAGTTCTACAAGCAAGTAGATGGTGTGGCGATGGGCTCACCTGTATCTCCCATTGTCGCCGACATATTCATGGAAGACTTTGAGGAGAAAGCCCTGCTTAGTTCTCCCATAAATCCAAGGTTCTACAAGCGGTACGTAGACGACACTTTCACAATTCTACCTTTAGATAAAGTAACTGCATTTTTAGACCATCTTAACTCTATAAATTCTAAAATTCAGTTCACAATGGAGTTAGAGGCAAACAATTCCTTAGCTTTTCTAGATGTGTTAGTAATTCGGAATCCTGATAACACCTTGAGCCATACTGTGTATAGAAAAAAGACCCATACAGATAGATATTTAAACGGTGATTCTCAGCACCATCCTTCACAGCTAGCTACTGTGGGTAAATCTTTGTTTCAGAGAGCACGAGGGATCCGTGACAGTAAACACCTGGCTGCAGAGCTCCACCATGTCAAACAAGTTTTGCATGACAACAAGCTTCGAGTCCCAAGCCTACGTCACAGTGAACGAGTGAAGCCGGCCACAGTCGAGCGTGTACCTGCTGTACTGCCATATGTTAGAGGAATCACTGACAAGATTGGCTACATCTTGAAGCGCGCTTCCATCAAAACATACTTCAAGCCGCTGAAGAAGATTGGTCAGTTTTTACCATCGGTCAAGTGTAATGTCCCTCTGCAAGATGCAGGAGTGTACAAGCTTGATTGTGAATGTGGTCTCTCCTACATAGGACAAACTAAAAGATCAATAAAAACCCGCGTTAAAGAACATATAGCTGATGTGAAGAATCGACGCTCCGGGAAGTCTGCAGTCTGTGAACACGTACAGGATCGCCCCCGTCACTACATCAGATTTGATAGACCGCAGATCCTCGCTAAAGAACACCGATTCCTTCCAAGGATCCTTCCAAGGATTCTTCCAAGGATCTCCTGGTGTTGCGGTTGATCATGGGCGGCGGTAGTCACTTAACATCAGGTGAGCCGCATGCTCGTTTGCCCCCTCTTCTATAAAAAAAAAAAAAAAAAAAAAAAAAGGATGATTCGCGAGGCTATTGAAATCAAAAAACATCCTAATTTCAATAGAGAAGATGGCTGGGTGCTACCATCTGCTTGGGATCCTATAATAAATAAAATTAAATCCCAACCCAAGCATACAACTGCAAGACTTCAAGATACCATAAGTTCATACTGCATAGATCGGAACAAAAGTTAAATTTTAATCTATGGTAACCGCGGTTAACTATGACATATGGACGTTGAACATCTCAGTCCCGCCCGTGACCATGAGTGCTGTAAAGCGTTCGAAACGTCGGGTATTTAAAAAGTTAAATATACGCGATAAATTCCGTAAAAACTAGTATTATTTTAAAGTTTTACAGTCTAAAATTAATACAATATCGAATTTTACAGTCTAAAATTATATAATTTATACTAGTATAGCCATCAATGATTATCTATGACGCTAACCTTCTGGCAATACAGTTCTGTAATATTTTATAGGAGTAATTGGTAATGTCTAGTAAATTATATTGATTATTATTATTTATCGGTTAACAATAGATCTTCCGCTAGACAAAGTGTTCAGTCCGATGAGTGGCCTGGGGTTTTGCGTAAATTTCATTGTGTGCGAGTAAACCAAGTTCGATTCTAGCCGGCAACAATAAAAGCATTTTTTATATAGAATAAAGGTGACAAACGAGCACACAGTTCACCTGATGGTAAGTGGATGCTGTGGCCCATGGACATCTACATTTATCCTCGATTAAGAATCAAAATGCAGATGCGTTGTCACCCCTGAGGACTTATTGGAATGTCTCGTTTCCAGTAAAAAAGGGTTTTCGGATCTCTACGCCCACCATACGAAACACAGCAGTATTAAGCTACTGTTTTACGCTGATATTCTGTGAGAGCGTGGTCCTACCCCGGTCGAGCCGACCCATTCGTGCTGCAACCACAATACAGCTGCAGCGTGGCTCTGCCACGTATAATCGGTAAATGAGAATTTAAACTATAATATAGTATTAATCTCATTTACCAAGTTCTCGCTGGAGAAAGAAAACATCGTGAAGAAATCGTAAGAAACCTACTTGTCTGTGTAAAAAAATATTAAGAGTACGAGTACTCGTATATCTGAAATCTGCCAGCACGGCGAACTAAAGGCTTCATGACACTGTTGGAAATGAGAAGAGACCTAGACCGAGTAATGAGGCGTATGTTGCCTGATACGACATTTTTACCTTTGAAATTAAAAAAAAACAAACGAACAAAATGTATACAGCGTTTATTTAATTAAAAAATTTATAAAAGATGTTATATTTTAAACATACAATTCATTTGATACAAAACAGGATATATCGAGCAAGCAACATTACGCAGTCACGTCAATCATGTGAATACTTAATATAGGGGTTGGTAGATTTTCTCGCGAATCATGAGAAAATTATGCCGGAGCACATGTCGAGATGCGAGCCCGAGCGCGCTTCAAGAGCGTCCGACGGATAAGAATAATTACTTACAATGATTGAACCCTTATATTCGAATTTATTTAATAGTCGACAGATGTTAATCGGTGCTCCGACTATAATTAGGCTTCGATTTCTGATGAGAAAAACGCTAATGCTGCTGCTATTCGGATACCCTGTAGATTAAAGCAATTTAAAACAACGTATCGACTCTGAATATTTTAGTAAGATGTCACATGATTGGTACTCATCCATTTTTTATTCATCAGGACTATCAAACTGTTGAACATAGACATACCTATATAGCAACGCTTCACAGGTGTGTTTGCAACAGCAGTGTTTTATTATTTTGAGTTATTATTAGGAATATGCTGCTGCCTTCCCCTGCTGCATTCCCTATTTCACATCCCTGTCATGTGACACCCATGGTATGAGACACCCATAGGATGATATCGGATAGAATGACACGATGATAATTAATAGTAAATATTATCTACGACCACTTTTTAATAAAATACAGTTAATTGAATAGAATTTAATTAGGCAGTTTTTGTGAAAATTTTATACTCGTATCTTCTGTAAAAGAGTTTCACTGAATAATTTCTGGTAACATTATTAACATGATTTTATAAAATCCTTTTCTATCAAGGAATCTGCAAAGGTCTTCTCTTATGTGTTTCTGTCACCATGCGTCAATGCATGCACTGAAATATTCTAATCTGAATGATATATTAGTCCTAAGGTATGACGACAGATATGTAGCCTTCTTTTGTAAGTTGTACGTGCACATGTCACTAAGTAAACTATCACTATACGCTTCTTTCGTGTAAACGTAGGCTTTATGAACGCTTCTTGTTATTCCTCACAAGTCTACCGCTGGGCCTCTTCCGTTGTTGGGAGAATTGACTAGCACCGTATGGTAACAACCAATGCCTTGGCGTGTAATCCCCGCGCATGTTTAAGTATTTTACGTCTATCGTAAACCAGATATTTATATTGCCCTCTAAAACGCAATAAATGCACTATCGCTTCATCATCATTATCATTAAACCCCTCACAAGTCCACAATTGAACATAGGATAACATTTAGGATTGCAAAATCTTACGGCACCGAGGCACCTTCATCCATGGACTTCCTGCACTTCTAACCAGGTCGTCTATCAATGTGGGCTGGGGCGCCCTGCATTCCGCTTCCGAATCATTGTTCACTGCCGCTTAATATACACGAAATCATTAAAATTCAGCAAATCTCCCAAATTAAAAAAAAACACATTCAATTTCTAGGATAAACTTCTATTAAATTTTATAGAAAAGGAGCCTGTAGGTAATATTAGTAATTTTATGTGTATTGTGTATTGTACACAATACTATTAAACATTCTACAAGCATTGACACAGTAGGTACTTTTCCTTGTTCTTAAGTAACAGAAAACATTAACAAACCGTTTAAGTGAACAATTGAAAGCAATTCATTGCTAAGAGGGAAAAACTATTTTTATGATAGTGAAGTCATAACAATGCGAGGCCGACACACCGAAGAATGTGAAAGAACAAAACGGTATAAACAGATTTAACGGTCTTAATTAACGTTTATAGGAACGTGTCTGCTAGTGAAGTTTGAGTTTTTATTTTTATCCATTGTATGTAAAACAGCAGTGGGGTTCATCCATCACTTCATATTCGCGTCTTGTCGAGCTCCTGAGCCGTCCGTGCCGCCCCAGTGCTCATACTCTCGCTAATTGATATAAACACCTAGCATAGAAGTGGCAAGTCCAAATTCAAAAGAGGACGAGGTGTTCAGGGCATTGATTTACACACTATAATATCTCACGAGAGACAATACAATTATTATTAAGTCCACGATATGGAACTATCATAACTAATAGAATTAAAATTTCTTATATTATTACGTTGTTTTCGGTTTCCTTATGCAAAAAAGACCATCGATAATGCCCTAATAACAAATTAGAATTACACTGTTTAGAAAAGCTTTAGGTCAGCTTATTTAAAATGTTCAAAGTAATATTAATGAGTAAGGTCCACGTACATTAGTTCTTGTGTGGTTTAGTAGCCGTGGCTTAGTCACCCACGGTGACCAAAGAAAAATTCACATGGCTGGCTCGAAGTGAAGGACCGACCGGGGAGGCCATTTTGCATGGGCTTGGCAATCACAATTCGAATATGCGTTAGTGGACTGGTACAGGAGGGTTATCTGCTCCAGGTGGAGCAGAACTTTATTTCGAATGCCACGGGTAGGTACCCGTGGCAGTCGAAATAAAGTCGGTAAGGAAGAAGATTGCTGGTATTTGGAGGCGCCACTCGCCCTCGCGATTGTAACGGAGCCACAGTGCTGAAGTATCATTAAAACGGTGCACAGCTCTCCCTGCTAGGACCGGAAAGACTTCCGTGTAGAGGTCTCGGGGAGGGGTGTGAGATTTATTTAGTAGATCGAGAGCTCTAGAATTAAGTTTGTGCAAATATAGCTCCGCACATCCTGTTAACTGTGCTTGGATACATAAGCAAATTTAAATATTGCAGTCATAAATGCCATACGCGTGCTTGTTAACGCGCTCATGTAAATTCTAATCCTTGTTGCATTTAGAACGGGGCGGCCCAGTAATTATGTGCTTTCATTTGTCTGTTTCTCAGAACAAACGAGCGAGGCTCGCTGTGTGAGCCCGCTTCATGTTAAGCAGTTAGCAGTACTCTAATCTCGCTCCGCCATTAATTTAAAGAATACGTCTGCGTAACCGACTTTACCAACGTCGTCGAAAACACAATCCTCCTTCACATTTTCTTATTTGCATATTAAAATAATTTCGAGTAAACGCAATATGTAAAGTCGCCTTCTATCCGCGTCAGTGCGTTTCTAAATTAGCCCAAAAGTATTACTTTCGGTATAGCGAAAGGAGCTTTATATTACAAACCTTACAATACAATTTATTTTATCAACATCTTAATCATAGTCGTGTTTATCGTTTAAATTTTTAGAATGATTACAGATAAAAGCGGTTTGTGTGCGCCCAAATAGATAAACTAGTGTGGAAATTAATGTCTACATTTACTGGTGCATGAAGTTCGTAGTTAATTATATGTTTATAGTTATTCACATTTTTAAATACGTATTGGTACCAGAAAGGGTAGCCACTATCAGTATTTAAAGGAAATACATATATCTGTACTTGGTTGAAACATATCGCAGTCCATATCAAAACATTTATCATTTGTTAAAAAGGAGGCATATCTATAAGGCTAACTATTTGTATACCGTCTCAATAATTTATACAAAGTTAAATTTTGTTGGGGTGAATGCTATCAAAAAAAGTCATTTGAATTGAAGCTTTTTGGTTCAGATACACCCTGCTGTGCTTTTAATATCCTAATGCCTTATTTCGTAGTACAGGTATATCATTTTTACGCACAAACATTTATCGCTAATATTTTGCAAATTATTTATATTTTTTTGCAACAGCGATCGATAAGGTTTCGTTTTTAAAATCTATATACCTATATTCAATATTCCACACCACATGGAAAGTCGAAAAGAGCTTTCATTCTCTGTTTACATAAAAGCGAACAACGTAAAAAAATAATTATGATCTTATGATATTAATATTGTGACCTATGATATTGATATTAATATTGATTTTGTTCTTTAAAATTAATAAATCGAAAGAACATAAGCATAGGCATAAATCAAAGCCAAATCGTTACTAATCCACTAAAAAAAACCTCATAAATATAACGCTGTACATGAGGGTAGAAATCGAAATTGTAAGCGCTTCCTTGTCCGACATGACATAAAAAAATTTATAAGTAATTCGAATTATAAATAGTAACAAAAATTTCAATGTAAATATTGAAATAATATCACAGTCAAAGAGTACATGACATAAATTTAATAAATATGATATACTCGTAGTAACAAAAAGGGGAAGACTGTAGGAACGGAAGAAAAACAGCATTCGTATGTAGCACTCGACGCTTGTTAAACGGTTGTAGCAGTTTAATTTATGAGCAAATTAATAATTACAAAACTTAACGCTACCACTGATACGCGATCTAAAAACAACATTGTTATGAATTACTAATTTTATAATACCCACCGTTTAATGTAATTATGCGTTATATGTTTGTAACATGTTCGTTTAGTATCTTCACACGTTAAATTGATATGGATTTACATTTTACAATGCACGCTTTAGCAAATAGCTTAATTATATGTTTGAATACGTCACTTTAAAGCAATAACTTTATTAAAGTAGATCAGAAATATAAAATTTGTAATGTAATACGTCATAAAATGTTCTGGTCAATGTTATTAAACCTTCAAATTTTGAATAAAAATCGTAGTTCTTACATTTTAAAACAACACGTAGATACATACGACTCTATATCGACCAATTTAACTTCTATGATTTTACGCAATTGATACAATTTCCCCTTGACTACAACCCTCGATGGCGTGTTTAACACTTCAGCGATTTTTAACGTTTGTAGTATCAATTAATTAAAGAAAATTGAGGGAGGGCTTTTGAAAAGTTTATTAGGTAGATAGGCCTCACCGCGACAAATATTTTCTACATCAGTGTGAAAGGTGTTACGTGGAGCGGCATCAGATCGAATGGACGATGAATAATATTCATTTATTATCTATGGTTCGGTTAAGCTTTTTCACACATACCTCAGGGGCGATGCAGCGCGTCGAGGAGTGGGGGGCCGGCACCCGGCGCGAGGCGCTCGCGCGTGAAATTATTATCATATAATACCCCGGGCTCTGAGCACAGAGCGATTATTCAAATGCTCATAGCCCCACGCCGTCGCATTCGGCTTACACCCGGCTTTCGCGCTAACATTCCTGAATACTTCGCAGCGACGCGTCCACTAATATTTATCAAATATATTCTTATATAAAGAGCGACTCTTGTCGTGTGCGCGATAAGCAAATGACGAAAAATGTAATGCAGAGAGTCTATAATCCTGTGCAAGCCTCAGTAATGCACAGCAGGGGCTAACAGTAGAAGAATGAGTTATCGACACAGATAAAGCTTAGTCTAAATCACGCAACCGAATTGTCGTAATGCTCTGTTGAAATATAACGTGCACAATTTGTAAACAGTAGAATTAAAGTTTTCTTTTCTTAGTTGTTTTTAGTTGATTCTAAGGTTCATTTGTAAATCAATTTTTATTATAAAAGATATCACATCTCATTTACTGCGTCAGGCACAAATGATAAAACAAAAATGATAAATAAAAATAAAAAATTATTATGGTTCAAAAATGTAAACTTTTTTCTTTAATCTTTGAAATAAAGATAGGTCAAAGTTAAGCATTTTCTACCTACGTCTTTTTTAAATTTAAATTTTCTTCTAATCATTCCGTAAAAAGTTAGATAGCTAGACACAGCCTCTCTCTTAGACCCATATCCATAAAATAGTAGCATCGTTCATACCTAGTTTAAATATTGGTTTGTAAAACTTGAAGTAACAACCTATATACGTCCCACAGTTATGCAGCCTCCACTCATTTCTGGAAAGGTTTTGTATTAGGGTGATTTGTTACGCTGTCCAAAAACATGTGGCTTCACATGTCATTCAATTTTCGTGATGTATTACTTCAAAGTCGCCATCGCCTCATTTCGTTATACTGGTATCGTAAAAGGCGACTATGGGATATGCCAAAATCATCCATCCAGGAGAACCATCGCGTTTACAACAGGTACCTAGAGCGGCGCCAGGAAGCAGAATCAAAGTGCTAAACTTCATCCAGGGAAGACGAGTTAATATATTTATTTATAAAATATATTACGTATTATTTTTATCATATAATATATTACATATTTTAACTTACTTTAAATTTATACATTTATACATATACATATATATTTATATACATATTTATACATATATATATATATATATATATATATAACATTATATGTTATAATAACTTGTAATACTTAGTAGTAACATTAAAAATACTGAAAAATAAATTATGTATTTGTTAATTCGGCGGGATCGGGAATTCATCATCTGGTCGTAACTAGTACGACCAGATGATGAATTCCCAATCCCGCCGCAAAAATAAAAACAATTTTTTATAGGATACGGTGATAAACGAGCACACAGTCCACCTGATGGTAAGTTATTGCTGTGGCCCATAGACATGCCGATATGTAGACACCCGTGAGGACTGAGATGGAACGCTTGGTTTCCAGCAAAAAGGGTCTCCGGTTCTCTACATTCGCCCTACGAAACACAGCAGCATTAAGCTGCTATTTTACGCTGGTATTATGTGAGAGCGTGGTCCTTCCCCGATCGAGCCGACCCATTCGTGCTACAACTATACTACTAATATAACTGCAGCATGGCTCTACCACGTTAAATGATATATACTCATAAAATAAAAAATAACGAAAACAAGACGTTAGTAGTAGTGCCTTATTAAATTATTTTAATTATTTTTTTATCTACGTACTACGTATTGTAGAAACACACAATAAGGTGTGTAATTTATTTTTTAAATGTTCTGTTAGTAAAATATCGACTTGCATTTCTTATAAATAAATAACAAAAAAAATTAAAACTGGTCAAGTGCGAGTCGGAATTCGCTCCATTAAGGTTCCCTACTATATAGTAGGTATTTTATGACCAAATAATATTTTTCAACAAAATTTAATCATGTAATGTTTTTTTTCTGTCTTAGTTTTAGTTATAAAAATATTCGTTTGTTTTGACACAGATATTTCGATTTCCAATTAGGTTTTTTTATGATAACGGCGTAAAATATTTTTGTATTCTACTTATGGACCTTTAACCCCACGTACTAAAAAAAAGTGCATCTCCTTTTCATTTACTAAGAGTGATCCTGAAAAATAACTTAATTACTAATTCAGTATTCGATTTTAATCTACATTCTAGATTGTATAGGTTTATTTTGCAATAACTTGACAGATTTTGCAGAAATGGTTCAGGATAAGTAATACAGGTAAATGGTGAAGAAAAATTAATTTAAAAAATCTCCGTAATTCTGTCTTATTTTTTCTTTAAGTTTAAAATTCTTAGTGATGCATTATTTTAATTGTTTTTCCTACGCACGCACACATTCGTAAGGGTCGATTGGTAGGCAAAAACGTCGTTGCCCATAAATGGCATTCAATTTAGGATAGTTAATTTTGGAAAAATAAAAGTAGCAGCATTATTTACTCGTATTTACAAAAACTGCAATAACGGCACAGTTTTAAGACCTAAAGCTAGCTCTTCACTATAATGTAATTACATTACATCTCGAGATACAAATTTATATTGCTCACTGTACTTTTAAATGGAACCGATTACACTGAAATTTAATATATATTATATCTCAAATTAGTAATTATTTATTTTTTCGGTTGACCAAGCCATATTTTCATATTATATTTCGCCCCCCTGTTACGCGCACACCGTTTCGCGCTGCCGCTACATCCTCAAGTTTGTGTCTGTCATTACCTGAGTGAACTTGTGTAACTTTTCTTCATCAAATTCATAAAAAAATCTAAATTCATCATATTCCTCTGTAAACTTTATATGATTTCATAACAAGTTTAGACACTCCCTGTTTTTAAAAGAAACACACGTAAATCAAATTCTTTAGTATCTTCCTCTGATGAACTGTCGAGGCTATCCAGCAAAACAATATCCATTTTGTTTGAGAAACAAATTTTGTTTGTAAACGACGCAGGCGGTGATCCAACGACGAACGCACACTGGTTAAAAGATATAATATCTCACATTGTGAAAGCCAATCGCGGGATATAATATATATTATATCCCATAGTAAAAAGCGAGCTTTACAGTTGTGAAACGCCTTTGATGTCCGGCGATGCCACCGCCCGCGTAGGCACTTACGCGGCAGCGTGTATGCTAGGGGTTGTCACGAAAATGGGAATAGTGATGATTTGGGATATTATAATACTCAATTCCATTTATTAACATCATGTACATAGTTATAACTTAAAAACGTTTATTAAACAAGATCATTTTTAATTACTACAAGAAAAAACATATTTACAAGTGCTGCACTACCAAATATTTTCATGACGCTTTCTTTTTATAGTTGTTAGTTTTCGATTGTTAAATTTAATTATGTAATGTATTCGTATTCGGATAAATAATTTTATCAACAAAAAATTATAGAAACGAGCATAGCCGTCCTTTGAATTAAATTTTACTTAGTAATCATATAACAGTAATTCACCATGTTAGATATTATTTTTTTCGAAAATGGCATTTAAAATTAGTTAAATTAGTACTGTGAAACACGCTCGCACCAACTGCGTGTATTGTCTACCAGACTTAGTGAAGTGCGATAGCACAAGGTCGGTCCGCCCCCTGCCCCGCCGTACCCCCACCGTTACTCTGCAGCTCTGCACAAGTACATTCTCAAGTCTAGTTTCTCAACTGTAAGGCCTAACGGTATGTCATTATTTATATGTATATTGGAACTAACGTTTAAAAATTGGCTACTCTTTGAAATATAACCCTTTATATCCAAATTTCTGGTTGTATCTTATTTCCTCTACGAACCAGACATTTAAGACATACGGTCAGACAGACGGACAGACAGTCCGACAGCGTAGCAGCATTAAGGCTCCGTTTTACCCTTTGCGTATGGCTCCCTAAAAAAACATGTTTGTGAAATCATAATTTACAACGTTAAAGTCACATTGTTCGAAGATAGATACTAAATCTAATTATAAAGTAGAAACCCAATTATAAATAATGCTTAACTTAAATAAACTTGTTAAAGTTGACCCTCCCGCGTGACTCGGTCTAAACTTGGCAAGTGGAAAAGGCCCCGAGACGTAAACTAAGCGTTATCTACGAGTATATTTTGCTTTGGACTCTTTATGAGTTTCAAACGAGATCCGTCACGCGACGTTAACTCGGTATAGAAGTGATAAAGTGCTCGCTAATCTGTCCTATTCGGGTCACACTTAGTACACTTTATTAATCACAAAGGTTACAAATTACAACATACTTCCTGCGGCGTGACACCTCAACTTCGCCGTATGTTAATTTTATTGTCGCCTCTATTGGACAATTTGGACACCGTTATGCTAGGGTTGAATTTGTCTCTTTACAATATTCTTTTATTGTATAAATAAAACTAAATTCAAACAATTATTATTTGACTGAACAAACTCATGCAATTAAAAAATTATAGGTATCTTATCTAATATATAAAATTTATTATTTTTGTTTGTTTGTGTTTTGTGCGCCACTGTACCGTTCACCAGATTGCGGTAAAACTTTGTCGAAATACTGCTTGCACTTGCGCAAAGGTTATGGGCATAGTACAATTAACTTATAGTAGGTGGATCGCATATTGCACCGATAATTTTTTTTAAAGTTATATATCATTCAAATTGATTATGAATGCATTATCGATCCTGATTAAAAAATATGACAATTCCAAATTTGAAACAATATTTTCACAATAATTTCTTCAGCGACAGCAACGCGCCGGGACTAGCTAGTACGTGACGGTAATATGGTCATCAGGTTAATATGGTGACTTCAAAAACGACAGCCTTATTCGCATATAAGGCTATATGATACGATAGCTCTTCATCAGTCAATCAAATGGTATTATCTATAATATGTATGTATTTAGAAATATATAAGTAAGTTTATCGGTTGTCTAGTACCCATAACACAAGCTCTGCTTAGCTTGGGACTAGATGGCGTTGTGTGATAGCTGTGGAATATTATATTATATTATATTATTATTATTATAAATAGTAAGGAGTCAAAAGGACGCAGTTTTATCGACGCCATTTTAATAGTTGATATTAGAGTAAAATTATCAATTTTATTATAGCGTACCTAATGTATTAGTTAGTTTTTATTAAGTTGATTTGCGAAGTGTTCCTAATTATTTCCAACGCTTGTTTGATATTTTTTTTACAATATATTAGTTATAGTAAACAACTTTGTGTTTTTGTATCTCTTACTTTCTTTTGTATCTCCTAGTTTTGGTTTTTTGAGGTTACCCTCACGTACCTTAGTATGATATAAAATATACGAAAGCAACCAACCGTAGAAACTTAAACTCGAGCGATGGAGAGTGCCATGCTCGAAGTTTCTCTGCGTGATAGGCTTAGAAATGTGGATACCCGCTGTAGAAGCACGGTAACCGACATAGCCCAACAACCAGTTAATTGAAGTGGTCACGCCGTCTCGAAGAACCAGCAATTGATAGGATGGAGTGATGACCAGGTAAGAAATGTAAGATGTCGATGGATGCAGGTGGATCAGGCCTGTGCTTTGTGAAGTTCCTTGTTCAGCGGTGGAGTTGTTGATGACTGTAAAGCACGAATGAATAAAATGTACGCTCGTAGAGGTAAATATCTAAAGAAAAGTTTCCTGAATTAATAATAAACAAATGTATTAATTCAATTGACAATATTATCAGACAATTTTACAATGTCATTTACTGCGACAAAAAATGTGAAGCAAATAGGTTTTATATCACAAAACATTAGTTATTTTAACTAATTTATTTATACCAATGGAAAATTTTGGTAAGATAAATGTTAACCTTCGCTGCTGTATTAAGGTAATAAATTTTCTGTTTTACTCTGTTCAAAAACATCTCAATAACATAACTACAATATTTATATGAATATTTATATGCAACTTTTACAAATAACGATTTGCGCAAATTTATAAAAGGACCGCAGTAAAACCAGAGTGACTGACATAGCCCAACGGATTAGTAAGCTGAAGTGGCAATGGGCCGGCCATATAGCTCGAAGAACCGATAACCGATGGGGAAGAAAGGTTCTCGAGTGGCAGCCTAGTACCGGTAGGCGTAGTGTAGGGCGACCCCCCACTAGATGGAGTGACGACCTAGTAAGATATGCAGGAAGTCGATGGATGCAGGTGGCTCAGGACCGTGCTTTGTGACATTACTTGGGGGAGGGCTGTAATGATGATGATGATGATGATGATGATGATAAAAGGACTATATTATCCTAGAAAAAAGGTTTAAGATTAATTATTATTAAGCAACCTTTTGAATTTAAATTTTGAGTGGTAGCGAATGCACTACTCCATATCACCCCTGGAATGTCGTAAGAATCGACAAAGGACAAGTGTTAAAATTTAAAATTTGTCCAACCGACTTCAATAGATATAAATAAAATGAGAACATCAACAATGTAGTCGAAGTCAATTAAATACGCATTATTAAGGATAACTCAAAAATCTAATTTATATGGAACCACATGAAAAGTACCAGCTTTCAAATAAAAAAAAATCATTAGAATTATCAAAATCAGTTCACGTAGAAATAGTTCTGAGGTAACACGCATAAAAAACACACACAGTCGAATTGAGTACCTCCACTTTTCTGAAGTCGGTTAAAAACCAAACAGAAGATCGGCAGCAAGATCTTCCTGATAAAAAATGAAAACAATTAAAACCAATCCGCCTGCCCCCCGTGGCAACTATGGCGATTAATCTAAAACCCCTCCTATGAGGCGTTCTGTGATGACAATGAGTTTCTTTAACTTGAATAAAGATTTTCCGGTCACTCTATCCTTTATTTAAACTGTTCTATCAATATTGAAAGGCGTTATAATGTCATAGCAATTCGTAACTGCATTTATAATTTGGACTCATAACTTTGTCGTCACTGTAGTATGTAATTCAATTAAAACTAACTTTATAATTTGTCATTATAATATGTCAATTATTGCTGACTTTATTTATTTACTTGCTCAATTGCTCAATAAGTTTCTGTTTTATACATCACATGATTATTTCAATAGGTTTCTATTACTTTTTTGGTTGGTGAAGAGATCTGTAATACCATAACTTGAGTGGCCTTACCAAACAAGCAAATCGGAATAATACTTCGTATATAATTATAAAATCTCTTCAGTATATCAAATATGTCAAATATGTTTCTCTCATTTTCAATTTTGATTTGCTATAAACGGTAACCAAAATCTAAATACAGACGAGATTAAAATTTTTAATTGTTTGTCTTCAGAAGTTAGTTTTGGGGGAGTAAAAAGAGAAGTTGAAAAAAACATATTTTAGATTATAGTGTGTGTAATGTTACGTGTAAAGTGCAATGTAAACATAAGACTTATATAGCATAACAAGCATCTCACCGACTTTTAGTGTCATGAACGTTAAAATACAATTCTATAATCATCGGAAAAAGGACACCTTGATACGACCTTCCTATGTCATGTAAGTATTATGTAGTTCACTTATTATTCTTATCGCTACGCCACTTTGTTTTACGTATTTATGCACAATTTTATACTTTTAATCGCAAAATTTACACTTAAAACGCGGGGTTCTCGACGTGACGCCTTATGCAAAGCAGGTGCTACCTGATACGTGAGGATAGGACTCCAACACATAATGTAATAAATACCTCTAATAAACCACGCAAATGTAAACCTTATGTACTCTAAGTGCATACACGATACGATTAATTTTATAGAAAAAAAATGTTATTATGCTTTAACATGCTCCAACACTACATAAAATAATAAAATTTCATGTAAAACGACGACACCGTACCTAATACTCGTAAGTAAAAATTATATCAATATTTAATTGCACTTGTGCTCATTTAGAACTGACATAAAATTTATCACCTAATAATCGCGTTATACCATCATAAAACTGTTGTGTCAGGGTGGAAACTTACATGGCCGGTAGAATAAGACTGAAAATAAAAATTGTTAAAGATATACGTCGTTAGTACAAGTACTTATTAGTATTTGGAGTTAAAATGAACTTGGCCGCTTTGGGCAATTTATTGGGGTAAGTTATAGGTGGCGCGCGGGCTGAAGCGGCTAATTTATTCGCCGTGCACATAAATTACTTGATTATGAATTCAAGTGAACTCCACTAAATTATTCGTCGCTTGTTATAGCCTGTGCTTTTGTGTAACAAACAAAGGTATTAGATTTAAATCACTCCTTCAAGGTTCGTTTACTTGTGTTTATTATTTTGGTTTACTCACGGTGTTTTTATTCGTCATTACGTTTTCAGAATATCTTAATATATAAAAGTAACGTGTCACGTTGTTTGTCCGCGATGGACTCCTAAACTACTTAACCGATTTTAATGAAATTTGCACACCGTGTGCAGTTTGGTCCAACTTGAGAGATAGGATAGTTTTTTTGCCCATGAGTTACCCACAATATTTTTTTGCGATTTTAAGGATTTTTATTAGGATATGACAAAGGGTCGTCGAAAAGGGCAGAACAACGTCTGCCTGCCAAGCTATTTTATATATAACTAAAAATAAATAACACATACAGAAGCAATAGATGTGACACTAACATTGTATATAAAAACTAAAACTAATAATGAATATCAAAAGAGACAAGTGAGGAGCGAAAGGGGAGGCAATCTCATAAAAGGCAATAGTAGGGATTATGTAGAACACCGATGGTAATGTCGACTTGTTTTCCAGGCGGCACTAACGCGCCGCAAGTCGCTGCAGCGCGGAATAATCGCGGATACCCATAAAAGATGTAATTTCAGATAAGCTGAAACAGACGAGCCCCGCCCCCTTACCCACCCCACCGCCTCCCTCTCCCTCCTTGCCTACTTTCTAACGACTAATTATTATGCTTTGCGTTGCGAGTTCTAACATCAGCCACTCGAGTTATATACCTGTTTTGTTACTGGCACTTTGCGGTGGGTGATCAATCAAGGGGAGCGTCACATTTTTCATTAATATGTTACACGCGCTATGTCTATACCTAGTAAAGAAAAGTTACAGCCTTTATACGTCCCACTGCTGGGCACACGCCTCCTTTCATTTCCAAGAGGCTTTTAAGGCAAGGAACTGTCTGCCGCACTGCTCAATGCGTTTTGCCGAACTTCACAGGTCTTTCAAATATTTTTTTCTTATTTCTTAGACATGCAGGTTTCCCCACGATGTTTACCGTCCACCGACGAACATGTGGTAAATCAGCACTTAAAATTGAAATTAACAATTTCATTGGTGCCGGGATCGAACCCGGGTCACGTGAGTGAAATTTACACCGAGCGCTTAGCCCCTCAGATTTAAAATTTATTTCTTACATATCATCAAGCATTTTAGTTCATTTGAAACTTCAGTGCATTATATGAAAAAAAGTTATCTCATAGAAGTGCATTAAAGGAAGAAAAATTATATTTCAATATTGTTATTATTTTGTAGAAGCTGTGACTAAGGGCTCCTACACTATGAGATAACTTTTTTCATATAATGCACTGAAGTTTCAAATCAACTAAAATGCTTGATGATATGTAAGAAATAACTGCCTGTTGGACTGGCCTGTTGGTCTAGTGGTTAGTGACCCTGATTGCTGTGCCGGAGGTCGTGGGTTCGATTCCCACCCAGTACAAATGTTTGTGTGATGAGCACGATCATTTGTTCGTGTAATTTATCTATAATATTTATGTATTTAGAAATATATAAGTATGTATATCAGTTGTCTCTAGTACACATAACACAAGCTCTGCTTAGCTTGGGACTAGATGGCGTTGTGTGATAGTTGTGGAATATTATTATTATTATTAACTTTTATCTCTTCAGCAATTAGAACAGATCTAAATGAATGATAACGAAATGTTGACACATTAAAAGGGGACCGTTCTATGTCCATGTGGTTACAGTATTTCCTTGTATTTCACATGCAATGTGAAGTTATTTTTATTGCTTACTCGTGAATGTGAACATGCCACATGGCATATTCATGACCATGCAAAAGGCAAGTAGTTTGTAGATCTACACCAATTGTTTCAAGTGGATGTCCCTGCGATTTAACTATGGTCAACGGAAAGCAAAGACTCAACGTAAATTGAGTTCTCTTAAGTTGGAACGGGAAGTTATTATCAAGGGAATACTTGGAATAAATACTCTTTACCTGCTTCCATAATCTGACAGAATCCCCGCTTCAATATTGCTGATTATAAATACCTTTAAGTCAAGTGCAACGGCAAAACTTTGGCGGGGTCAGATTATGAAGAGCATGATTGGCACACCAATCTGTTAGTAAAATATTATGAGCTGGAAGACCAGAAGAACTTTTAAGTTCTGGTATTGGAGTCATTTAGAATTAAAAAGTATCATTCCACCCATTGCTGAGCCGCTACGGCTCGGAGCCAACCAAATAAAGTTAAAGAAAAAACTCCTACTGGATAATTCATGACATCATCCAGATCAATTACAGAGTTAATCGATGTGTGATGTGTGTTGTTACCACATCCCCCGCAATTTCCGATAAAAATTTTGCATCCGATCTTAACACCCATGTACCAATGCACTGAGCATTTGGAATATTGGTGTTTTTTAATCTTTATTAAATATAGAGGGTTTCATGGGTGTTAAGATCGTTTAAGTACGAGTACATATTTACCTATATATGTACATATATATGTAGCCGTGGTAGCTCAGTTGTTAACGCTCGCTGTAAATATAACACAGAACGCGAGTAACCCGGGTTCGATCCCCGCCGGCACCAATGAAATAGTTAATTGCAATTTTAAGTGCTGATTTACCACGTGCTCTGCGGTGAAGGAAAACATCGTGAGGAAACCTGCATGTCTGAGGAATAAGAAAAAAAATATTTCGAAGACATGTGAAGTTCGTCAACACGCATTTGGGCAGCGCGGCGGACACTTCCTTGCCCTAAACCCTCTCAGAAATGAGGGGAGGCCTGAGCCCAGCAGTGGGACGTATATAGGCTGTAACTTTACTTTACTTTACTTTTACATATTAACCACGTGCTCGATGGCGAATAAAAAAATGTCCAAAGAAAACCTGTGACTCGTTAATACAATTTGTAGTGATGAGTGTCTTTAGATTTAAACTATTTTATTAGTTTATTATATTTTATGACTTTCTACATTAAACAATTTAATTACAACATTTTTACTAAATTTAAAGAATTTGCATATTATGTCTATACCTATGACCTATATGTAAAATATATGTATGACAAATAATTGTTCCTGGTCTGGATGTGTGTCCTTATGCAAATGATGTATGTATTTATGCCACCTCTATGATACAGGTGAAAATCCTATAGGAGGTATCTACTGGAGGTAACGTATTATTAAAAAGAAGGAAGAAAAAGAAAGTTTCCTTTGCTTTGTGTAATAACTAACTTTACAATTCCATTGTAATTGAATGATTTTATTTTAGATATTATATCACATAAAAGTAGTTTGTTTTTTTATTACTATTGCTTACTTCTAAAAGGGTTTTAGAGAAAGGAAACACCCGCTGCCTTTCCCCAGTGTTCGTTAGAGGAATTCCCATGTCTTCGAATTAATATTTTTTTACTTCTCGTACATGCAGATTTCGTCACGATGTGGCGTTTTACCACCAAGCACGTGGTATAATACTAATGATTATTGTGTAGGTACTTTATAATAATACAACATATTATCTTAATAGTTGTAAAAAGCCGTAAGTAGATAATGTAATAATATTATTAAGAAATTTGATTGGAATAATCAGTAGTAATTACGGATCTTTTTGTATTCACTAGACGTTAAAAAGTAATACGCATATTACATATCGTACCGGCTCAACGGAACGGACGGAAAAGTCGGCCAAATATTTATCATCATCCTCAAGTCACCATATCATAAAAAAATATATGTCTGTTTGTTTGAGACCAGTAGATTATTAAAAAAGGATGGTATAGAGTTCAATCAAATATTATTTATTATCCCTTCAGCCGGAAGTTTCGTAACCGGTTAAGAGGAGGTATTAATTACCCATATGTTATGTACTTAACAAATTGAACATACTAACATTTAATTTAAATATGTATTTAATATTTATGCTTATTTATTCTTATTTGTTCTTTCATACTTCACAAGCAACAAAATCTTACCAGATTTGTCGTTATCAGATTTTTTATTAGAAACGACAGCCATCTTTTTCGACAAATTAAATCTCAATATTTCATCAAACCCTTATAATTTGACAACAACTCTATGGAAACTTTTGGAGAGACTTCACTTATAAATGAGTTTCCATTATATTTAAATTAAATAAATACAGCAAGAATCCTAAAATAAAATTATTTGTATATTTTATTTATCAAAATAATATCTTACAGTAAAAATTAATTGAATTAAATTATATAAATAAAAATGTTTATTTGATTAAACTGAAAAGTATACTTAACGTTAACTTTAAACCGTTAAATATACTTATCAATTTCATTTATTAATGTGTTTAAATAAATGTATTAAATTAAGATTTTTAATGAAGTATGTTTTAAATGGAATTTTAAAGAGTTCATAATATATTCTAATACGTGCGTTTCAGTATAATACGAATAATAATATGTATACAGATGAATTAATTCTTATTATTATTTAGCCATGGTAGCTCAGATGGTTAGCACTCACCGTAAATTTCACAGTACGCGAGCAACCCGGGTTCGATCCCGCCGGCACCAATGAATTCTTAATTGCAATTTTCAGTGCTAATTGAATACGTGCTCTACGGTGAGAAGAAATTAAATATAATAAAGTCGTGTGAAGATCGCCAACATGCATTAGGGCAGCGCGGCGGACTTTTCCTTGCCCTAAAACCCTCTCAGAAACGAGAGGAGGCCTGTGCCCAGCAGTGGGACGTATATAGGCTGTTACTTTACTTTTTTATTGTTATTTAACAGGGCATACTTATAGTTTGTACTACATTAGGCTTTTTTGAAGATATCTTTAGTGTAGTGCAAACAATAGGTGCTCCCATAGTACGTGAAAGACTGGTACAGTGTCATACAGGCGAACACAACGGGCGGGCGATGTTGCGGGCGCGGGCGCGGGCGCGGGCGCGGGCGCGGGCGCGGGCGCGGGCGCGGACGCGTTGTCTGGCGCCGCGGTCCGGGCGAGGAACTTAGAATCTACGCGGCATACCGCCCGCCAGGGACTCCATTTTGCTCCTCAGACATCCGGACGGTGATGGAAGGCGACACACCCACAATTGTCGCCGGGGACCTAAACGCTAAACACCCGGCGTGGGGGTCCAGAGTGATCACCCCGCCGGGTCATGAACTATATGAAGATGCGGAGAAGAACTCGTATGACGTTTTGGGTCCCGAGGAACCAACTCACGTTCCTACTGATCCAAGGAGGAAACCGGATGTATTAGACATCGTGCTCACTAGGAACGTCAACTATCCGATAGTGGTAGAAGTGCTGTACGACCTCTCTTCACAGCACCTCCCGTTACTGATAACCCTTGGCCTGAAGGCGGTGTCTACGCCGCCCAGAGCGTTTAAGACACGTGTCGACTGGAGGCTCTACTGTCAACACCTGCAGCAGAGACCTCCAGCACACCAGCCGATAAGCACAGCGGACGACGTAGAGGCCGCTGCAACTAGAATTACCAAAAACATCAAGGAGGCCCTCCACGCGGCCTCTACGATCGTCCCGATCACTGCCAGGCGAGACGATCTGCCGCTTAACATATGCGTGCAGATCAGGCGCAAGAGAGCGTTAAGAAAGCTCTGGGCGCGCACTCGCTGCCCCAGATTAAAGACCCAGCTCAATACCATCTCGGAGGAACTGTCGGTTGCAGTCCAGGCCTTCAGAGGCGACGCCTGGGATCGGCGCATCAGCAAGGCTGAAGAGCAAGATGCGTCGCTCTATAAACTGAACCGGCAGTTAACCAGAACCAAACCTCCCGTTTGCCCGTTGATAGATAGCACAGGCAAACGCTGCTACGATGCCAAGGGCAGAGCGGATATCCTAGTCGAGCACTTCGAGGAGCAATTTATGCCGAACCCAGCAAGTGCGGAGTTCATGGAGCTTCATGCCAGGAAGGAAAGTCGCGTACGGGAGTTCCTGTCGTCGCCCGCGCCGCCTCTTGCAGGAGAGTGGTTCATCTCCCCCGCTGAATTGCGGAGGACAGTAACCCGCCTGCAACCGAGGAAGGCGCCGGGGCACGACGGGATTACCAACGCTGCACTCCGACAGCTGCCCAATAGAGTCATAGTAGAGCTTGGTCGACTCTACAATGGGATATTGCGGACATCCCACTTCCCGGAGGACTGGAAAAAAGGCAGAATTATCGTCTTGCCGAAACCCGGGAAGGACAGGCGTAGAGCTGCCAGCTACAGGCCGATCACGCTATTACCACACATAGCTAAACTGTTTGAAAGATTGCTGCTGAGACGTCTCCGTCCGTGCATCCAACTTCGGGCGGAGCAGCACGGATTCAGGAGGGGTCACTCTACAGTCACACAATTGACTAGAGTGCTGCACCTGCTTGCGGCAGAGTACAATCGCGGCCGCATATCGTTGGGCGTCTTTCTCGATATCGAGAAGGCGTTCGACCGGGTGTGGCACATAGGATTACTTTATAAGCTGAAAGAACAGACCAGTGTCCCTCTTGCTATGTTGCGGTTAATGGCGTCTTTCCTGGAAGACAGGAAGTTCTACGTCTGCGTAGAGGACGCCGAGTCCGCAACAAAAACCATCAATGCCGGCGTTCCACAGGGCAGCTGTCTGTCACCAGTCCTGTACGCGGCTTACACTAACGATATACCTACACTGGCAGGCAGGCTTCAAGAGTGGGAGGACGATGTTGAGCTGGCGCTATACGCGGACGATAGCGCCTATTTCACCTCGTCCAGAAGAGCCCACATAGCCACTGCCAAGATGCAGCGTCTGCTGGACCTGCTGCCACCATGGCTGGATGAGTGGAGGATGGTCGTCAACGTTGGTAAGACGACCGCTCTGCTCACTCGCCGTCTCAGGAATTTACCACCTCCGCTGACCCTCAATGGCCAGGAGATTGCGTACCAGAAGGCCATAACTTATCTTGGGTGCAAGATCGACAGGACGCTGCGCATGACCGCGCACGTCGACTTCGTCGTCCGCCGGGCCCGATGTGCGCGGGCGACGCTCTTGCCGATACTTGCATCCAAACTGCCTATAAAAACTAAGCTCCGGATATACAAGATGTATATCCGGACCATCATCACGTATGCTGCACCGGCCTGGTACGCACTTCTGAGCGACCCTCTGAGGCGGCGACTGCAGGCCCAGCAGAATCTGACATTAAGGACGATTGTCGGAGCAGGTCGTTACGTCCGGAATGACGTCATAGCGGCCGATCTGAAAGTCGAGACTATCACCATTGAGTTACAATACCTATAGAGTCACAAACAGACAAATAAAATGTCCGCGCCAAAACTCGGCGCACGCTGCGAAGTGCGCAGAGTTTTTGTTTAGTTGTAAGGCGACCACAATCCTCGTACAACGTCCGCGATGCCAAAGTGTTCGGTGATTTCCTGCCCAAATAACAGCAGACACGTGCGAAAAAAGGATGGTGTTTCATATTTTAGGTAAGTATCATACCAAATTTACGTATTTATGTATCCACAGTGCATGTTTTCATTTAAATTTCAATAATTTTCATTTTATTAGCAAACTAAATCACTCACCGCCGACCGCGCGGCGCCGCGATAACGTGCCCTTGAGTGAATGATGATGACATTGCATACGAGCGACTTTGAACATTGTACAAGCAGGTTAACGTCTAAATTCGAGCAAATGTCATTTTGAACTATATAATATCAAAATATATAGGTATATGGAACGGCGCTCGGACATTTTTTGAGTATTGTCAGTTAGAGATTGTGACTCTATAGGTATTGTAACTCAATGACTATCACCGACTTCGTGGCCCGGTTAGCGCGCGGCATGTTTGACCGTGCCGATAACGGGCCACATGAACACCTGAACGGCTTTGCGCCGTTGCACACCCGGCCACCGGACGGGCGACCTCTTCCAAGAGAACTCCTCTCTATATGTGATTAGAGAGTCGAGTAACAACCCTCAATGCCGCTGAAAGGCCAACTTTGACTATAATAGATAACCTCTTTTTTTTCCGTAATTAACCAATTACGGAAAAACCGGATTTACAATATTATGCCTGAATAGGCAACAAGGACTGGCCCATAGTGATGGGCCATGAGGAATATCCGGGCAATGGGGTATACCCCGAGGCCCGACACCTGCATTGTCCTACCCGGGCACTGTAGACGACAATTAAACGGCGCCGCGGTCTGCGATGTCACCGATAGAGGGCGCCGGCGACGGCTCGCCGATGTATGATACTGCCGCATTACCATAGTGTTCGCACCGCGACTCTCATTATCTGTGATTAACAATGTTACTAATGTATATCTATAAGTAAATATGAAGACAACATTTAAATGTTTTTAACCGATTCCAAAAAAGGAGGAGGAAACTTAATTTATATGTATATATTTTGATGTGCGTTGTACATATCATGTTAATATTGTATTTGTGTATATAACCGAATTTAATGATTCCTTTTTAGGGTTCCGTAGTCAACTAGGAATCCTTATAGTTTCGCCATGTCTGTCTGTCCGTCTGTCCGTCCTCGCTTAATCTCTGTGACCGTTAGCACTAGAAAGCTGAAATTTGGTACCAATATGTGTATCAATCACGCCGACAAAGTGGTAAAATAAAAATTAAAAAAAAATGTTTTTTTAGGGTAGCCCCCCTATATGTAAAGTGGGAAGTGATTTTTTTTTTAATTTCAACCCTGACGTGTGATATATTGTTAGAAAGGTATTTAAAAATGAATAGGGGTTTACTAAAATCATTTTTGATAATGCCAATAATTTCGGAAATAATCGCTCCAAAAGTAAAAAACAATGTGTCCCTCTAACTTTTGAACCATAAGTTTAGAAAATATGAAAAAAATCTGGAAATTAGAACTTTATAAGGACTTTCTAGGAAAATCATTTTGAACTTGGATGGAAACAACAGTACCCACTACCGGGAGCAGTTGCAGGAGCGCGGAGCGCTGCTGGAGCGCGAACGTAATGGATACCCACCTTTAAACTCATAAGTGGGAACACTTATTGTGACGGACGGGAAACTACGGAACCCTACACTGAGCATGGCCCGACACGCTCTTGTTTATTAAATACTTTACACTTCAAGGCCGGTCCCATATCAAATTTAAGAAAAAATCACCACTTTGGGCAAAAGTTAGGGGATGAAATGTTTAATGTAATTATTTAAATGACATTCTAGTTTTAATTTGAACTTGTGACATTCCTTAATGTACCTAATCAAATGGGTAAAAAATGTACGTACTTAAAAAAACCCGCTTCAAGACCTAAAAGATAAAGATAATCACTTACCATCAGGTGAGCCGTGTGCTCGTTAGCCCCCTTTCCTAAAAAATAATAATTTGCACTTAATAACTTCTGCGTCTGATAAGTTCGGGGATATATTTAACAACAAACTTCACTCGTTCACAGCATTTTCAGGTATTATGACAGCTGAATTACGATATAAGTACAAAATTATCATCAAATTTTATTGAACACTACCGTGGTAGCACAAAGACTAAGCGCTCGCCTTTAATTTAACGATACGCGAGCGACCCCAAGCTCGATTCCCGCCAGCACCAATTTTCTAATTGTAATTTTAAATGCTTATTACGTGTTCGACGGTGAAGGAAAACATTGTGAGGAAACCCATATGTCTACAAAATTAAATATTTGGGGGGCACGTAAAGTTCGCTAAGATTAGGTAGCGCAACACATGCTTTCTACTCCTAAAACCCTCTCAAAAATGAAGTTATGCCTGTGCCCAGCTGTGAGACGTATAAATAGTCTGTAAACACAATACTTTTACTTTGCGTGAACACCCCACCCATGTACCTAACCGAATACAGGAAACTGAGAATTTCATAAAGTAAGTCGTAAATTGTTTACGGTCGTCATACCGTTAACGGCATGTTAACGTACCAGTTAAAAAAGTTTTGTACCTATGATGAGATAATTTATACGTGGTAGAGCCACAACGCAGCTATATTATGGTTATAGCACGAATGGGTCGGCTCAACCGAGGAGGGACCACGCTCTCACAGAATACCAGCGTAAAATAGCAGCTTAATATTGTTGTGTTTCTTACGATGAGTATAGAGATCCGGAGACCCTTTTTTACTGGAAACGAGGCATTCCTCGTAGTCCTCATGGGTGACAATGGATCTTTATTTTGATTCTCAATCAAGGATAAATGTAGATGCCTATGGGCCACGGCATCCACTTACCATCAGGTGGACTCGTTTGTCATCCTTGTTCCATAAAAAAAAAATATATTATAATTTTAATACTTTTGAGCAAAATACCAATTTACTAACGTATTAGTTTCACTACGTAAGTTACGTCGCCTACGCGTACAATAATCAATGTTTTGTGTCTCACTTTCTCGTATACTCAATTTGCCACTCGTTCTTATATAATTCTATGCGCTCGTTCTTATATATTCAAAATCGCAATCAAACACAAATAAGAAATCGATTATCTATAGAATAGGTAATTCAGTCAGTTTGTGAAGTAATTCAACCGAATTATACAAACAGCCTATGCCTAACGGCACCAACATATTGGCATATGTTCGTGACTGGTTTACGAGTGCTACGACATTGCATATTAATTGGTGTCGCTATCGAATCGCGCATCGGCTACGGCCTAGCTTCCACACCAACTACATACCCACAACTCACGTTTATAAGTACTGTGTCTATGCAGTTTGCGTGTGTGAGTAAAGCTTTCCACCCCCCTCCCTCCTTCCCCGCTGCCGACTGGCGTGATAGGTACAGGCGACGTGATGATACATCAGCTTGTAAAGGGAATGCATGTTTGAAACATATTAAACATTGATAATGTCAGCGGATGCGTTATGCATTTGATAACGCATGAATATTCTTCGTGTATCAATAAATTTTATGTAATATATTTAATAGTCATTTGCAACGTTTTGTTTCTCTGGCGGGTGTTTTTTTACTCAAGCGTTAAAAACTAAACCAGTTTTTTATGCGCTTAGGATAGTAATAATACTTACCCCAGTTATTTATTTACTTAAGCATTGCATATAATACCAGCGTTAAATAGCAGAATAACGCCGTTGTTTTCGTATGGTGAGTGTAGAGAATCATAGAATCCTATTAACTGTGTCTGCTTGCTTATCGAGTGCGTATAACCTGAGCCACTTCAAAGTGCATGTGAACAGGCTTCTCTTGGCCAAACTTGCTCTATCGTAAACCTTATCTTTGCCCTCGGGTCAAATAGAGGTCAAGAGTAAGCCCATTTCTAATTTAAAAAAAAACAACTAGTAAAGAGGCATTTCTAGGATGCCAAGGAGTATATAATATTTTAATTCCGAACAAGACGATAGATGTAAGTATCTATGGACAACAGTATTTCCTTATGATCAAGTGTAATGCGTGCTCGTTTGACCTTACTTCTTCAAAAATCAATAAACTTGGTCCACACAAGTTTTCATTTTGCACTACGGTCGAAATACCTGTCCGAGTCAAGATATGTGGAAAACCAAAACTGTTGGTTTTTGGGTTCTTTAGAAGGCGAGTGCAGGACTAAACTAGGGACTATGATGAAATGCTTCGTTTCCAATAAAAAAGGGTCTCCGATTCTGTACACTCGCCATACGAAAAACGGCAGAATTAACCTGATATTTCACGCTGGTGTTCTTTGCCAGAACCGTAATATAGATGCAGCATGAATCTAGCACGAATTTTTGAATACTACTAAAAAAATTAAGTTCCAGTTACAAGTAATTTATTTATATTGGTGTAAAGTAGCCTATTGTGTCACATTTTAGAACGCAAATATTAAATAAACGATATGATAGTAGTTGTCACTTAGCCTGAACATGTAGTCCAGCACTCGCTAAATCCATAGCATCGACTAGCGATAGAGTGTAGAGTGAGCGCATTCTAATATGCAAATGTATTTAAATGCTGAGCCCTCTTCATTACGCCGGTATCGATCTTAGATACACAATTTGTAACTCGATAGCTACCCAAAGTACAACTAATCTGTTTCTACTGCTGATGCTGCAAATGTTTTTTTTTTAATTCGATTCGAAGTGGCGAATAAAAGTACCCTCAATAAAAAAATACTATACAAAGCAATAATAAACTATACGGAACTACGTTAATTTATTGTGATTATTATATTATTTTAAAATATGTGTTAACTTACTTCAATATTCCCAAAGCGGCTCGAATCATCAAAGGCTGAGTTCTTTATCACGGGGAGTTCTCTGAGGAATTGCTTGGACTAATTCCAGCCGCCAATTTTCAGGAACGCACATCGCGACAAAACTCACCATACCATCCACACCATCCGGATGCTTGACGATCCACTACTGCGTTTTACTAGGAGTTTGCTTCATCGTACAACCACTTTTTGGAATCTTGAGCCCTAGAGAAAAGAACTTACTACTTTATTAAAGGCCGGCAACGCACCTGCTATTACCCTGGTGTTGCAGTTGTTCATGGGTGGCGGTAATAACTTACCATCAGGTGAGCCGTATGCTCGTTTGCCCCCTCTCCTATAAAAAAACTGCTCAGTGTTGAGAATTAGCCGTAATCGTCACACTCAGTAGTCGTCAGTTGGGAAGTCAGCTATTATTTTGCTATTGTGGGTGTTCTTGATACTTTTTATGGGTTTCTCGAGTCTATAAGGGGCTGTCTGAGTTCCGATTTCATAAGCAAAACAAACATGACATTTTAAGCTTTATTATTCTTGCATAATCTTCTTTGCTGCTTTTACTTTTAAAATTCTTCAAATTCTCACTTGGTAATTATATACGAATTAAACACTAAAAATGCCAGAAAAGTTTCATTTATTTCTATAGATGGCGGTATAATCATCTCATTCATTTATATATTCATTATGGACAGCCTCGTATTTCCCGCTGTCCGCTGTATTGCCTCGTTTGTTCTAGTGGTTGTAGTAGTGCGACTGCTGATCATGAGGTCCTGGGTTCGAATCCCGGGTCGGGCCAAAAAATTAATTATTGAGTTTTTCCGTCAAGAAATTCTCAGTAGTTGCCCGGAGTCAGGAAGTTAGCGGTGTCTCAGCCCCGTGCCTCGGAGAGCACGTAAAGCCGTTGGTCCTGCGCCTGATCTCTCTCCGGTCGTGTCGGTTTACCGTCCCATCGGATTATGAGTGTGAGGGAATAGAGAGTGCACCTGTGCTTGCGCACACACTTGGGCACTATAATCCTGTCCTGCGCCGATGGCTAGCCTCCGTTGAGGCAGATCGCCGTGGCCGAAATTCGGTCCGGAGGACATTATTATGGACAGCAATAAAAGTTCAAGAAGTCTGATTTCTATTTCCTGCGGTTGCAGTTATAAGCGTGGCGCTAATGGTAAATCCTTCCTACAATGTCCCTTGTCCACTGTGTACTTATAAAAGTAAGGATGAAATAGAATTTGAAATTAAAATAAAACTCTGATTACAGTTTTATAACCGTGTCGCATCGGCTTAATGTACATTTGTATTCCTCAACTTATCTACGCGTAGTCCCCAACCAGATTAATCTTTAATATTTATTGCACACAGTACGCTATTGGCAAACGTCGCGATACTAAATTAGTATGACGATTGTTAAGCTGATGGTGCGTAAAATTGTAAGTAAATACATAGACGTGGGTGGGCTACCAGCAGTTGATTAAAGTTTGATGAATATTAATCAATTAACGCATAGAATGAACAAGGAATTACATATTATACGTGGTAGAGCCATGCTGCACCCATATTGGTGGTACAGTTGTAGAACTAATAGGTCGGCCCGAACAGGAAAGAACTACGCTCTCACAGAATACCAGCGTAAAGCTGCTGCTTAAACTTAAACACTGCTGTGTTTCGTATAGTGACTGTAGAGAACATCATTCCATTTTAGTCATGTCATGTCACGGGTGAAAATGCATATGTACTTGGATTCGTAATCGAGGATAGATGTAGATGTCTATGGGCCACAGCAACCACTATCACAATATCACATAAAAATGTACATCTTGAAACAAGTAAGATTAAAAGAGTATGCAGTCCACTTGATGGTAAGATAAATGCTGTGGCCTGTATCTACCCACCAGCATCTACCAGTATCTATCCTCTATTAAAAATAAAATTATACGCCTCATTGTTAGCGCTCGGGACTAAAATCTAGGAATATTATCACCAGTGAAAAATATCTCCGATTCTTGTCCACACAATAACAATATGCTGTTAGTTTACGAGTTGATCCTTTCCTTCCTTTTTGTTAATATTCATGAATTTCTCAAATAATGTGAAATGCTAGCAATGTATACTCGAATATTAAATCAGCACAAAACCTTGAATACTAAAGTACTAAGTAAACTTTAATATGTGGTAGAGCCATGCTGCAGTTATATTAGTAGTATAGTTGTAGCACGAATGGGTCGGCACGACCAGGGAAGGACCACGCTCTCACGCAAGACCAGCGTAAAATAGTAGCTTAATGCTGTTGTGTTTCGTATGGTGAGTGTAGAGAATCGGAGACCCTTTTTATTAGAAACGGGTGGACTGTATGCTCGTTTATGCAACACAAAAACAAACGCCCTTTCAGCAAAATAGTGGTATGCAGTTTAAAAATAATACTGAATAAATTTGACGTCGTGTAGGAGCGGATTCTCTTATACTACAATCCTACATTATGTCATGGGTGTAATAAGAGGCGACAGAGAAAATTAAAAGGTAAATGAACTGCAGGGTCTTCCGAAAAACAACTCGAAATAATTAAAAAAAACTGTGGTCCCCAACCTACCTGCTAAGCGTGGCAGCTGTAGCAAATATGAGTCAAACGTTGGGCGAGACCTGCATTCAGCAGTACATAAGTTCGTAGTATGTGTGTACATAAACGGTTAAATAAAAAATAAATCAATAAATAAGTTGTAATCATGATTGAATAATGTTGACAAGCCATTAAAATAATATTAGTTATTTCTTACGTAGTAGAGTAGTAGTGCGGCTACATTATACCTGGTTGTAACACGAATGGGTCGGCTCGACCGGGGAAGGGCTACGCTCTCACAGAACACCGGCATAAAATAGCAGCTTAATACTGCTGGGTTTAATGGTGAGTGTAGAGAACCGGAGACCCTTTTTTAATGGAAACGTGGCATTCAATCTTAGTAACAACGCATCTGCGTTTTGATTCTTAATCGAGGATAAATGTAAATGTCTATGGGCCACAACATCTACTTACAATCAGGTGGACTGTGTGCTCGTATGTCATCCTTATTTTATAAAAAAGATTCTTGATTGGTTATATATTTACGATAGTAATAATATAATTTTCAATTGATTCATTAACCTTGGCTATTCATGTTCAACCGCTGACCTATGCTGTAATATGAATGTCACATTCCGATATTCGTAACTTTTTTTGTTAATATCGAATGTATATATTACGTCAAGAAATGTAAACATTAAATTCTTGATGTGTTTAATGCTAAACGTAAGGCCAACCTCAGCTGATAATAAGCCAAAATAATAAGAAGCAGTTGCCAACACACTGCCGCAACTATGTCGAATATCTCCCATGTGAGGCGGTCTATGGAAGACGCTCATTTCCAACAGTGGATGGACAGTAATGATGATGACGATGATGAGGCGAAAAATGGTTACGATCTGTTTCTAGATAAAGTCAATGCTTTCCGAGTCCTCTTATATAAAAAAACCATTAATATTGACTGAATCTGTTGGCATAAAAATCATCATTTTATAGTACATTATGTCGTGTGTCTTATGAGGCTGGCAGCTCTAGAAAAGCTTTACAGTGGACTATAATTTCAATATTAATGGTGTTATCGAATAGGCCTGCACTATTTTACGACGGCATATCGCTTGCAACTTTACAAAGCGCAAGTTCGGCCTCACACGGAATACTGTTCCCATTTTTGGGCTGGGGCACCCCAGCGCCAGCTCTTTTTACTTGACCGCATCCAGCGCAAAACGATTCCAATCGTCGACGATCGAGTTCTTTCTGATCGGCTCGACTCACTGGCGCTACTCTAAGGAATTGTTCGAATCAATTCCAGCCGCCAAATTTCACTAACGCACATCGCTTCAAAATTCACGATACCATTCACATCATCTGAATGCTTGACGGTCCACCACTGTGCGTAGTAGTTTTACTAGGAGTTTCCTTCCTCGTACAACTTCTCTGTGAAATGTTTTATCACCGGCGATTGTTCCGAACCGCTATGACTTAGAGACCTTCAAAACAAGAGCTTACTCCTTTCTAAATGGCCGACAACGCATCTGCAATTCCCCTGGTGCTGCGGTAGTTCATGGACGGCGGTAGTCACTTACATCAGGTGAGCCGCATGCTCGCTTGCCACATCTTCTATAAAAAAATGATTTACATAATTACATACATTTATTCAGTTAGTATTGTGTCGATATGATGGCAAAAGTTATATTGGAAAGATGTAATATGTGTATGTGTTATTTCTATTGTTTTATCGTAGACTAGCTTTTACTCGCGCTTTCTCATGCAATATACATACACGTTGTGCCTACCTTTCATTAAATTTAAAAGAGAATTATACAACTGGCTCAGTGAAAAGCCCATTTACACTGTACGGGAATATTTAAACTATGATAGGTAATAGCAACTTGACTGAAACAAATTTACTGGACCAATTGTGAAATCTTTATTAATTATTACTTATTTATTGATAAGTTGTTGACGTTTTGTTACTATAGACATTTTACTCATAAATAATATTTTCTCGGTATTTTATAGTTGTAAATTTTGCATGCCATTATTAATGGCTGATTAAGCGGATTTCTAATTAAAATGACCATCTTCAGTGTACCTTAGCCAAACTCAAATAAATATTTCATTTCATTTTAAAAAGTCTCTATTATTCGAGGTAATTTATATGCACATACATTTAATTACCAAGTTACAACTATCCGTTCAGTAGTTTTAGCGTACAGTAATAACAAATATTATATATCTTCACATACATACCTTTAGTAAAGTATAAACGTAATGAGATGTCAAACCATCCAAGAAAAAAAAGAAGAAAAAGAGTGTAAGTGTCAAAAAGTTGAGCGCAGTTATGGTCTGGTTTTTGCATCACTTGAAAAGTAGCGCTGCGCTGCATCTTTCTATGTTTGTTGGTCTAAGGATGTGATAAACAATTTAATGGTTTGGGGTTATCTGGCCATAGAAAAACACATATACCTTATATGCCTTATATAAGATGTGTATATATATTATAACACCTTACTACATAGTTACATAAACACTGCAGTTATTACTGCATCTACCTGCGTTAGCAAGTACTCGTTATCACGAGAACACTACAGAATGACAAATGGTCTGATCTAAGTCATACGCATTATTAAGGATAACTCAAAAACTACTAGTCAGATCATGATCATTGATCAAGATCCATGATGAAGAATTGCACGAGAAGCACCTGCTTTCATATAAAAAAAGAAATCAAAATCGGTTCACCTAGAAAAAGTTCTGAAATAACACACATAAAAAATACAGTCGAATTGAGAACTTCCTACTTTTTTGAAGTCGGTTGATAATAGTATTCCAAGTGAGTTAAACCGCGATGCGCCGCTGGTATAATATTAGTACGAATCATAGAAACAAGATTAATTTGGAAATAGAATCATAGGGCCTAGCGATGCGTTGCGTATCTTGAATCGATTAGTAACACACTAATTCGTAACCTACAGCGAAGCTAAAACGAACAAGAAGACACCACCACCTGTCGAATCTGATAAAAGTGTCTTTATTTAAATTTCTTAGCCGCCGAGTCAAAAACGAGCAGAAAGTTGCATTTGTGTCTTATTAAAAGAAATTTATAGTTGGAACATAGTAGCTGATTGACCTCGGTCATTGGAAGGACTGGTTGGCATTAATGCAAAAATAAAGTATTCGTATCAGAATTGTCAAACTTAAAGTATAGCAGTATTGCCATTAGTTAATTAACATGCATTATTTTATGCAACTTATTCCGGATCATTTATTAGTTTATTTAAGGCTATCAACAATGCTTAGTGCTTACAACATACTATACATAAGAAGTTTTTTTAAATTGTGTTATCCGATATGAGAACCAGTTACTTACGAACGCAGCACTGACCATACAATTTTATTTATTTATTTTATAGAAGAGGGGGCAAACGAGCATGCGGCTTACCTGATGGTAAGTGACCGCCGCCCATGAACAATACTTACACTAATATTTAGGAATAATATTTAAAAGTAACATAATATTGTATTATAAACACACGTAACAATTAACATAAATCGTAAAACAAATTAATATTCTAAAAAAAAAACTATAACACTTATTACATAAGAAATAAACTTAAAGTTCAATAAAATGTTTCAGTAGGTACTTTTTCAGCAGTGAATCGCAAAAAATATAAATTGTTGGCAATTCATTATTTATTTTTAAGGCACCAACAAGATATTAGATTTATATAAAACATTAAATCTTAAAACATGCAAACAATGCAAAAATGCAAACATGCTTCAATTTAATTATAGATAGTAGACAACTAAAATACAAAAAAAAGCTATAATAAAAGTAAAATTATGGTTAAAGTGAATTAAACATATATTAGCTGGATATTTGATATATTTTCTATTTTTGGAGTGCATGACTAACGATTTGTCCCGGCTTCGCATGGGTGATTTTTGGATCTCGAGAACAGCTCCACCTACCGGTTCCAAATATGAAACTAAAGAACCTAGGGACCCATTCAAACACACAAAAATTTTCTACAAAATCGGTCGAACATTTTTTTGAATTTTAACGAGACTTATCGGACAGCAATGGATGATATTTTGTACACCATGTTTTTTTACCGTCAAAAAAAATAGGGTGTAACAGGTGAACGGAATAGTAGGCTATGGAACTGATATTTTACATTTCTTATTATTTTACATTAACATAATATTATGAAATTGATCTATCAATAAATACTACTAATTTGAAATAAACTTTCGGTACAATAAAATAACAACAAAAGTTTTATAATAAATCAATCAAAAACTATCGAAATTAAAATAATGCGTACCCAATTAGCAGTATTTATTGATAGATCCATTTCATAATATGTTAATGTAAAAGAAAAAAAAATTGTAAAATATCAGTGCCATAGGAGTTTCTATTCCGTTCACCTGTTTACGTCCTATTTTTTCCAGATGATAAAAAAGTCATGCAGTATATAGAGATTTCGTTGTACTTGCTACAGATTCTAGGTACAGAAACATGCTTCTCAAAGTTTATTCTAAAACAGGATATAGGCCGGTGTATAAAGCATCTCCAGTGCTGTCGTCTGCATAGCAATAAATGCTACCGATTTGCAACATGTCATTGATATTCAGAAAAAACAGCGTTGGTGATAGCACGCAGTCTTGTGGAACACCAGCGTTAATGGGCTTGTAATCGGAGCATGCACCGTCTACTACGCAGTACTTAGAGGCGTTGGCCGTTAGTTTGGACGTACTTTCGCTATGTCCAAACTAACGGCCAACGCTTCCCTCTTGAACTCTACTGCCTTCGCCCATTTATGAGTTAGGTAACCTAGATGATCACCAGCCGAGCGACCGCGACGGAAACCTGTACTGGCGGTCACTAATCAACTAGTGATCCTCAAGGTACCGCATGAGCTGGCTGTTAATAATAGATTCCATTATTTTAGAGAACAAGGAAGTGATGGTGATAGGCCTATAGTTGGACGGACCAGAGTAGTTACCTTTTTTAGGGATCGGGTGCACGAAGGCTGTCTTCCATGAATTCGGGACTACGCCTAGAGAGTCTAGAGTCTACGCTTAGAGAGAAAGACGCGTTAAGACCGGTGCCAACTCCGGAGCACAGTCTTCAGCACAAAAGGAGGGATCAGGGCTACATCAGGACCACTCGACTTGTTGATGTCCAGGGAGAGTGAGACGTCTACTAACTACTTTCGACTTATACTTTTTGATTTTTTCCCAATATTATATTTCATATCATTAAAATGTACGCGGAAGGACCACCCCAGCGTACCTTTAGCATACTATTAAAAAATTAACATGAACAATAATAAAACAGTAACTGACTGATCTAACGTCAATATCGCCAAATTAGTTGGAGGACTATTTTTTTATTTTTCAGCAGCTCTCTTTAAGTTGCCTACAGTAGTAGTTACGTTGTACCAGTTCTGGCGCACTTGTAGAAAGGTTGTACCAGTTCTGGCGCACTGAGTCACAAGTACGACGTTCGTCGACTCACGATCCTAAAAAAAAAAAAAAAAAAAAAGTGTGGCAAACGAGTCAACCACAGTCAACTTGATGGTATGGACGCTGTGTCCCATGGACGCTGTGTCCCATGGACACCTACATATCCTTCATATAGAATCAAAATGCAGTTGTCACCCCTGACGACTAAGATGGAATGCCTCGTTTCTAGTGAAAAGGGTTACAATCACTTTATGATGGTATTCTAATGTTGATGAGCCAATCCATTTGTGCTACAACGTGATAATGATTAAAAAGTATAAGAATAATTTACAAGTATTGAAGAATGATATAGATTTCTACAGGTCACGGCATCTAATTAAGATGGACTTTGTGCTGTTTTGATATCCTTCCTTGTATAAAAAGTATAAGGGGATGCCATACCATTTAATGAACACTAAGTGCTATAATCAATAATTTAATGTACAGAAAAGCAAATCCTGAATCCTTTTATATGTCGCAGTAAGATGGTTAAAGCCGTGATATAATTATATCCCTAGGGATATTGCTGTATACCTATTATATGACAGCGCTTCTTAACTATCTTACGGGACTAATCTGGTGAAATAATTATAATTGTAAAGTGAATGTAAAGGAGCACACTCGTGTAGAAAATGTTCATGTTGTATGTGAAGTATTGTTATGTAGTGAAGGTTACTGATCTCAACTGTTGTGCAATTAATGTAACAACGAAAAAGTATTCAGGACCAAAAAGATAAAACTGTAAGTAGTTACGTTGTACCAGTTCTGGCGCACTTGTAGAAAGGTTGTACCAGTTCTGGCGCACTGAGTCACAAGTACGACGTTCGTCGACTCATCCTAAAAAAAAAAAAAAAAAAAAAAAAAGGTTTTGGCATGCTCTGATCACGAATCTGCCATTTTTGCGTAGGATGCACGGTTCCGGAGATGTGCAGATCAATTAACTCTTATCTAATTGATATCCGCTTCGAGCCTCCACCGTCATTAGCGCTCCATTGTTCTTATCTACTTATCTATTGTTCATTCAATACCGTCATTATCTATTCTTCCTCAGCGTGGTGATATTGTTATATACTCCTTTGTTCCTATCTACACTAATCTGACTCATTAATAAAACACATTACCCAATTTTGTTAAAATTTTTATTTATAAAATACAAAATCTTATTACTTATTATCTATAAAATAGGAGAGAAACATCTCATCCACTAAAATATCGTTGTACAATGTGTTCCCTGTAAATATACTCGTAAAACTATGCATTGAACATCCCTGAAACTTATATAGCAAATACATTAAGCAATATTCGCCACAAACTGAAGTCCACTCATTCTGAATCCTATCAACATTCCAGTTCCATCTTTTACAATTTCTTTTAAAAAACTCTAGATGATATCGTACAGGTGCCCGTCCGAATGAATCAAAATATTGACCGACGTCATTCGTATCGATATATAAAGCTACCCAATGTGACCCTGGTTTATCATCTGTATCCAAATTGCATATTATATACGTTGGTACGTGGGTGTACATGGGTAGTTTATTGGCAGCATAAACATTATTTTCTAGAGTGGGGTGAATCTTTTTCAGATGTTGTTGTACATCTAGTGTATCCATAATATTACTGCTATTAGTAGATTATTACAGTACCAATCTACTCAATGACTAATATAGGAATGATCAATTATAGTGATATCTAAATATTAAATTACATTCTTTGTGTTATACAAATCGTATTTGAGTCACCAATACACTGAACAAGACACGACAGGAAGGACGTAGGAATGTAGAGATAAGCAACAGAATGTAAGGTAAGCTTGTTGACGCATAAAGATACTATCAATTCTACTGCAGAAATTCTTTAGATTAGAATTATTACTCACTGGTACTATATAAGACCAAGCAACTGCAGTCATGGAGTTAGTGTATGGTCGTTTGACCGCAGTGGATCTATCAATACTACGTTTGTGTTACTTCAACGCATCAAAGGCCATGGATGTAAGGTGTTTATTCTATTGACAAACTTACTTTTCTTTCTGTTATTTTCTTACGTGTGTATGATTTAGTGTTAACAAATTATATTTAAATATTATGTGTGTGTATATGGTTAAGCCGTGGTAGCTCAGATGGTTAGCGCAAAATGTAAAATTCACAGTACGCGACCCGGGTTCGATCCCCGCCGGCACCAATTAAATTGTTAATTACAATTTTAAGTGTTAATTTACCACGTGCTCAGCGGTGAAGGAAAACATCGTGAGGAATGCATGTCTGAGATAATTTCGAAGGCATGTGAAGTTTGCCAACACGCATTGAGGTATCGCAGCGAACATTTCCTAGCCCTAAAACCCTCTCAGAAATGAGAGGAGGCCTATGTTCAGCAGTGGACTTTAATAGGTTGTAACTTTAGCTTTTTTAACTTTTATGATTAAGTGTTACCAAATTGATATTAACATGATAACTGTGTTGTTGCAGAAATCATTGAGCTTCGATGAAAATACATATAAACAGTATTACTACTCGCCACTCTCCTCTCAAGAAGAGAGTGATGACATCGTCATTAATAATAACACATGCGATGGTGGAAAAAGAAAATCGCAATCGATTGATCATTTTTTTGAAGCTGAATCAAAAATAAAAAAGAGGAAGCTGTTATCATCAACCGTAGCACGAGCCGCTAGAGATGGTGTATCATACATTTCTACTAATTCTGACGATGGAGACCAAGCGACGCATCTCATCAAAATTGAAATGTACGATATGAAGAAGCTATCCAAGATTCCAACTACTGATCATTGGAAACATGCTTCCACGAGGATTAAATATTACGTAAAGACTAATAAGGATAGCATCTACGACAACACAAACGCCCTCGTATACAATATTACAAAGACAATAGCAGAAAGTGAAAAAGTTAAAAAATACTTTTTTAACAATGATAGTCATTAGTGAATGTGATTCTGTTTATTAAATTACTTCCGTGTACTCATTATATTCTATTTCTAATCCTTTGTTAGACTTAAATATCGGACATTATTTGAAATTTGGGTATCAGTTGGTCTACCAACACTGAACTGTTACTTACTCTGCTACCTAATTTCTTCTTTACTATAAGGATGGCAAACTTCAGTGAAGTGTGCACCAGTGCTTTCTTTTCCACAACCATGGAAGAGAATACGGAACCATTCAACAGCGAATTAAATCAGGAGTTGTCTAAAGTTTGTGATGAAATGGAGAAGGATCAACTGTTCGATTCATCGTATGATGATGATTTGTATAATCACTGTGCGATGGTTGAAACACAGTTTAAGTAAGTAAAATAAACATTCATTTCGATCATAATTTACACAATGTCTTGTACAGTTTTTAATAAATTTAAACATTTTAGTAGTCAACCACTACAACTTGGAAGAGGAACGAAGCGAACGAGCAGCAAAGAACCCAAGATCATCAAAAAACCAACAACGGAAGCAGAAGCGCCTACCTCTGCAGGGAACAGTATCAGTAACGATGATCAAGTGGAATGTCTAACGTGTCATATATTTATCAAGAAACGGTATTTAGTTAATCATTTTAAAAGTAATGTTCACAAAAATAATCTTTTAAATTCACATAATTCTTTATCAAACGTTAGTGTTATTGAATCTGCTTTTGGAAATAGGATTTTAACTTATAAAATCAAGAGTAGAGTAGATAGTTCGACATTGGTAAATTTTGAAACTCCTGAACTATTTTTAAATTCTATTAAAGATGATATTTTATTTTTAATACAAGAGTGTATTCATCAACACATAATTTTTAAAGTAAACTTCATATTGCATGCTGATTTTGTTCAACAAACTAAAGATATTCATGATACGTTCGATTTTCAAACGATTAACTATATTATTTGTCAAGGAGATGACTTAAATATTTTTTTTATCTTTAAATGATACAATTACTACTAAAATTAGTGCATTTGAAAAAAAAGATAGTGGATGGAGTCTAAAAAACATAAAATCTATAGACATGAATGTTAATAAATTTAACCCCCTACGCGGTACTTCATACATAGATCTTCCTCGTGACATAAAATTAAAAAAGGCTGTTATAAATGTAAAAAGCAAGGATTATTTTTGTTTTAAATGGGCGTTACTCTCGGCGTTATATCCCGTAAACAAAGACGCGGATCGTGTATCATCGTACGTTAAACATGCAAATAAACTTAAATTTGATGGTATTTCCTTTCCAGTTAAAATTTCTGACATAGCAAAAGTAGAGAAATTAAATGATATTAGTATTAATGTTTTTGGGTTAGAATATAATAAAGAAAAACGATGTAATTCTATAGTAGGTCCATTATTTTTAACAAAGTGTCGTAAAGATAGACATATCAATTTATTATTTTTTTCCAAGGATACAAAAAATCATTATTGTTACATAAAAAATTTATCGCGGTTAGTTAGTAAACAAATTTCAAAAGACGGTCACATCATGTACATTTGCGAAGCATGTCTACTTCACTTTCCATATAAGGAAAGTTTAAATAACCATGAACAATACGATTGTGCCCACATTTGTACAGAATTACCAAACAGTGAAACTTTTAAAAAAAAGAATTGGTTTGGTCAACCTATTTCAAATGATAAAATTAAATTTGATAGTTATGAAAAAAAGTTGAAGATACCATTCGTAGTTTATGCTGATTTTGAAGCATTTTTAAAACCAATAGAATCATGTTCTAACGATCCTTCCAAACCTTTCACACACAATATTCAGAAACATGAAGTACATAGTTTTGGTTATTATATAAAATGTTCATATGATGATAAATTATCAAAATATGTAACGTATTGCGGACCCAACTGTGCACAAGTGTTTATGGAAAGTTTATCTAACAATCTCAAAGAAATAAATAGAATTCAAAAATATCCTCCACTTCCGCTAACAAATGAAGACAAAAACCAAATTTCAAATGCAACCATTTGTCATATTTGTGAAACAGAGTTAGCAGAACATTTTTATGATTTTGATTGGTACACCGGTAGTTTTATAGGTGTTGTTCACGGATCATGTAGCTCGAAGTTCAGAAAACCTCGTTATATACCAATATTTTTACACAACCTTAGTCGCTATGATGCTCATTTTATTGTTCACGCGTTAAACTTTTGTGATGGTGAAGTCGAAGTTATCCCTCAAAATAAAGAAAAATATATATCCTTTTCCAAAAAATTAAAAATGAATAACCACGAAATTATATTAAGATTCATAGATTCATTTAAGTTTTTATCATGTAAATTAGAAGAATTGGCCAAAAATCTCAGTAATGATCAATTTCAAGAATTACGTAGAAATTATCCTAATGATGAAGATTTCTTTCGTTTAAAACGGAAAGGCGTTTATCCATATGAACTTATGACTAATTATGATAGTTTAAGCCTAACATCGCTCCCCGAACAAAAATTTTTTTATAGCTCGCTCACAGATTCCCATATTTCAAATGATGATTACAATCATGCTAAAGATGTTTGGGAACACTTTGGGTGTTGTAATATGCTAGATTATTCAAACCTGTATTTAAAAACAGACGTTTTACTTTTAACCGATGTATTTGAAAACTTTAGAAAGTTATGTATTAATACTTATGATTTAGACCCTGCCCATTATTACACAGCACCCGGTTTAAGTTGGGATGCAATGTTAAAATATACAAAAATAGAATTAGAACTTTTAACAGATTATGAGAAAATTGCATTTATTAGATCAGGTATCAGGGGTGGTGTATCTCAATGTAGTAATCGTTATGCTAGAGCTAATAAGAAATATATGGGGGATTATGATGCAGGGAAACCAAATTCATATATCACATATTTTGATGCCAACAATTTATATGGTTGGGCTATGTCTCAATGTCTTCCTACTGGTGGATTCGAATGGGTAAATCCGAATACAGAATTTAATGTGTCTGAGACATCGAACTTCGGTTTTATTTTAGAAGTTGATTTGGAATATCCAGATGAACTTCATGATTTACATTCGGACTTTCCTTTATGCCCCGAAAACATTTGTGCAGGCAATATTAATGAAAATAAACTAGTCCCAAATTTAAATAATAAAGATAAATATGTAATTCATTACAGAAATTTAAAGCAGTGCATAGAAATGGGGGTTAAATTAAGTTAGTTTAGTTAACTAAAATTCATAGAGTTTTAAAATTTAAACAGTCTCGCTGGTTGAAGATGTACATAGATCTAAACACAAAATTAAGAACGTTAGCAAAATCAGATTTCGAAAAAGATTTTTATTAATTAATGAATAATTCAGTCTTCGGAAAGACTATGGAGAATATTGAAAAAAGGGTTAACATAAAATTGGTTACACACTGGGAGAACCAGGGCAAAGCTTTAGGTGTTCAAGATCTAATCACTAAACCACAATTTCATAGTCTTTCAGTATTTTCGGAAAACCTAGTTGCGGTTCAGTTGCGAAAAACAAAGTTAATATATAACAAACCAATTTATTTAGGGTTTTGCATTTTAGATATTTCAAAAACATTAATGTATGATTTTCATTATAACTATATGGTTAAAAAGTTTAGTAAAATCAAATTATTGTATACAGATACGGATAGTTTAATATATCATATATTTACAGATGATTTTTACTCTGATATAAAACCTGACCTTTCATCATACTTTGATACCTCAGCTTATGATGCAAATAATATTTTTGAATATCCAAAATTAAATAAAAAGAAATTAGGTTTTTTTAAAGATGAAAATAATGGTAAAATCATGAAAGAATTTGTGGGTTTACGATCCAAAATGTACGCTTTTAACTTAGAGAATAAGACTATAGCCAAGGCAAAAGGGGTAAATAAATGTATCACTAAAAGATGACCATGGATAATTATAAGTCTTCTCTATTTAATAAAAAAGTGCAATATTATAGTATGCTTAGATTTAAATCAATTAAACACACAATTTTTACACAAAAATTAAAAAAGATTGGTTTATCATATAATGACACAAAGAAGCATATTTTAGATAATAATATTGAAACATTAGCTTGGGGTCATTATAAACTGCGTTAAGTCTTGATAGTTTTTAATTTTATGTCTGCATGTAAATAAAATTTGTATTAATTGTAAAATAATGATAATAGTATAATATGACGTAGAGTTTATTACATATTTAATCGTTGTTTTATTGTAAATAATTTAAGTTAATTGTTGTTTATATTTGCGTGTGTGTGTGTGTGCATTTATTTGAGGTTGAGTTGATTGTAAAATTATGATGTACTAATTGTGTTAGAAATAGTATACAGATCATTCTGTTTTATATAATGTTTGCAATATATATTAATTGTTAACACCAACACTTTCATTTTTTATTTCACCCCTTAGTACTTTAGACGTGTGTAATGTTTCACTTTATCCATCCGTTTACTGCTATTTTGGCGGGGCCAAGTGGATGTGGGAAGTCAAATTTTGTAACAAATTTCATAAAATCAGTTACAGAAATATGTAATTGTGATTTTAATCAGATCACATGGTGCTTTGATGAAATGCAACCTTTATATAATTTACCAAATGTTAACTACCATCAAGGGATTCCAAATGTTAATATGTTTGACGGTGAAAACCCACATCTTGTTATTATTGATGATCTAATGAGAGAGTCCGATGGAAGAATTGTGGATATATTTACAAAAGGTAGTCATCACAGGAATCTTAGTGTATTTTATTTAACACAAAATTTATTTCATCAGGGTAAAGGGCAAAGAGACATATCCTTAAACTCAAGTTATATAATATATTTTAAAAACCCTCGAGATAAACTCAAATAAGATATTTAGCACGACAAGTGTCACCAGATAACCCAAAATTTATTGAAAATGCCTACAGGGATGCAACTCTAGAGGCGCATGGATATTTAATGGTAGATTTAAAACAGAATACCAATGATTTTTGTCGTATCAAGACAAATGTCTTCCCATTTAATGGTTTCTGCACAGTCTACGTTCCCACAAAAGAGTTTAAATACACCAAGAATCAAACATTTCAAATCATTGCTAAATGATGCATCGTCGACTCACAACGCATAAACATTTGCTAAACGCTTTGCATACGCTTAAACCAAAATATCAAAGAGCATTACTTAAAACGTGTGATGAAGAAGAAATTAACTGTATTTGTGAGTGTATTCATAACGTTTTACAAGGAAAAGTACCTCTTAAAGATCAAGATAAACAAAAATTGAATAAACACAAAAATATACTCCGTCAAATAGTGCGTAAGTGTAAACATAAACTAAGAAAAAATATAATTATACAAAAAGGAGGGGCTTTCTTACCAATAATATTAGGTGCAATATTGAGTGGATTAGTGAGTGGACTAGCCAGTTAACATGGAAAATGCAAAGAAAATGATACTTATCGAACCTGGATTGATTGAAAAATTAAAACAAGAAAATAAGGTTAATACGAGTAGTAGTTTATCTCGATTAGATATTGAAATGCAAAATATTATGAATAGTAAGACGGAAGACCGAAAGAAATGGATGTTATATTTACAAACACTGCAAAGATACCTTCATTTTACCGAAGAGGATCGTCAACCACTCAGATTACCAATTTATTCTGATACATCTAATGAAGATTCAAACGAGTCTAAAATTGGTTTTAAAAATAAAGATAGAGATCTAAAAACTTCAGTTGATGCTGAATCTTTGTTGGAGGAGAATCGATCCATCAAAAGTAAAGAAAATGTTGAAAATCCACTTTACACACCAGCTCAAATACTCAGTTTAATACCAAAAACTTATAATAAAAAAGGACAGTTATTATTAAACTTAGTTGAAACAAGTAAAGGTAAAATACATTGGGATAATGAAGGTACAGTCATAATTGATAATGAAAAAAATTCCTGGAAGTAATATTGTTGATTTAATAAATGATTCACTAAGACCCTTAAAAAGAAGTGATCCAGTAGGGTGGGATAGATTTGCTGAAGCATTAAAAGATATTAAAGTACCACTTACTTATATTGGAAATCCAAAGAGATGTGAGTTTATTAACCAACTTCAAGCAAAAGATCTGAACAAACTCTCTGAGATTGAATTTCAAGAGTTTTCTACACCGAGCAGTAGAGATAAAAAGTCTACAACTAAAATACGTAAAAGGCTTGAGTGGGAAAAATGGACCCCGTACTAGAAGAAATTAACAGGATTTATTATGATCCATCTAATCCCGCTGGTTTTGGTAGTATTGATAAATTATCAAAAGCCATGAAGGGTAAAATGAATAAAAAGCAAGTAAAGGAATGGTTAAAATCACAAGAAACATACACATTACATAAACCCATTCGAAAAAAATTCCCGCGTAATAGGTACATTCTATCAAATATTAATGAACTGTGGCAAGCTGATTTAAGTGATATGCGAACTTATTCTCAATATAATGATGGTTTCAAGTATATACTTTGTGTTATTGATGTATTTAGTAAATATGCTTTTGCAAGAACAATGAAAAAGAAAAACTCAGAAACAACTAAAGAATGTTTTGAAAGTATATTTACTGAAAGTAATTTAACACCTACTCACATACAATCTGATAAAGGTACAGAATTTGTTTCAAAAGATGTACAAAAATACTTTAAATCCAAAAAGATTAATTACTATACCACTAACAATCCTGACATTAAGGCCAGTATTGTTGAACGATTTCAAAGAACACTAAAAATGAAAATGTGGCGTTATTTCACTCATAATAATACTTATAGATATATAGATGTTTTACAAGATTTAATATACTCTTACAATCACAGCTTTCACTCTAGTATTAAGATGTGCCCATGTGATGTAAATTCCAACAATATTATGACAGTTTGGACTAATCTTTATGATAGACGGTCAAACAAACTTTCTTTAGAAAATCCTAAACCAAATTTCAATGTGGGTGATTATGTTCGAATAACTAAATATAAACATGCTTTCCAAAAAGGATATGAATCAAATTGGAGTGATGAAATATTTATTATATCTTCAATAATTGATAGATCTCCATGGGTTGTTTATACAATAACAGATTTACAAAATGAACCAATAGTTGGTACTTTTTATGAAAGAGAATTACAGAAAATCACTTACAACCCCACCTCACAATATAAAATAGATAAAATAATTGACACTCGTTACTCAGGTAACAGAAAAGAAGTATTAGTGAAGTGGAAAGGTTATCCAGATAAATTCAACAGTTGGATTTTAGCTTCTAGTTTAAAAGAAATATGAATAAAGAAAGTTTTTATTTAACTTTGCTCAGCAATAGTTCAATGGAATACTTTCCTGATAACAAGACCACAAAGTTTTCAACGAAATTACCGAAAGCTATTAAATTAGAAGGTGAATGGTCGGTTGGAGTTGTCGAGTTTCAATATCCATGTACCATGTTTACTGTTCAAGATCATGAAAATGTTATATACATTACAAAATCTATGTTAATGCCTAATGAAGATAAACCATCCACAGTGTACTACAAAAAACATATTCCAGCTACCAACTATGATAACGTTGAGCATATTTTAAGAGTGTTAAATGGTATCGGAGAGAACTTGAAATTTCGCTATGATGAAATAACAAAATTTGTGTCTATTTCTGTTTTGGATAAAAATATAACATCCGTAACATTATCACCCAAATTAAGTTTACAACTAGGTTATGAACCAAATAAAAATCTCCTAGAGAGAAATTTTGGAAAGTGTCCTGCTAATTTACACTTAGGGTTACCATCTCAACTCTTTCTATATTGTGACATTATCGATCCTCAGATTGTGGGTGATGTTATGACTCCTTTACTAAGAGTCATTTCATTAGATCCTACAAAATACATTTATGGTGCAAATAAAATGCACGTTTTCTCTCAACCTCATTACTTACTTGTTATGCGAAGAGAGTTCGATACGCTGGAAATAGTTATAAGATCGAGCACAGGACAAAAAATACCATTCCAGTTTGGAACCGTGTGTATTAAACTACATTTCCGAAAATTATTATAATGAATTCTCTTCGTGATCATCATAAATGTCCATATGAAAATTATTATACACATCAAGCTGGGTCAGGAGTTGGAGTAATTTATAAGGGTGCACCATACCAACGCGGTCATGGTATTGGGAGCTTCTTAGGGGGGTTATTTAGATCAGTTTTACCTTTACTTTCAAGTGGTGCTCGAGTGATTGGTAAGGAGGCATTAAACGCTGGAGTAGGACTTTTATCGGATATGGTTCAAGCGCGTCCTATGGAAGCCTCAATAAAAGATCGTCTAAAGCAAGTTAGTACGAATTTAAAACGAAAGGCTGATGAGAAAATTGATCAATTTAACATGACAGGATCTGGGTATAAAACTAAAAGAAAACGATTGACCTCGTTCATTCCACCATTAACTGCTAAAGTGAAAGCTGCGAAAAAACTTGGTCTAAAACCAAAAAATAACAAAGATATATTTTCAAATTAAATATGTCTTTCCTTCATAATCATTCTTGCGAGTGCGTTAAGTCAGAATTGGATTTGTTTGCACTACCGTCTACACAAACTAGCATTGAAAATGGATTGTGGATTCATTATAAACCAATTTCATCTCTTGGTGATGATGGACCTATCGAGTTTCAAGTTCCTGGGACAGGCGATGACTACATAGATTTGTCTCATACATTACTCCACATAAAGGCAAAAGTATTAAATCAAGATTCAACTAACTTGATATCTACTACAATAGTAGCACCTGTAAATAATTGGCTGCATTCACTTTTTAGTCAACTTGATGTTTATTTAAACCAAAAACTTGTATCACCACCTAATAATACCTATGCATATCGAGCATACATGGTACCTTTTAAACTATACTCCTGCTGCTAAACAATCTCATCTTACTTGTAGTCTTTGGTATGATGATACAGCAGGAAAAATGGATTCTACGGATGGTAAAAACATGGGATTTGTTAAAAGACAGGAATTGATTAGTGAAAGTAAGGAAATAGAAATGATTGGTCATCTTCACGGTGACATTTTCAACCAAGATAAATTTTTAATTAATGGTGTTGAAATGAGTGTTAAATTGGTTCGATCGAGAGAGAGCTTTAATTTAATTGCTGGGTCAAACGATGTAAAGTTTAAAGTTTGCATTACGGACGCAACTCTTATTGTTCGACGAGCACGAATTAATCCAAGCGTATTACTCGCACATCAAAAAGTTTTAGCTTCTACCACTGCTAAATATCCTATTACTCGAGCTGAAGTAAAAGTTTTAACAATTCCATCGGGTGTTCAAGGAAAAACTCTTGATAATATATTTTTAGGGCAGGTACCCAAAAAATGTATAATTGGATTTGTGAACAATTCTGCATTTAATGGTTCCCTTACTAAAAATCCATTTAACTTTGAAAACTATGGTATTAATTCTTTCAGCTTATATATTGATGGTCAACAAATACCTTCAAAAGCTTTGCAACCATCTTTTAATAATAGCATATTTACATCAGCATATCATACTCTATTCTCGGGAACTGGTATTCACTTTCTTAATGAAGGAAATGGAATCTCTTGTGAACAGTATGCCAGAGGTTACTGTCTATTAGCATTTGACTTAACTCCTGATTTATCAGCCAACTCATCAGCTCATTGGAATCTCATAAAGCATGGTAGTGTAAGATTAGAAGTACGATTTGAATCCTCACTAATACAAACAATTAACTGTATAGTTTATGCTGAGTTTGATAATATTATTGAGATAGATAAAAACAGAAATGTTACTGTAGACTATAGTAGTTAAGGTTATAATATGTGTTGTGTGTTAGATTTTATGAGTTATGTGTAATGCATTTTGTGTGTATGTAACTATGTGAAACATTATAAAATTAAATAAAACAAATTGTATGCAATATATTATTTTTTATTTCTTTATAAATATTCTATTTAATCTAATACAAAACTCTGTTCGAGTTTAAATTTTACATAAGCACACTGACTAAACCACTGAACATGCTGCTGCCAAGGATCATCATCATCTTCCCAATCTTTTAAGCCACCACCACAATGGAAACACTTGGTCCTGTCTGCATGGCCAGTATAAAAGAAACCGGCTTCTGCAAGATCTTCAGGTTTCTGTCGCATAACGAGAGGCCAGTTTTCGAAACTGAGCAACCGGCTAGATTTTGAACTGAAGAATGGATATTCAGCTCTTGAGTACTGCATATTCTTCTCGTTTTCATCTCCACTCAGTGTTGTAGTTTTGTTCTTCAATGATGTGTTCTGTACACTTATGCCACACTCATCTCTTTCTTCTGCTCTTGTCTTCCTGTAATTTAAGTAAACAGAATCACATTCACTAATGATCAGCTAATGACTGTCATTGTTAAAAAAGTATTTTTTAACTTTTTCACTTTCTGCTATTGTCTTTGTAATATTGTATACGAGGGCGTTTGTGTTGTCGTAGATGCTATCCTCATTAGTCTTTACGTAATATTTAATCCTCGTGGAAGCATGTTTCCAATGATCAGTAGTTGGAATCTTGGATAGCTTCTTCATATCGTACATTTCAATTTTGATGGGATGCGTCGCTTGGTCTCCATCGTCAGAATTAGTAGAAATGTATGATACACCGTCTCTAGCGGCTCGTGCTACGGTTGATGATAACAGCTTCCTCTTTTTTATTTTTGATTCAGCTTCAAAAAATGATCAATCGATTGCGATTTTCTTTTTCCACCATCGCATGTGTTATTATTAATGACGATGTCATCACTCTCTTCTTGAGGGGAGAGTGGCGAGTAGTAATACTGTTTATATGTATTTTCATCGAAGCTCAATGATTTCTGCAATAACACAGTTATCATGTTAATATCAATTTGGTAACACTTAATCATAAAAGTTAAAAAAGCTAAAGTTACAACCTATTAAAGTCCACTGCTGAACATAGGCCTCCTCTCATTTCTGAGAGGGTTTTAGGGCTAGGAAATGTTCGCTGCGATACCTCAATGCGTGTTGGCAAACTTCACATGCCTTCGAAATTATCTCAGACATGCATTCCTCACGATGTTTTCCTTCACCGCTGAGCACGTGGTAAATTAACACTTAAAATTGTAATTAACAATTTAATTGGTGCCGGCGGGGATCGAACCCGGGTCGCGTACTGTGAATTTTACATTTTGCGCTAACCATCTGAGCTACCACGGCTTAACCATATACACACACATAATATTTAAATATAATTTGTTAACACTAAATCATACACACGTAAGAAAATAACAGAAAGAAAAGTAAGTTTGTCAATAGAATAAACACCTTACATCCATGGCCTTTGATGCGTTGAAGTAACACAAACGTAGTATTGATAGATCCACTGCGGTCAAACGACCATACACTAACTCCATGACTGCAGTTGCTTGGTCTTATATAGTACCAGTGAGTAATAATTCTAATCTAAAGAATTTCTGCAGTAGAATTGATAGTATCTTTATGCGTCAACAAGCTTACCTTACATTCTGTTGCTTATCTCTACATTCCTACGTCCTTCCTGTCGTGTCTTGTTCAGTGTATTGGTGACTCAATTACGATTTGTATAACACAAAGAATGTATTTTAATATTTAGATATCACTATAATTGATCATTCCTATATTAGTCATTGAGTAGATTGGTACTGTAATAATCTACTAATAGCAGTAATATTATGGATACACTAGATGTACAACAACATCTGAAAAAGATTCACCCCACTCTAGAAAATAATGTTTATGCTGCCAATAAACTACCCATGTACACCCACGTACCAACGTATATAATATGCAATTTGGATACAGATGATAAACCAGGGTCACATTGGGTAGCTTTATATATCGATACGAATGACGTCGGTCAATATTTTGATTCATTCGGACGGGCACCTGTACGATATCATCTAGAGTTTTTTAAAAGAAATTGTAAAAGATGGAACTGGAATGTTGATAGGATTCAGAATGAGTGGACTTCAGTTTGTGGCGAATATTGCTTAATGTATTTGCTATATAAGTTTCAGGGATGTTCAATGCATAGTTTTACGAGTATATTTACAGGGAACACATTGTACAACGATATTTTAGTGGATGAGATGTTTCGCTCCTATTTTATAGATAATAAGTAATAAGATTTTGTATTTTATAAATAAAAATTTTAACAAAATTGGGTAATGTGTTTTATTAATGAGTCAGATTAGTGTAGATAGGAACAAAGGAGTATATAACAATATCACCACGCTGAGGAAGAATAGATAATGACGGTATTGAATGAACAATAGATAAGTAGATAAGAACAATGGAGCGCTAATGACGGTGGAGGCTCGAAGCGGATATCAATTAGATAAGAGTTAATTGATCTGCACATCTCCGGAACCGTGCATCCTACGCAAAAATGGCAGATTCGTGATCAGAGCATGCCAAAACCTTTTTTTTTTTTTTTTTTTTTTTTTTTTTTTTTTTTTTTTTTTTTTTTTTTTTTTTGGATCGTGAGTCGACGAACGTCGTACTTGTGACTCAGTGCGCCAGAACTGGTACAACCTTTCTACAACTGCGCCAGAACTGGTACAACGTAACTACTTACAGTTTTATCTTTTTGGTCCTGAATACTTTTTCGTTGTTACATTAATTGCACAACAGTTGAGATCAGTAACCTTCACTACATAACAATACTTCACATACAACATGAACATTTTCTACACGAGTGTGCTCCTTTACATTCACTTTACAATTATAATTATTTCACCAGATTAGTCCCGTAAGATAGTTAAGAAGCGCTGTCATGTAATAGGTATACAGCAATATCCCTAGGGATATAATTATATCACGGCTTTAACCATCTTACTGCGACATATAAAAGGATTCAGGATTTGCTTTTCTGTACATTAAATTATTGATTATAGCACTTAGTGTTCATTAAATGGTATGGCATCCCCTTATACTTTTTATACAAGGAAGGATATCAAAACAGCACAAAGTCCATCTTAATTAGATGCCGTGACCTGTAGAAATCTATATCATTCTTCAATACTTGTAAATTATTCTTATACTTTTTAATCATTATCACGTTGTAGCACAAATGGATTGGCTCATCAACATTAGAATACCATCATAAAGTGATTGTAACCCTTTTCACTAGAAACGAGGCATTCCATCTTAGTCGTCAGGGGTGACAACTGCATTTTGATTCTATATGAAGGATATGTAGGTGTCCATGGGACACAGCGTCCATACCATCAAGTTGACTGTGGTTGACTCGTTTGCCACACTTATTCTATTAAAAAAAACTCAGTTTTATGCACAATTTTTTAACAATACAAACACTAACAGTGAAGCAGTCATAAATTAAAAAGAATGTCTAACAAGGATATTCCACCATATACCTACACAATGGCAACAAAAACATTATAACACAACATGTTTAAATACAAACCCAAAATAAAAAATGAGATTGCTCCTATTTTTCTTCATTCATTCTTCAGATTAATTTTGTAAGAATGAATCTAAAGGTAGATTAACAATGTAAGAAAGATAAGAGCAATTTCAACTAACTTGTCACATAAAATTAGGAAATAGGAATGTAAGATAATTTCAATACGTGCGATACTCATTACATTAAAATACAATGGTCTATAAATAAAATTCCCGGTTACACCGTACCCCAAGAACAGAATGTGGTGCAAGGTGTGCAGGCGCACGTGCCCGTCGCCAGCGGCATCACTGCGTTATATCTGCACCGAATTCGAATTTGTGTCATACAGCTTTAAGTTTAGGAAACAAACAATTTTAATAAAGTGGACTCTAGGACCCTCTTGCGAGGGTTTGAATAATAATTCAAAGGAAATGAGTATTCAAAACGATATCACCTCGGGGTTAACGATTACCGGTGTGCGCTTGCACTACAGATGGTAGGATAAATGGACGTTTGTTTCCGCAGTGATATCTGAATTAATGGCTGCATAAAATTCCCAAAAGGTGTTCATTACCATGATTTATGCAAGATAATATTTCTTGAGGTTACGTCTGATTAACTAATTAAAAGGAGGTTTGGATGATTTTTTTTTAATAGGATAGGTGACAAACGAGCGCGCACTTCACCTGATGGTAAGTGGTAGCCCATAGACATCTATCCTCGATTACAAATCAAAATGCAGTCGCGTTGTCACCCGTGAGAATTAAGATAGAATACCTCTTTTCCAGTAAAAAGGGTCTCCGGTTCTCTACACTCACCATACGAAACACAGCAGCATTAAGCTACTATTTCACGCTGGTATTCTGTGAGAGCGTGGTCCTTCCCCGGTCGGGCCGACCCATTCGTGCTACAACTATACTACTAATTTAACAGCAGCATTGCTCTACCACGTATAAGATTTGGATGATCTAGTTAATGTTTAAATTTAAAAAATTGAAACGGATTTATTAATAGACTTCTCGTAAATCGTTGTAGATGTGGAGGCTCCGTTGATCGTAGTAAGATGTGCGCGCCGTCTCGCGTCTGTGAGGACGCCCGCCGTCCATCTCGCGGCTCGCTCGCTCACTGAGTACATTCCCGTGTACGTTTTTACACCTATTATTTTATGTGTCGGCGAGTAAAGTTCGGTACGTGAGTTATAAACTCGCTCGAGCCTCTCTTGCCCCTACTTTATAGGTATTAACGACTTGTCCGAGAGTTTTCTTATAAATAAATTTGAAGGTAACAAGGCTCGCTTTTGTCGGATTAGTAGAGTGGATCTTGTTTCACTTTGTTGCCGAGCCTCTTCTATCTTTTTGTAAAACCGGAAATTACCGAGAAATATGCCCTTTACTTTACTTTATTTTTACAATTAACTGTAACAACTTTTATACCACGGCTTATAAAATATAATTATTATAATAATCACAGTTTCATACCTAAAACACGTATTGTTTTGTTTTTCATTGGTGAATTTTATCATAAAACATATTTGCTTTATTTCTTTAAGAAGCGACTTAAGGCATAAAATCAGAGACTCACGTGACATTAGGCCATAACGTGCAAAGCACACTATAAAAACGGACATATGGAACTTAAGACCACTACCTGTAAAATATCAGAGCAGTAAAGTAAATGCAGTAGAGAGGTGTGAGGACGTGCCGTCAGATTTAGACGTCTGAATAAAAAAAAAACAGTTATATTATTTCCATACAATTTTATACTAAGAACATAGCGTTCTTAATAATAGCGTGCGTATAAATAATCTTAACAGACTTCTCATAATCTTAACAGACTCTATAAGTAAAATCCCCTAAGGATTCCCTGACATAGGGAATAATAACTAAAGGTATTTTTAAAGTGTATTACTATTACAGAAGTCAATTTATGACTGCACTCTCGTAGTTTCAAATATCTCTAATGGACCAAGAATGAGACATTCACATCTTCCCCCACAAACTGCATTATAATGTTCTCGCCGAAAATAACCGCACATAAATATAAAACAATGTGAAACCACTTAAAGCGAATAAAATACACGTCCACTTCAACTCAGTAAAATGAATTTATTAATAACGGAGACAATGAACGTCTGAAACAAACGTTTCACTTTTTGTATTTTTAATTGTCGACCGCACGACAGAAAAGACGCATTAGAGGAACGAAAATAAACCTCGGATCATATTCGACACACGCTGTTACACGTACGCTCTCCATTATTACCGATCGCTTTTATACTTCACTTTATTTTAGTTGGCAATCGCATGTTAACAAGTATTAAAACTGTCACCAATTAAAAATATTCTTTTGGACTCTACAACGTTCCCGGGAGATAATTATTGAATTGTAATTTTGCGATGTGTCGCTGACTTATTGCAGAGAGTGCAGTTCTTAGATGATATCTTCGGCGTAATTAAAAATCTTGTCGTGACATTCAGGACCCCTTCCCGCCTCCGCACTCTTCTGCCTCCGTCAATATTGTTGGCGATTGAATCGCAATTAAATTAAACGAATCAAACTACACTTTATTAATAGGGTCTGATAGCTCAAAATGGCGGATATGTATATCGCTCGAATGAATCGAACGTGCTCCCGTCGAAAAGCCAGACATTTTATTTATTCACCTTAATTATGTATCTTGTCTTAATTTACGATTGGATCATACGATAATCTGAAACGTAATTTATTATAGAAGTTTAGTTATTCCAATCATTTCCATAACAAGATTTAGGATTATTGGGAATGATCTCGAGCTCGGTGCGCAATGTAGATATTGAAAGCATTATCGTGGTTTGTTCGCATTCTGCAATTAAGTAAAACCGCGGATAGCAGCGAAGATCGGACGACGTGCAGCGGCGATGGGCGAGCTTTGATAGCGTCATCGCGTACAATTTCGTTACGTCCCACTGGCATGACGGCCGACGTCTCGATACGACCACCGTCCGTCGATAGCCTTAATGAAAGTAATGGAGTTTTATTAAGGATACCCTGATGACATCTTACGAATGCAAATATTTACACAGGGCAATAGATAGGATGCCGAAGCGAAACGTGCCAAGAGAACAAAGAAAGCCACATTTGCTAATTACCTACGGTTTGCTCGCGTCGTGCACACAGACGCCGGGTCGTGAGCTCCCGAGATATGACGATAACACATTCATAAATAATTAGAGCGAAATTTTCTCATTTGTAAGACGGTAGTCATGATATTTGGTAGCTGATCCCTCTGTTCTCAGAACGCAACGATCTAGATAAATGTTGGAAGACACGCTTGCGGCGTTTTATTTCTCCGGGAGTGAATTACAAAACGTACTCATACCTGTCACGCTGCTCTAATAGTTTACGCCACCACGTCTATCACCGCACCATACGTATTTGTCTTTCCTTTAAACACAAATGTAAATGAATCTCTACGGTGTCGTAAGAGGCGACGGAGGGAATCAAATCAGGATATGGGCACCAGTGTCTTAATGATAACGACTAAACATAAAAAATTGCGATTGCCAACCTGCTTGCAAAGCGTGGCAACTATGGCAAACTTCCCTCCTATGAGGCAACCTATGGGGAGGTAAATATATCTGAATCTTATATCTGATTATACCTACATGAACTAACAGATCATCATCATCATTACAGCCCTTCACAAGTTCTCTGCTGAACATAGGCCTCCCCCAAGGTATGCCACAAAGCACGGTCCTGAGCCACCTGCATCCGACTTCCTGCATGTCTTACCAGGTCGTCACTCCATCTAGTGGGGAGTCACCCTACACCTCGCCTACCGGTACGAGGCTACCACTCGAGAACCTTTTTTCCCTAACGGTTGTCGGTTCTTCGAGCTATATGGCCGGTCCATTGCCACTTCAGCTTACTAATCCGTTGTGCTATGTCGGTCACTCCGGTTCTACTGCGGATATCCTTATTTCTAAGTTTATCACACAGAGAAACTACGAGCATAGCCCTCTCCATAGCCCTAACATGAACTAACAGATAGGAATTATTATTATTTTTTATTTAAAGAGGTGACTTTAATAGCCAATAATCATTTAAATTAACTGATTTTATTTTTATATCTGTTCACCGCTAAGGTGTCCTCCAACACAGGTCGGAGACTTTCCTCAATTATATGCACGGGCTTCGATGACTTTTTTGCAGCCCTTGCTCTGTTGTATGGTGGGGAGATACCGGACTATTGTCAGATTTTTTAATAACCTACGCGAGCAACTTGTTTTATATATAGTACCTACGCGAGCAACTTGTTTTATATATAGTACCTACGCGAACAACTTGTTTTATATATAGTACCTACGCGAGCAACTTGTTTTATATATAGTACCTACGCGAGCGACTTGTTTTATATATAGTACCTACGCGAGCAACTTGTTTTATATATAGTACCTACGCGAGCGACTTGTTTTATATATAGTACCTACGCGAGCAACTTGTTTTATATATAGTACCTACGCGAGCAACTTGTTTTATATATAGTACCTACGCGAGCAACTTGTTTTATATACATATAGTACCTACGCGAGCAACTTGTTTTATATATAGTCCCTACGCGAGCAACTTGTTTTATATATAGTACCTACGCGAGCAACTTGTTTTATATATGGTACCAACGCGAGCGACTTGTTTTATATCGGCAACATAAAGTGCTCATTTATCGGATAATCGTCAGTGAGGGAAACCCTAAAGGTACCTGCATTTATGATATTCTCTTTCATATAAACCTCTCAGACATTCGTCCCGTGGGTGTAGCAAGAGGTGGCTATGGGAAATATTAGAAAATGTTAATGGTGTTTACGTCAGACCTAAAATAGACCGTAAATTAGACCGTGTTACATATATAGTGTTAAAGGTGCAAAACGTCTGTTGTGACTTCGATTGTCGATACTTCCTACAAATGTGATGATTAAAGCAATCCTCCAACACGAGAGGTCCAAGTCCAGCTATGGACTATTATGGCCGGCTGCAGAATGAGAAGGTATATTATATAACAAAAAAAAACAATTATACGTGGAAATGTAAATGCCTTCAAAAACAATGTAAATCTAACCGCTTCATATCTCCAATTGTTTGCAGGCTTAGTCACAGTAAAAGCCGTGCCATAACAGGATAAAAATTAAATTTTCATTTTCAATTTTGCTTATCACATAGTAAATTGCCCCATAGGGCAACACTATGTGATAAGTAAAAGATAAAAAAATAATCTTATTTTACAATAAATTTTAAAATTAATTATGCAAGTTATTGCCCCAAAACGTAAAGCAGAAAATTAAATTATTAAATGTCGTTAATCATCCAGAAGATAAAAAAGGCCTTCTATAATTGAAAGTGAAAGCACGACAGGACTACTCCATTGGATTTTGCAAACTCACTCTCTCTAGATTGGAATTTCAAGCGTAACCAATTGTTATGAGTATTGATGTATTATCGGCACTAAATATCCGCTCAGCTAATTACATTAAATTCGATCTTATATTTTTTATGATACGTTCGACGATCATTAAAAATAAATTTCAATCACAATATTATAAAGAATGAATAGTTGATACCAATTTTAACCTATCGATCAGTTTGCCGTTTGCTGAGTTTGTAGTCTATTGTTATTTTTAATAATTTTGTATTAATTGTTACAATTTGTATTATAATAACTGCATTTATAATTAATTAGGTACCTAATTAAAACAATTCCAGGAACTTTAAAAACGGACCAAGGCAGTGAATATTACTATTAAACATGGGATTCATGTTAAATGAATGAACTTCACTCACTCACTCATTCACTCACTTCTATTAATATTATATGAAATTATACATATATAATATATATATATATATATATATATATATATATATATATATATATATATATATATATATATATATACATATATATATATATTATACATATATAATATATATATATACATATATAATATATATATATATATATATATACACATATATATTTATATATATATATATATACATATTATATATATATACGTATAAAAATTATAATACCAGCTAAATTTAAAATCAAAAAAAATTTAGGTTGTGCTATATATATATATAGTCCCTCCTGCGGTGTCTAGTTGACTGACGGTATAACAAAGTAGGTACTAAAGTGTTTGTATAGTAAGGCTTCAGTAGTTACGTTGTACCAGTTCTGGCGCACTTGTAGAAAGGTTGTACCAGTTCTGGCGCACTGAGTCACGAGTGGTACAAGTACGACGGTCGTCGACTTACGATCCTAAAAACAAAAAAAAAAAAAAAAAGGTTTTGGCATGCTCTGATCACGAATCTGCGGTCCATTTTTGCGTAGGATGCACGGTTCCGGAGATGTGCAGATCAATTAACTCTTATCTAATTGATATCCGCTGCGAGCTTCCACCGTCATTAGCGCTCCATTGTCCTTATCTACTTATCTATTGTCGATTGACTACCGTCATTATCTATTATTCGAACCGTGTGGGTCGGCTTATGCTATTGTATTATACTCCTTTGTTCCTATCTACAACACTAATCTGAATCTACAATAAAACACATTACCTAATTTTGTTAAAATTTTTATTTATAAAATACAAAATCTTATTACTTATTATCTATAAAATAGGAGCGAAACATCTCATCCACTAACATATCGTCGTACAATGTGTTCTCTGTAAATATACTCGTAAAACTATGCATTGAACATCCCTGAAACTTATATAGCAAATACATTAAGCAATATTCGCCACAAACTGAAGTCCTATCAACATTCCAGTTCCATCTTTTACAATTTCGTACAGGTGCCCGTCCATATGAATCAAAATATTCACCGACGTCATTCGTATCGATATATAAAGCTACCCAATGTGACCCTGGTTTATCATCTGTACCCAAATTGCATATTACCTAGTCAGGTCATAAATTCTATCACATGTTTAATATAAAATAATTAAAACAAGTTTATTCATTATGTAACCATTTATATACCAAAATGAACTTAACAAAACATAGATTCTTATGACACTATAGTTTATTCAAAATGACCTCCGTAATTTTGAATACAGGCCTTCAATCTGCGCGGCCAGTCGTCTATCTCACCACGAACGAGGTCCATGTCATATCGGCGGCTGCCTTAATTAAAGATGTCTTGAGTGACTCGAAATTGGGATGAGGCTTTGAGCACGCCTTTTCCTCCAAGTGTTGCCATATCTTGTAATCTAACGGATTCAAATCTGGATTGGTCTTTGTGTCGGATGAAGTCGATTTCACGCGCCGCCAGCCAGTCTTTTTTTTTTTGTTTTTAAAGAACGTTACCTCCACACTAGGTTTTTCTCCTGTATGTGGGGGCAGTTTACAAACACAAATTTCACAAGGACAAACATCCAAACTCGGAACAATTACTTGTAGGTCGTACAAATACTTGTTCCGTGCGGGATTCGAACCCGCGACCCCCAAGCACAGCCACTCATTGCTAAGCCACTACGCCACGGAGCTGGCAAAAGTCCTGTGTGCTCTTCGCTCTATGAGCTGACGCCGAATCTTTTTGGAATACCCAGTGCCTGTTATTGAACATGGTATGAGAAACAGGTTACACAAGGTTCGTCAGGACTGTATTTTGATACACAACTGCATTCGTTTTTAACCTTTCTCACAAAAATGTACCTCTGTTAAGCCCCAATAAGAAACTCCCAACCACACCATGAGCGAGGATGGAAAATGACCCCGTTGGACACGCGGAATACGGTTGCTCGCTTCTTCACTACTGCGTGCGTACACCTTATCATTTTGTTTGTTGTAGCTCTCTTCTACGGTAAAAATTTTTTCATCCGAAAAAAGAATTTCCCGATATTTTTCCCGCGTACCGCTTCAACAAAGCGCGGCATCTCTTCAGTTTCAGATCCATTAGACGAGCATTCAAACGATGTCCTGTTTTTCTTCGATATGCCCGAAGCCCTAAGTCTTCATTTAACGCCGTGGTTCTGCTTAACCCCATCTGAAGGGCCAACAGTTTCTGCTTACGTTTGGGATTTCTTTGAATTCGCACCTTTACAGCTTTTATCACTGCTGGAGTCCTAACAAATCGAGGGCGACCACTTCTTGACCTGTCATCTACACTAGAGTCTTCATTGTATCGTTTGATGGTACGATAAACGAATCTTTTGGTTATATTCAAATTTTTCAGTGTATCAAAAAATTTAATTGGCGTGTAATCGCAACTGCAACACGGTCTTTTTTAAGCGTCCACTCCATATGTAAAAATGAGTAAAATTCTAAAAAGTATACAGTTTTATTTTCATGAATAATTCGAATTCAATAAACTTTTTTGTGGCCAGCATTCTAAAAGGGTGCGTTTGGCAGAAAAAAGCGCTAGCAAGCGCTTATAAGCGCTGAAATAGTTTTCGGCCAGGCCACGATTGCTACTTCAGTAGCGCTGACACAATCCGCCATTTTGCTTATTTAATTTGTTTGTTTTGAAGTAGAGTTGATAAGTTGTTTTGTGCAATATTCGTTTTAAGTAATATAATGGCATGAATAAACATATACATGTTATTAAAAATTCATGATTGGTAAGTTTTTAATATGAATACTTTACAAACATATATTTAAATTAGGTTAGGTTCCCCCGTTAAAACTAACATCGTGTCCTGGAGGAAAATAGCTACTTACGATTTGACAGCGCTTACCGCTTACGATCGCCATTTTGCTTACAAGCGCTTGCTAGCGCTTTTTTCTGCCAAACGCACCCAAAGAAAAGTTTTTACTGTGTGACAATACTTATGACCTGACTAGGTATGTACGTTGGTACGTGGGTGTACATGGACAGTCTGTTAGCAGCATAAACATTATTTTCTAGACTGGGGTGAATCTTTTTCAGATGTTGTTGTACATCTAGTGTATCCATGATATTACTGCTATTAGTAGATTACTACAGTACAATCTACTCAATGACTAACATAGGAATGATCAATTATGTGATTTCTAAATATTAAATTGCATTTTTTCCGTTATACAAAACCTATTTGAGTCATCAATACACTGAATAAGACGCAACACGAAGAATGTGAGATAAGGTTGTTGACGCATAAAGTTATTATCAATTCTACTGTAGAAATTCTTTAGATTAGAATTATTACTTACTGGTACTATATAAGACCAAGCAACTGCAGTCATGGAGTTAGTGTATGGTCGTTTGACCGCAGTGTATCTATCAATAATACATTTGTGTTACTTCAACGCATCAAAGGCCATAGATGTAAGTGTTTAATCTATTGACAAACTTACCTTTTTTTCTGTTATTTTTTTACGTGTGTATGATTTTGAACGACAGGCCTGTTGGTCTAGTGGTTAGTGACCCTGACTGTTATGCCGGAGGTCGTGGGTTCGATTCCCACCCAGGACAAATGCTTGTGTGATGAGCACGATCATTTGTTCTGTGTCTGGATGTAATTTATCTATAATATTTATGTATTTAGAAAAATATAAGTATGTATATCAGTTGTCTAGTACCCATAACACAAGCTCTGCTTAGCTTGGGACTAGATGGCGTTGTGTGATAGTTGTGGAATATTATTATTATTATTTAGTGTTAACAAATTATATTTAAATATTTTGTGTGTGTATATGATTAAGCCGTGGTAGCTCAGATGATTAGCGCAAGCTGTAAATTTTACAGTACGTAACGCGGGTTCGATCCCTGCCGACACCAATTAAATTGTTAATTGCAATTTTAAGTGTTTATTCTATTGACACACTTATTTTTCTTTCTGTTATTTTCTTACGTGTGTATGATTTAGTGTTAACAAATTATATTTAAATATTGTGTGTGTATATGATTAAGCCGTGGTAGCTCAGATGGTTAGCGCAAGCTGTAAATTTTACAGTACGTAACGCGGGTTCGATCCCCGCCGACACCAATTAAATTGTTAATTGCAATTTTAAGTGTTTATTCTATTGACACACTTATTTTTCTTTCTGTTATTTTCTTACGTGTGTATGATTTAGGGTTAACAAATTATATTTAAATATTGTGTGTGTATATGATTAAGCCGTGGTAGCTCAGATGGTTAGCGCAAGCTGTAAATTTCACAGTACGCGACCCAGGTTCGAACCCCGCCGACACCACTTAAATTGTTAATTGCAATTTTAAGTGCTGATTTACCACGTGCTCGGCGGTGAAGGAAAACATTGTGAGGAAACCTGCATGTCTGAGAAAATTTCGAAGGCATGTGAAGTTCGCCAACACGCATTGAGACCGCGCCGCGGACATTTCCTAGCCATAAATACAAAGACAATAGCAGAAAGTAAAAAGTTAAAAAATACTTTTTTGACAATGACAGTCATTAGTTGATCATTAGTGAATGTGATTCTGTTTTCTTAAATTACAGGAAGAAAAGAGCAGAAGGAAGAAATGGGATGATGGGAAGTAATGAAGAATGAATTGTTATGTGAAGTTTGTTGGAACAAACATATTTTAGTCACGTGTAAATACTTTTAACATTTTGGTTCAAAATGACACAAAATCTAAAAAATATTAGATACATCATCGACATGGACGGATTTTACATTACATATCCTCATAAACATTTTCAATGTAGAGAAATGGCTATTCTAGACGTAAAACTATCTAATAAAAATGATTCGTTTATCGATCATTATTTGTTTCGGCCAAGTTATCCTTTCAATTATTTGTCGTCAAAAGACAAAAAAACTGTTCGTTATTGTGAAATACACGTGCACGGCATTCCATATTTTGATGTGACCGAAGAATTAAAATGTGCCTACAAACAAGAGAACATCATTCCCATACTAAATTGGTATATTAGAAATTTGTGCAAAGACGAAGTGATCGCATACAAAGGTGGTTCAACAGAAAAACAATTTTTAAAAATGTTGACGACGAATGATAGAATTTTTAATATTGAAGAATACAAATGTCCAAAATACAATGATTTGGTAAATGTCATAAATTTAAACAAACGTTATGTGTGTAATAATCATATATTTGCAAAAAATAAACACAAAATTTTACATTGTTCTTGTGACGAAGTGTGGGTTTTTTACAAGTGGTTATTACTTGAAAATAAAATTTTAAATTAATCATAAATTTTGTTTGATTTCCCAAAAACATTAGTTATAGTATACTATATAATACAAAATTGGTTCAACAGAAAAACAATTTTTAAAAATGTTGACGACGAATGATAGAATTTTTAATATTGAAGAATACAAATGTCCAAAATACAATGATTTTATATTTATGACATACATGTTACGTATGTTGAACGCGAAATACAGACTACTAAGGTACTACTAAAATACGTACCATATAAAACTGTAATTACACAATATTAATGTTGACGACGAATGATAGAATTTTTAATATTGAAGAATACAAATGTCCAAAATACAATGATTTGGTAAATGTCATAAATTTAAACAAACGTTATGTGTGTAATAATCATATATTTGCAAAAAATAAACACAAAATTTTACATTGTTCTTGTGACGAAGTGTGGGTTTTTTACAAGTGGTTATTACTTGAAAATAAAATTTTAAATTAATCATAAATTTTGTTTGATTTCCCAAAAACATTAGTTATAGTACACTATATAATACAAAATTGGTTCAACAGAAAAACAATTTTTAAAAATGTTGACGACGAATGATAGAATTTTTAATATTGAAGAATACAAATGTCCAAAATACAATGATTTGGTAAATGTCATAAATTTAAACAAACGTTATGTGTGTAATAATCATATATTTGCAAAAAATAAACACAAAATTTTACATTGTTCTTGTGACGAAGTGTGGGTTTTTTACAAGTGGTTATTACTTGAAAATAAAATTTTAAATTAATCATAAATTTTCTTTGATTTCCCAAAAACATTAGTTATAGTATACTATATAATACAAAATTGGTTCAACAGAAAAACAATTTTTAAAAATGTTGACGACGAATGATAGAATTTTTAATATTGAAGAATACAAATGTCCAAAATACAATGATTTGGTAAATGTCATAAATTTAAACAAACGTTATGTGTGTAATAATCATATATTTGCAAAAAATAATCACAAAATTTTACATTGTTCTTGTGACGAAGTGTGGGTTTCTTTACAAGTGTTTATTGCTTGAAAATAAAATTTTAAATTAATCATAAATTTTCTTTGATTTTCCAAAAACATTAGTTATAGTATACTATATAATACAAAATTGGTTCAACAGAAAAACAATTTTTAAAATTGTTGACGACGAATGATAGTTTTTATGAAATTTGTTACAAAATTTGACTTCCCACATACACTTGGTCCTGCCACAATAGCAGTACACGGATGTATAAAGTGAAACATTACACGTCTAAAGTTCTAAGGTGAAAAATAAAAAATGAAAGTGTTGGTGTAAACAATTCAAACAAAATTTATGATTAATTTAAAATTTTATTTTCAAGTAATAACCACTTGTAAAAAACCCACACTTCGTCACAAGAACAATGTAAAATTTTGTGATTATTTTTTGCAAATATATGATTATTACACACATAACGTTTGTTCAAATTTATGACATTTACTTAATCATTGTATTTTGGACATTTGTATTCTTCAATATTAAAAATTCTATCATTCGTCGTCAACATTTTTAAAAATTGTTTTTCTGTTGAACCAATTTTGTATTATATAGTATACTATAACTAATGTTTTTGGGAAATCAAAGAAAATTTATGATTAATTTAAAATTTTATTTTCAAGTAATAACCACTTGTAAAAAACCCACACTTCGTCACAAGAACAATGTAAAATTTTGTGTTTATTTTTTGCAAATATATGATTATTACACACATAACGTTTGTTTAAATTTATGACATTTACCAAATCATTGTATTTTGGACATTTGTATTCTTCAATATTAAAAATTCTATCATTCGTCGTCAACATTTTTAAAAATTGTTTTTCTGTTGAACCAATTTTGTTTTATATAGTGTACTATAACTAATGTTTTTGGGAAATCAAACAAAATTTATGATTAATTTAAAATTTTATTTTCAAGTAATAACCACTTGTAAAAAACCCACACTTCGTCACAAGAACAATGTAAAATTTTGTGTTTATTTTTTGCAAATATATGATTATTACACACATAACGTTTGTTTAAATTTATGACATTTACCAAATCATTGTATTTTGGACATTTGTATTCTTCAATATTAAAAATTCTATCATTCGTCGTCAACATTAATATTGTGTAATTACAGTTTTATATGGTACGTATTTTAGTAGTACCTTAGTAGTCTGTATTTCGCGTTCAACATACGTAACATTTATGTCATAAATATAAAATCATTGTATTTTGGACATTTGTATTCTTCAATATTAAAAATTCTATCATTCGTCGTCAACATTTTTAAAAATTGTTTTTCTGTTGAACCAATTTTGTATTATATAGTATACTATAACTAATGTTTTTGGGAAATCAAACAAAATTTATGATTAATTTAAAATTTTATTTTCAAGTAATAACCACTTGTAAAAAACCCACACTTCGTCACAAGAACAATGTAAAATTTTGTGTTTATTTTTTGCAAATATATGATTATTACACACATAACGTTTGTTTAAATTTATGACATTTACCAAATCATTGTATTTTGGACATTTGTATTCTTCAATATTAAAAATTCTATCATTCGTCGTCAACATTTTTAAAAATTGTTTTTCTGTTGAACCACCTTTGTATGCGATCACTTCGTCTTTGCACAAATTTCTAATATACCAATTTAGTATGGGAATGATGTTCTCTTGTTTGTAGGCACATTTTAATTCTTCGGTCACATCAAAATATGGAATGCCGTGCACGTGTATTTCACAATAACGAACAGTTTTTTTGTCTTTTGACGACAAATAATTGAAAGGATAACTTGGCCGAAACAAATAATGATCGATAAACGAATCATTTTTATTAGATAGTTTTACGTCTAGAATAGCCATTTCTCTACATTGAAAATGTTTATGAGGATATGTAATGTAAAATCCGTCCATGTCGATGATGTATCTAATATTTTTTAGATTTTGTGTCATTTTGAACCAAAATGTTAAAAGTATTTACACGTGACTAAAATATGTTTGTTCCAACAAACTTCACATAACAATTCATTCTTCATTACTTCCCATCATCCCATTTCTTCCTTCTGCTCTTTTCTTCCTGTAATTTAAGAAAACAGAATCACATTCACTAATGATCAACTAATGACTGTCATTGTCAAAAAAGTATTTTTTAACTTTTTACTTTCTGCTATTGTCTTTGTATTTATGGCTAGGAAATGTCCGCGGCGCGGTCTCAATGCGTGTTGGCGAACTTCACATGCCTTCGAAATTTTCTCAGACATGCAGGTTTCCTCACAATGTTTTCCTTCACCGCCGAGCACGTGGTAAATCAGCACTTAAAATTGCAATTAACAATTTAAGTGGTGTCGGCGGGGTTCGAACCTGGGTCGCGTACTGTGAAATTTACAGCTTGCGCTAACCATCTGAGCTACCACGGCTTAATCATATACACACACAATATTTAAATATAATTTGTTAACACTAAATCATACACACGTAAGAAAATAACAGAAAGAAAAATAAGTGTGTCAATAGAATAAACACTTAAAATTGCAATTAACAATTTAATTGGTGTCGGCGGGGATCGAACCCGCGTTACGTACTGTAAAATTTACAGCTTGCGCTAACCATCTGAGCTACCACGGCTTAATCATATACACACACAATATTTAAATATAATTTGTTAACACTAAATCATACACACGTAAGAAAATAACAGAAAGAAAAATAAGTGTGTCAATAGAATAAACACTTAAAATTGCAATTAACAATTTAATTGGTGTCGGCAGGGATCGAACCCGCGTTACGTACTGTAAAATTTACAGCTTGCGCTAATCATCTGAGCTACCACGGCTTAATCATATACACACACAAAATATTTAAATATAATTTGTTAACACTAAATAATAATAATAATATTCCACAACTATCACACAACGCCATCTAGTCCCAAGCTAAGCAGAGCTTGTGTTATGGGTACTAGACAACTGATATACATACTTATATTTTTCTAAATACATAAATATTATAGATAAATTACATCCAGACACAGAACAAATGATCGTGCTCATCACACAAGCATTTGTCCTGGGTGGGAATCGAACCCACGACCTCCGGCATAACAGTCAGGGTCACTAACCACTAGACCAACAGGCCTGTCGTTCAAAATCATACACACGTAAAAAAATAACAGAAAAAAAGGTAAGTTTGTCAATAGATTAAACACTTACATCTATGGCCTTTGATGCGTTGAAGTAACACAAATGTATTATTGATAGATACACTGCGGTCAAACGACCATACACTAACTCCATGACTGCAGTTGCTTGGTCTTATATAGTACCAGTAAGTAATAATTCTAATCTAAAGAATTTCTACAGTAGAATTGATAATAACTTTATGCGTCAACAACCTTATCTCACATTCTTCGTGTTGCGTCTTATTCAGTGTATTGATGACTCAAATAGGTTTTGTATAACGGAAAAAATGCAATTTAATATTTAGAAATCACATAATTGATCATTCCTATGTTAGTCATTGAGTAGATTGTACTGTAGTAATCTACTAATAGCAGTAATATCATGGATACACTAGATGTACAACAACATCTGAAAAAGATTCACCCCAGTCTAGAAAATAATGTTTATGCTGCTAACAGACTGTCCATGTACACCCACGTACCAACGTACATACCTAGTCAGGTCATAAGTATTGTCACACAGTAAAAACTTTTCTTTGGGTGCGTTTGGCAGAAAAAAGCGCTAGCAAGCGCTTGTAAGCAAAATGGCGATCGTAAGCGGTAAGCGCTGTCAAATCGTAAGTAGCTATTTTCCTCCAGGACACGATGTTAGTTTTAACGGGGGAACCTAACCTAATTTAAATATATGTTTGTAAAGTATTCATATTAAAAACTTACCAATCATGAATTTTTAATAACATGTATATGTTTATTCATGCCATTATATTACTTAAAACGAATATTGCACAAAACAACTTATCAACTCTACTTCAAAACAAACAAATTAAATAAGCAAAATGGCGGATTGTGTCAGCGCTACTGAAGTAGCAATCGTGGCCTGGCCGAAAACTATTTCAGCGCTTATAAGCGCTTGCTAGCGCTTTTTTCTGCCAAACGCACCCTTTTAGAATGCTGGCCACAAAAAAGTTTATTGAATTCGAATTATTCATGAAAATAAAACTGTATACTTTTTAGAATTTTACTCATTTTTACATATGGAGTGGACGCTTAAAAAAGACCGTGTTGCAGTTGCGATTACACGCCAATTAAATTTTTTGATATACTGAAAAATTTGAATATAACCAAAAGATTCGTTTATCGTACCATCAAACGATACAATGAAGACTCTAGTGTAGATGACAGGTCAAGAAGTGGTCGCCCTCGATTTGTTAGGACTCCAGCAGTGATAAAAGCTGTAAAGGTGCGAATTCAAAGAAATCCCAAACGTAAGCAGAAACTGTTGGCCCTTCAGATGGGGTTAAGCAGAACCACGGCGTTAAATGAAGACTTAGGGCTTCGGGCATATCGAAGAAAAACAGGACATCGTTTGAATGCTCGTCTAATGGATCTGAAACTGAAGAGATGCCGCGCTTTGTTGAAGCGGTACGCGGGAAAAATATCGGGAAATTCTTTTTTCGGATGAAAAAAATTTTACCGTAGAAGAGAGCTACAACAAACAAAATGATAAGGTGTACGCACACAGTAGTGAAGAAGCGAGCAACCGTATTCCGCGTGTCCAACGGGGTCATTTTCCATCCTCGCTCATGGTGTGGTTGGGAGTTTCTTATTGGGGCTTAACAGAGGTACATTTTTGTGAGAAAGGTTAAAAACGAATGCAGTTGTGTATCAAAATACAGTCCTGACGAACCTTGTGTAACCTGTTTCTCATACCATGTTCAATAACAGGCACTGGGTATTCCAACAAGATTCGGCGTCAGCTCATAGAGCGAAGAGCACACAGGACTTTTGCCAGCTCCGTGGCGTAGTGGCTTAGCAATGAGTGGCTGTGCTTGGGGGTCGCGGGTTCGAATCCCGCACGGAACAAGTATTTGTACGACCTACAAGTAATTGTTCCGAGTTTGGATGTTTGTCCTTGTGAAATTTGTGTTTGTAAACTGCCCCCACGATACAGGAGAAAAACCTAGTGTGGAGGTAACGTTCTTTAAAAACAAAAAAAAAAAGACTGGCTGGCGGCGCGTGAAATCGACTTCATCCGACACAAAGACCAATCCAGATTTGAATCCGTTAGATTACAAGATATGGCAACACTTGGAGGAAAAGGCGTGCTCAAAGCCTCATCCCAATTTCGAGTCACTCAAGACATCTTTAATTAAGGCAGCCGCCGATATGACATGGACCTCGTTCGTGGTGAGATAGACGACTGGCCGCGCAGATTGAAGGCCTGTATTCAAAATTACGGAGGTCATTTTGAATAAACTATAGTGTCATAAGAATCTATGTTTTGTTAAGTTCATTTTGGTATATAAATGGTTACATAATGAATAAACTTGTTTCAATTATTTTATATTAAACATGTGATAGAATTTATGACCTGACTAGGTAATATGCAATTTGGGTACAGATGATAAACCAGGGTCACATTGGGTAGCTTTATATATCGATACGAATGACGTCGGTGAATATTTTGATTCATATGGACGGGCACCTGTACGAAATTGTAAAAGATGGAACTGGAATGTTGATAGGACTTCAGTTTGTGGCGAATATTGCTTAATGTATTTGCTATATAAGTTTCAGGGATGTTCAATGCATAGTTTTACGAGTATATTTACAGAGAACACATTGTACGACGATATGTTAGTGGATGAGATGTTTCGCTCCTATTTTATAGATAATAAGTAATAAGATTTTGTATTTTATAAATAAAAATTTTAACAAAATTAGGTAATGTGTTTTATTGTAGATTCAGATTAGTGTTGTAGATAGGAACAAAGGAGTATAATACAATAGCATAAGCCGACCCACACGCTGCGAATAATAGATAATGACGGTAGTCAATCGACAATAGATAAGTAGATAAGGACAATGGAGCGCTAATGACGGTGGAGGCTCGCAGCGGATATCAATTAGATAAGAGTTAATTGATCTGCACATCTCCGGAACCGTGCATCCTACGCAAAAATGGACCGCAGATTCGTGATCAGAGCATGCCAAAACCTTTTTTTTTTTTTTTTTGTTTTTAGGATCGTAAGTCGACGAACGTCGTACTTGTACCACTCGTGACTCAGTGCGCCAGAACTGGTACAACCTTCGAAACCAATCCAACTGTAGAGAAGAAATAATGACATTATATCCCTGAAATTCTTCACTCAGGCATTGGAAGACGTTTTCAAGCCAATGGACTGGAAAGTATAATAATTTCCTTCAGACCGAATTTCGATCACGGCCGCTTGCTTCAACGCAGGCGCAGGACAGGATTATAGTGCCCAAGTGTATGCGCAAGCACAGGTGCACTCTATTCCCTCACTCTCATAATCTGATGGGACGGTAAACCGGCAAGACCAGAGAGAGATCAACTGAAAAATGTACGGTATCAACATCAAAGGCGAATATATAACTCAGCTTCGATTTCACAACGATATATTCCTTATGGTAGAATTGCTGGAGGACCTCGACACTATGCTCAACGACCTCATTAGTATTTCCCAAGAGATAGGTCTTAAGCATTATCAAAACGACGGTCATGTGTAATGTCAATTTCACAGCTGCGCCATTAGTTGTTTGGGGTATGTTCGAAGTTGTCGACGAATATGTTTACCTAGTACATATTTTCCGATAGGTTTTAAGACGAACATAGACAAAACGAAGGTCGTTTGTAATGTCCATGTCACAGCTATGCTAGTAGTTGTTCGAGGTACTACGTTTGAAGGTGTCGTTGAGCATGTTTACCTAGGACAAATTGTCCGACTATGTAAGTCCATCTCTGACCGAAAGATCATTCGTCTGATTCAACTCAGCTCTGCTGCGTTCGGGAGACCACGACACATCTCGTCATGTTTAATTCAAAAATGACAACCAATCCGTGTTGCCAGTGATTACACATGGATCTGAGACGTGGTCCTTCACTGCTGGCCGTATGAGGACAATCAAGATCGAGCTATGGAGAATGCTATGCTTCGAAGTTTCTCTCCGTGATAGACTTAGAAATGAATACTCTAGTTCAGTTGGTTTTATCGTCTAAGTAGGATTCATAATTTTATAAATGAAGCCGTAGTTACGGTGAACGTGAGAACAACTACATTTATGAATGGGATTAGATATATATTTGTCCTGTAGTGGCGGTGAAACAGAATTCACCACCCCATTTCGTCCCGTAGGTTTCGTAATAGGTGACAAAGAGAAACTAATTCAGGAGATGAGCAGGAGCATCTTCCTGATAACAGTTCAAAATAGCAAAACGCTGCGGTTTCCAACTCGGCTGTAAAGCATGGCATCCACGGTAAACATTTGGCCTATTTCGCAATCTATGTTAAGGCTGAACATAGGTTCTTTTTGTTACAATTGTGAGTTCTACTCATTTTCCGTACCCTTAATATTCATCTCCGAAAATATAAATAAAATAAAAAATCTTAATAGCGCCATAAAAGTAAAAGAGTAATCCTTGTAAGTCTCAGGCTGTTATTGTTGGCATGATTTCAAGCGTTGACTGGAATAATGTTCCCCTCGTGGTATTGAATAGTATTGTAATACCTTACAGTACTTCTGTTAAAAATCTTGGTGTCCACTCCGATACTACTTTGTCGTGGTCTCATCAATATAAAGAAGTTAGCAGAAAAACTTTTGCTGCCATTGGCTTACTGCGGCGTTTGCATTCTTTTCTCCCCATTCCTACTAAAACCATATAACCACAATCTTTACTCCTCTCTATTTTCGTTTATGCGGGCGCAAGGATATTAAAATAAAATATTAATTACTGGCAGGTACCGGACGCGTTACAGCAGCAGAAGAAATAGGTAATGGCGGCAATATAATTTTAAATTTGGAAGAGGATAATACTGATGAGTGATGATATATAACTTTCAAATAAATTTGTCGGTACGATACGAGCGCCACCTACCTACCGTAAGTTAATTTTACAAAGCCTATACCTACCTTCCCGCAACCTTCCTATCTACCTTCGCGCAACTGTAAGCAATAAGTTGATAAAGTTTTACCGCAATCTGTAGAACATAACAGAACAAGCAAATGTTAATTTTTTATATATTACAAAAAGATATCAAATTTCTATTATCAAATACATTAATTTCATATTTATATTAATTTTAACATAATACTAAATGAAAAGAAACGCTTAATTTAACACGTACTATGACACTTTGAAGCATATCAATTTAATAGTTCATAACAATTTGTTACCGTTGCATCGCTTCATAACATGATTTAATTAGATATACGATAAGTCGTGAAATTGTAATGCCCTCGTGGCATCAATTACTTTATATCACGTCATATTCATTCAACAAAGCATTTGCTTTGATTAGTGGAAGGCTCTTTAAGGGACAAAGTGCCATTAAAATAAATAAACAACTATTCGAAACAATTTGAAGTGTTAAGTGACTGGTGGCTATCAAAAATTACAAGATAAGTGTTGACAATGCTCGGTTGGTGACTTATGAAGTGATTAAAAGAAAGTAGAGTCAGCAGACACAAAGGAAATATAATTTTCTATTTTTTAATCTCTTTTGAATTATTTTTTTATTCCAAAAGTTTCGATTTTTAAATTACTACTGTTTGATGATTTTGATTTTGATGTTTGATATTTATTTTCATAGTTCGAAAACACAGTCCATTGCCTAAGACGTGTATATACTCGTAGTATAGTAGAAGCGTTTTAGTAGTTGCTTTGGGCGTTGATCCCCAACATCAATCAATATGTTTTACGGAAAAATAAGTTTTAAATTAATATTATACTATAATAAAAATTAGCAAGTAAAAATTAGATATTTATAATTATTACGTTTAAAGGTATACAGGATTATTTTTCAAAGAGTAGCCAAACTTTAAACTTAAGTTTAAATATATAAATAGTAATATACCATTATTGCAGTTTTTGAAAATACGAGTAAATAAGGTCTCTACTTCTAATTGAAATTACACACATTGAATATGATTTATGCTCAACTACGTTTTTGCCTATGGATATATCGTGCCGTACGAATGTGTGCGTGCGCAGCAAATGTAGTTAAAATAATGCATTACCACGCATTTTACGCAATTTAAGAGAAAAAGGTGACAGAATGTGTGAGATTTTTTTACTTAATTTTTCTTCACCATTTGCCTATATTAATTATTCTGAACCGTCTCTGCAAATTTGGCCGGTTATTGCAAAATAACCCTGTATACTACTGGCAAACGTCACTTTATTAGTATGACCATTCTTCAGGTGATGGTGTAAAAAACAAAACACAGACGTGTGTGCACTACCAGCGGCTAGTTAAAGCTGAATGAATTAATTTACTTCCGAACAATGATTTACATTATAATACACGTAAGGTGGAGCTAGGTGTTGCACAGTCCTACTCCTCCGAGTACATCCAACCTCGATTAAAAAGCCAAATGCAGATGAATCCTAAAGATGATTACTTTTTTTATGGGATGGGGTGACAAACGAGCACACAATCCACCTGATGGTGAGTGGTTGCTATGGTCCATTGACATCTACATCTACCCTCGATTACGAATCAGAATACAGATGCGTTGTCACCTGTGAGGACTAAGACGGAATGCCTCGCTTCCAGTAAAAAGGGTCTCCGGTTCTCTACACACACCATATGAAACAGCATTAAGCTACTATTTTACGCTGGTATTCTCTGAGAACGTGGTCCTTCCCCGGTCGAGCCGACTCATTCGTGCTACAACTATACTACTAATATAACTGCAGCATGGTTCTACCACGTAAAAATTGACTGAGGTGGAATACCCGTTACTACGAGTAGTAAAATGTTTTCGGTTCTCGTCACTTACTATACGAAAAACAGCAGCGTTATACTGCTAACGCTGGTATTCTGCATGCGTGGTCCTTTCTCATTCGAGACAACCCATTCGTGTTGCACTAGTAATAACGAGCGCAGAGGCTTAGCATTAGTCTCGCAACGATGATGCCGCTCTACATCATGTTTGTAACATTTGGATTCGGCATTTTCGTATAGTTTTTACGTAATCTATGAGGTCAGAGCCAGAGTCAGGGTACTCCACGTGCAGGTATACCTGGACTGACATTTGTACGTAACTGTATACTCCATTTCACCCCTCGTGATTTAGTTCCCAGTGGTGTGAGAGTAGTGTAGATTCAAATTATACTCTCAACTGTAACGTATTACGTCACACAAACATTTTTGTTTTTGATAAATTATATCGTCTAATAAAAGATAAATATCTATGTAGATATAAGACATAATGCAAGTTATTTTAAAAATTCAAATTTACGCTAATTGACTACTTAATGTCCGCTACTATGGCCATCAATCTTACTGTTGATTGCAGGTGGATTGCTTCACTGGCGGCGTAAGAGAAAATTCACTGCTTCAAATCATCCCGTGCACTTGATAAGAGACTACACAGGTAAATGAAGCGCGACCGGCAGTAGCATCTGTTCATAACGGTTAATATTTCCAATATGGACCATCGATTTCGAAGCCCATATTTTTTTTGTAGATAGTACTCACTAAAAGAAAGCGTTTTGCAAGGTTTTAGGTTGCGGAAACTTACGGTTCATGAGATATATTTTTTTAAACTTTTCATACGAATTGGCAAAGAACACGCAATTACACCAATTACAAAATGAATTTGACAAATCATTGATGTCAAACGTCAATTAGTGTAGGGTTCCGAATATTTTGAAAGTATCGATACGTACTCGATACCAAGTATCGTATCAAAAGTATCAATACTACTTGGTATCGAGTACATTTCGTTAATTTTGGAGACTAGGGGGGGGTAAGAAGCCGGGAAGTTGTGCTCCGGTGCTCCGTGGCAGCTCCGGCGCTGCGGGATGAGCAGTGCCTCCGCCCTAGCGTAGGGAAGCACAGGCACCTGGGCTCGCCTTCGCAGCTTCGGCTTTTTGGTCGCCTTCGGCGACCAGCCTCAGCCGCTACGGCGATCTCGGTGCCTGCGCTTTCCTACGGCGGGCGGGCACTGCTCTCCCTCCGCGCCTCCGGGCTCTTATATACACTCTAGGGGTAGGGCAAACAAGACCACGTGGATAGTGGGGTGCTCTGATTGGGTTTTGGGTACTTTTTGAATATTAAATAAGTAAGTCAATAATTCAGTAAACACTTTATTGTAGTAAGAATTAGATAATACAGAATGTTGCAAACAATAAAATAAAAGTACAAAAGCTGTACTAATTAAGATATACAAACAAGTTGCAAACAATGAAATATAAGTACTAAGGTGGAACTTAAATAGAGTAAACTTTATTCTACTTTATATAGATCTATAATTGCACTTATCAGCTCTTCCTATGCATCTAATTGGTTTGTCATAATTTTTCGTCTCCAAAATTAACGAAATGTACTCGATACCAAGTAGTATTGATACTTTTGATACGATACTTGGTATCGAGTAGGTATCGATACTTTCAAAATATTCGGAACCCTACACTAACTGACGTTTAACATCAATCATTTGTCAAATTTATTTTGTAATTGCGTGTTATTTACCAATTTTTATGAAAAGTTTAAAAAAAAAATATCTCATGAACCTTAAGTTTCCGCAACCTTAAACTTTGCAAAACGCTTTCTTTTAGTGAGTACTATCTACAAAATAAATGTGGACTTTGAAATCGATGGTCCATATTGGAAATATTAGCCGTTCATAACAATTGTATTTTCTTATTACAACTTCAAATAATAAAAAACTGCTATCGCCAACCCGACTGCATAAGCGTCGCCACTGGGCCAATATCTTCCCGGGGTAATCTATGGTGGAGGCGTATGGTGGAAGTCTAGCAGTAGTCTTTTGAATCGCTTTTATAAATGAAATAATAGACAAACAATGATATTCAAAAAGAATTACTTTGAACTAAAAGTAAACATTGACTTCTGAAGTCGGTTCTAAGATATTATAGGACATAGAAGAATTTAGTTTCCGACTTCAGAAAATGAAACTACTTTTTTCTATTTTTACTTTTTATTAAATTTTATATTTAAATTTTGTTGAGTGGAATAAACAATATTACAATTTCAGAGTCTTAAAGTCAGTTGGCGGATCTTTACCCATTTGTTGTCGATATTCCACGCATTAGAACCAAACTGTTTGCTTCGACTTTTTTAATGAATGGGTACCTACAGCAAAGGAGTGGAATAATTTTCAGGCGTCTATCTTTATCTATCTTTCTGGACGTCTTCAAGGCAAGATTCACTCTTGCCTTGATTTTTGTTACGCTAAGACAGTTCAATTTACCATTTAAAGCGTCACTTACCACCAGGTGGGATTGTGGTCAAGCCTGGCTTATAATTGGGGAGGATTTTTTTCTTTAAATTTATATGGAACCACGCCAGCTGTAACCCATTATATAATAAGAAAGAATCATCAAAATCGATTTAACTATTTACGAAGATATCGCGTAACATACGTGCAGTCGAATTGAGAACCTCCTGCTTTATATGTCGGCTGATAAGATAATTATCATAGGTCATGAGATCTTCTTTAGACGCCTGTAGTCCGTAAAATCTGATGGAGTTATATATTATTTTACAGCTCATTTACAACTCATCAAAGACAACATTTGAATCATCATGACTATATATATATATATATATATATATATATATATATATATATATATATATATATATATATACTGCCTGCAGTTCGATGCAGCTTACTTACAAAAAAAAACAGTAAATAAATTCACATCAGATATAGTTAGCCTTTCTTACCTAAGATTCCATTAACCATTTCTTATCAAAATGTTAGCTGATGTGCTATTCTAAATAAATTGAAAAGAAACGTTCCACAATATATACAATATATAATAAGATATCAGGGAACTAAAGAAGTCCGCCGCTGAACACAGTTGGTAGTCACAGTTTATTTTCTTGTTGTTCTTCAATCACATCTACTGATTTGTTTCCCTTTGTCGCCGTAGACTGTGTGTAGTGGGCTGTAAGAATATCCAATACTTATATCAAATTTTTAAATAGCATAGGAAATATTTGTTCCCAGAGGTCATATTATGTCATTTCAAAATATTTTTGCATTTTTATAGCAAAAATTATGGAACCGAAGGTATTCTTTTTATTCTCATAAATCGCCGGAAACACCATGAAATTTATTTTTATTATTGAATAACAAATTAATTTATATTACAAAAATTGCATTATATAATTTCAAGATTTCAAAGTTAAGAATAAGTGTACATGGCTTATAAAGTAAAGCTCAAGGAAAAACACTACCAACAAGTGACAAAATAAATAGGAAATAAGAAATGGGAATAAAATAAGTGTTTAGTAAGGGAAAATAGTACAGATTATAAATTATAAAATCGTTAAAATTTGGTTTGCTTGTCATTTAATTAGCTGATTTATTCATGAGTTGCTGAGCCTATTTCGACAAAAACTTAATCAGGTTGGTATTACATAATTATGCATCGTACAAAACCAGTCCCACATTGACATTATTATAATATGTTTTCTACAAGTACGTATATACGATTGACTACGAACGTATATTGTATACATTTTCAAGACCTCAAATTGTGGAGATTTTACAAAATTTTGGCTTTTGGCAATCAGTCACATTACTATAATTACTTACTGGGGTAGTTAACATTAAATGTCATAGCTGCGTTGTATAAAGATGAAATTACGTTTCACGTTTTAATCATTTTGTATGACTAAAGGTTATTTCACGGGATAATATTAAACATAGTTGTTACGATTGACAAGCAGGTAGACAACCGTAGTTTTTAACAGCTCAGCGGATTGGTAAGCTGCCATATAGCTCGACGAACCGATTTGGAAAAAAGGTATTAGAGTGGCAAACTCATTCCGGCAAGCAGAATTCGGTACATCCCACCACTAGATGGAGTAACCTCCTGGTGAACAGTGGCCTGACGGACCTCAGGAACGTGCTTTATGGCATTACTTTGGTAAGACTTACGTTCAGCAGGGACCTTATGAAGGACTTTAATGATAATGATGGTGAAGGGTTATTTCATATTATTACTATGTTAATTCAAACAATTTCTTAGTATTCAAAATTGTTGTTAGTTTTAATGTAGCTAGACGTTATAATGAACCATCATTCGGTACACACCGGCTGAATTTACACCGCACAGATAGCCGCAATCACGTAACAGCCGTCTTGACATCTTTATGATGTTTCAAAAACCATTACTAACGACACCTTTTTAGTTACTTGCGATAGGCGCGATTCGGACGGTCTCGAAAGAAAGCATTCCTGAGCCAATGGCTCATGTGCGGTCTGATACCTTCCGGTATTTACCACCATGTAGGTAAATGTATTTAAAATATAACACTTATACTTAAAACAATAACCAATTTTAATATCAATTTAAGCGTATTTACTCGATATATTAATATAGTATAATATATTACTCGTTTAATTTAAATAGTGAAATAGAAAAATTAAATATATTTTATTTTATTGACGGTTAAGTATTGATACTTTGAAAATGGGCCACATTAGGCTTAACCAACGAGTGTGTATGTGTAGGACATATGGATGTAAAAGAGGCGAGATAGGTGTGTCAGGATCGTGCCAAATGGAAGTCCGTAGTCTCTGCCTACCCCTCTGGGTGACAGACGTCAGTGTTTATGTATTATTATTATTATATATATATATATATATATATATATATATATATATATATATATATATATATATATATATATACATATATATATATATATATATATATATATATATATATATATATATGTATATATATGAAAACTAATTGTTGACAATTTTTTTTTAAAATCACGTTTATTTAAGGCTCCGTATGTCAAAAAAACTTTATAGGATCAATTTTTGTCCGTTCGTCAGTTCGTACGTATGTCGAGAACTTTTTTTAAGAATTTTACCCCCACAGTTGAATTTTAGTTTGCGTCGTGGTTGTGGCATTTACATGACAAGTTGCACCTGGACAAACATACAGATACGGTACAATTATTTGTAGGCCATTAAATACTTTTTAAGGTTCCAATCCTTACCGTTCACCTAATAGTAAGTGATAGGCCAATAGACACCTGCAGCTAACTTCAAACAAAAGAGGCTACACGCTTATCGACTCTGAAGGCTAAGATGGCATGTTTCACAGCTTGTTCTCTATATAATTCAGATCGAAACACAGCAGTGTTGCTGTGTTTCGATCACTCTTTGTTACGTGGTAGAGCCATGCTGCAGTTATATTAGTAGTATAGTTGTAGCACGAACGAAACGTCCGGGGAGGGACCACGCTCTCACAGAATACCAGCGTAAAATAGTAGCTTAATACTGCTGTATTTCGTATGGTGAGTGTAGAGAACCGGAGAACCTTTTTACTGGAAACGAGATATTCCATCTTAGTCCTCACGGGTGACAACGCATCTGCATTTTGATTTGTAATCGAGGATAGATGTAGATGTCTGTGGGCCGCAGCAACAACTTACCATCAGGTGGACTGTGTGCTCATTTGTCACCCTATCCTGTAAAAAAAACTCTGCTTGTTGGTGGTACAAGTAGGCAATAGACCTGCCCAGACGGACTCCTAGGCAGAAATTCTATCCTGCCTACCAAGGTTGGAGAACTACGGACTGAACATTAGTTGAAGGTTTCTATAGGTTACAGTAGTCAACAGTTTAATCATAACATTTCAATAGTGATCCATTGTCCCATACTTGTTCTGTGCGGGATTCGAACCCACGCCGCGGCTCAAATACACAGGTTTTCACACGATGTTTTTCACCGATGAGAATGTGGCATAACAGCACTTAAAATTGCAATTAAAAATTTATTACCTACCTCGGGGATTGAACTGAAGTAGCTTGCGTATTGTGAAAAGCTCTTTTATTTAATTTTGAGCAGTATTATAGCTGCAGTATAAATGGATTGCTCGACGGGCGAAATTATTTTGAATCACTAAAAGATTGGCGAACATTGAAGAATGTTTTCAGTTATTACAATGTAATTATTAATACTTTGCTCCAATTTCATGCCATTTTAACTAAATGAAAGTCTTATAAATTTGTTTTGATTTAATTGTGAGAAAAAAACACATAGTTATATGTATCGTAATTGTCATATTGTTGTATTTGCTTATACGTACAATGTGTGTTGAGAAATACGTTTCAGAGATAATTAATAGTACCTGGTTGACCGAGCTTTGCTCGGTATATTTTACTCGGTTTTTTTAATTCGTGTGTTTTGGAAATTATATTTATATACAAATTACATTCTGATTAAATACGAATAATACTTTTGATCTTAGTGACATAATAGAAAAAAATGAATTGATTATTTGAGTAAAAAATCATGAGTGCAATTAGTTTAATTTAAATATTTGTGTTTTTAAAAGTTACTAAAAAAAGGGCTCGAAAAAATAGATTTTCTCAAAAAAGAAAGGAACTTGAAAAAAAATTTAAAAAAATCGGTCGGTCGGCCTGGACTCGAACCAGGGTATTACGATTTAGTGACCGCCCAATATACCAATTAAGCTATTTATAATCATTAATAAGCTGTCAAAATTTACCTTCTTATTCTGACGATATTGTAGCAATTTTTCATTGCCTAAAAACACGGACAAAAAGACATTTTCTAGATATAAATCCTAGCTAGATCGATTTATTGCCCCCGAAACTCCCTGAACAGAAAATTTTATAAAAATTGTTGGAGCCGTTTCCGAAATTATAAATATATAAGTAATATATATATATACAAGAATTGCTCGTTTAAAGGTATATGATATATTATATGAAACTAGACAATTGATTGTGATTTAAGTATTTTTCTAAATAATTTTGGTTTTATTAAATTCAAACAGTTATTAAATAGACCTTTATCATAAAAGTCATTATTAGCCATATTAATGCAGCGATGGATAAAACTATTACGAGTGTAATTTTTATAATAATATAATGTCAACCACATCAAAAAAAAATTAAATTTGGGATCTTACCATAATAATATTCAACCATTACAATCTCATACCTACGCGCACTATTCTGCGCTTGTTGCTTAAGTAAATGTCCATATAAATCTAGAAGGTTAAGCAAGCAATTAAAAGTAAAAGTCTATTTCCATTTCATTACTTTTCCCATTCATTACCTACAGCCTATCCACTATATACTAATATTTGCCACTGTTGCCACTCTTGGCAGGGATGCTGCTGTCTTGCTATTACCGTTAAAGCCTCTAACTATAACTGGTGAACATAGGCCTGCCCCATAGATAACCTCACAGGGGAGGAGATTTGAGAGAAAGGAGGAGAATGATTTTCCATAGTTGCCACACTGAGCAAGCGAGTTGACGACCGCAGGCTACCCATCTCCTGCCTGTCTCCCTCTGGCGCCTCTTACGACACCCACGGGATTATATGGGGTAGTGGATATCCTTACACCGCAACTATATTAATGCGGCTGCCATTCACCTGTCTTGTTTACCACAGTCATCTTCAAAAATAAACCAAATACCTTAATCTAGGCCATTCATTAGCTCAAATATTATAATGTTTTATTAATTCTACTGTTGTAACATACGTTTCAATAATTAATAGCTATTTAATATCTTTATTTAAATTACTAATTTTATGGACGTGTGTCGTATCGTATATCAAGCGTTCGCTAATGGCAGTAATATTTTGATACATTATTGATTAACAAACATACAATATGACGGGGGTAGCGAGAACGTGATTCGGTTACTAGGAAAACTTGGCTGTTCGCTCGACAGATATGAGCGTCGGAGCCGGTTATATTTTATCGGAAGTAACGGCGTCTAACGTACGGCCAATTTCATAATGCCCCGCTCGCCCGCTGCGAATGTGCCTCACTTATCAATTTGATATCGCGATCCGGAAAAATAATGCGCTAGCGATGAACGAACGACTGGGATATCGCGGCTATTACGCTGCCTTACAACGAAAACTCACACAGCCAGGTAAAATATTGATGGAATAAATAACCAAGACGGTAAGGTCTGTGCCTCGTTGACGAAAAATAAACAGCGTAAAGATAAACCCTAAATAAACATAGATGGGCACTGTCAGTAAGCTTAAAAGTTCTTGTGAGTGGTTCACCACAGTAGTTGAACGGCGGATTTGAAGACAAGACTTTTCGAGCTTGCAGTTCGAATCCTACCATTCCGCTACTGTCTCTTAAATGGCAGAAATCTTATTATTTTTGACAAATGATATATAGAATATAAATATCTTGTTTACGCAATGTGTAAAATAATCAGACAGACAGTGAACAGTACCGTCAAAGCTTATTTTCATAGAATAAGGACGACAAACGAGCACACAGTTCATCTGATGGTAAATGAATGCTAAGGCCTATAGACATTTATATCCACCATTAATAAAAATTAAAAATGCGGGTGCGTTGTAACTCCAGGGGACCAATGGGCTAGAATTCCTCGTCCAGTAAAAAAGGGTCTCCGGTTCTCTACACTCACCATACGAAACACACCAGCACTAAGCTGCTATTTTACGCTGGTATTCTGTGAAAGCATGATCCTACTCCGGTTAGCCTACCAACTCGGGCTACACCATAATGTAGCTTCAACGTAGCTCTACCATGTAACCACATATTGATAATGATCTTCATTATCATGTTCAGCCCGTAGTCTATGGAGTTTATTTCATACTACAGCCATGCCATGCACATCTATCTTAGACGCACTACACATTCAGTTAACTTCCAGCCACTTTGCACAGGACGAAGTACGAGAAGTACTCGTATATCAAGAGTGCCACTCACCACTTCACTCGCTTTCTCGTGACTCTGAGAGATCTGCCGACCATCTAGGTATTCATCTCGAATAAGATTGTTTCAAATTACATCTCAACTCAAATTGGTATTAATTTACTCTGAAACCTTTAAAATAACCTTAATATTTCAATAGGAATAGTAAATTGAAAAAATAAAAGATTATTAGTAACCAAACAATTCGGTTTTTCTTACTTAGTATGGGAATCGTCGATAATTTTACCTTTGAATTATAATTACAAAACACTGTGAACAATGTCTTACAGTAATCAACTTCTAAATCAAGATTATATAATATGTATCGTAATAATTCGCCTACAACGACAATAATACTGTTATGTGACTATAACTAAGTTAAGACTAAGATTCTAGAACTTCTTTTCTGCCTTTAAAAGCAGCGCATGTCCTGGTCTGAAAGGTAAAGTGAGCCAATATGATAACAAATTATAAGCATTCCATCTTAGTTCTCAGAGGTTGCAAAGCTTCCGTGATTGTACATGGGTTGCTAGTGTATCATATTTTGCTCTTAATCATACGCTTAATCATCATCATCATCATCAACTGCTGCTTATAGGCCTTCACAATAGATTACTACAATTTTATACGTAGTAGAGCTACGCTGCAGCTATATTATGATTGTGGCACGAATGGGTCGACTCGACCGGGGTAGGATCACGCTCTTACAGAATACCAGGATAAAATACCAACTTAATGCTGCAGTGTTTCGTGTAGTGAGTGTAGAGAATCGGAGACCCTTTTTACTGGAAATGAAATATTCTATCTTAGTCCTCAGGGGTGACAACGCATCTCTGGGCTGTGAGCTCTTTTGTCATTTTTATTCTATAAAAAGGGAAGAGTTGCCAACCGCTCAGTCTTTTATTATTTTGTTATGTTATCATAAAGATGCTGTTGTCCATCTTCTGTTCCTCCTCTCTTGCTTGTTACAATACCCACCGAATGATATGGGATTGTGGATCCTCTTATGCAAATTAGTACAAAATGTGTGAGTCAGTACTTACAACTGTAATCGAACATTTGATATTTTCAACACAACACATTCAACCTCTTATTTTATTTTGATAAAACAATATGCTAAAAACTGGAAATAATATATTGATCATTAAAATTTTATCATCATATGAGTAGTAAAAATAAATTACTTTTATTATACATTTTACCATATTTCAAATAATAAGGCAATTCACTCTTAAGACGGTTCCCCTAGCGAGAGACCTTGAGCGTTCGGTCCCATACAATCCACGCGCTTTCGCTACAATATATCACGGAAAAATACGCCCGAATATTTGGAATTATTTCAATTAAAAAAGATAATTATATATATAATAAGAAGAAATTAAATAAAACGTGTAGAATATAGATTTTTAAATTATCTATCCATTAGTGTAATTCTCAAATGATTAGAGCATTTCCTTTAGCAACAGATGCATGTAATCAATAATTTTAGTCATTTTATAAAAGTAGATTTTAAATGTATTCATAACACATGAAAACAAATTAGAACGTGGAACGTGATGATAGGATATCGAACATTAATAATGTGCTTGTAGATGTAGCTTATTTCTCATAACTAATGAGATAATAGACTCTGAAAAACGCACTTTTGCCAGGTTTTGGTCAGGGTACCGCCTTAAGAGAGTGATTTTAATTCAATATGTTCTTTTATCAAATATAAAAACGATAGACTTTAAGGTAAGTGTACAATTGATATATCATAAAACAAAATCAGTCAAATTGTTTGTTGCACCAATTACTGGGGATCAACACTCATCAGCTACCGTGAATATTTCAATAAGAGAATCATTTCCAGCAAAAATGTACCCTAGAACCTAGAAATAGATTTCAAAGTTGTTCGTTAACTTTTCGAAGTAATCCTCCTCCATTAATCATTTAATAACACAAATGTGCAGCCACACACTGGGCTGCTACTTCCGTTGTTAAAGTTATGAAATAGAATGTTGCACGAAAACAGTTCATAACTCAAATTCACAAAGGCTATAATACTAAAAACAATGTGGTACTGGGAGATCTTGAACAGTTTATGACAAAGTGATTAAGAAGATACAAATGTAACAAGTAATGTCACAGATTTTGTTCAAAATAGTGCTATATGTTGCACTCGTTTAAAGATGCTTTTATGTTTGTAGTCAAAGTTTATATGTGATAGAGACGTGTATTGAGCCGATGTCAGGAACCGTTGTCAATCCCGACGTTTTAGATTATTTTGAAAGATGATTTAGTTAAGGAACTTATTTGTATCCTGTTCGATCATGAATGACACCACGAGATTAGACCAAAATACCCGTCTAAGACTCACCTTCCGTCTTAATTTCTAATTAGATATTATGATACAAACAGATCATTGTATTACATTTGTCTAGCGATATTATACTCAACAATTGCTAAACGATAAAATTAAATAATAAATAAATAACAATTATTCTTCGATGAAGTATAATAATCGACAGATTTGGTAACACATAAAATTAAAACATGCTGGTTTTTCAATCAACGCTATACAAATATTAGCATTTAAAATATCAACTCTATTAAAACAACCGGAAAGCGGTCGTTAAATCTCAGCTCTAATAAAATAAAATATTAATATTTAGTGACAGCAGGTTTGGAGACGGTTCATTCAGATCTTAACGGTTCCCAAATGTGCTGCTACTGATATCTCCTATACTTGCATAACAAAGATACTAATATATTATTAATTTTACTTTAGGGCCAGTTTTGTTACGGTAAATTATATCATAGGTTAATTGCTGCCTACGACATTGACTATCGATGGTATGGATGATACGAGTAGCAACAAACACTAGCTGGTGCTACCAGTTTCTCGACTCTACAGAGTCAATAATTCATTCTTTGGGCAATGTATACGCTATTACAACAAAGTCCCAAAAATATGCAAGGTCTCTCTAACCAAGTTTAAATATTTAATTAAACAAAAGCTATTTATGTATTATGATATAAATGAATACATTTTTTACTTACTTACTTACTTACTTATCTTCACGCACAATCCCTAACGGGGTAGCCAGAGAGAACAGATCGCCAAGTGTCACGATCCTTACATACCTTTTTTTTTTTTTTTATAGAAGAGGGGGCAAACGAGCATGCGGCTCACCTGATGTTAAGTGACTACCGCCGCCCATGATCAACCGCAACACCAGGAGAATTGCGGGTGCGTTGCCGGCCCTTTAGAAAGGAGTAAGCTCTTTTCTTGAAGGTCCCCAGGTCGTATCGGTCCGGAAAAATCGCCGATGATAAACTATTCCACAGAGAGGTTGTACGTGGAAGAAAACTCCTTGTGAAACGTACAGTGGTGGACCGCCAAGCATCCAGATGGTGTGGATGGTATCGGGACGTTTGCCGTGTCGTGCGTTCACGAAATTTGGCGGCTGGGATTAATCCGAACAATTCCTCAGAGCACTCCCCGTGATAGATGCGATAAAATACGCAAAGAGATGCAACATCTCTTCGCAACGCCAGTGAATCGAGCCGATCGGAAAGCACTCGGTCGTCGACGATTCGAGCCGCTCTGCGCTGGATGCGGTCAAGTGGAAGGAGCTGGTACTGGGGAGCCCCAGCCCAGAGATGGGAACAGTATTCCATGTGCGGCCGAACCTGCGCCTTGTAAAGTTGCAGGCGGTGTGCCGGCATGAAATACTGTCCCGCTCTGCTGAGCACGCCAAGCTTTTTAGAGGCCAATTTGGCCTTCCCTTCCAAGTGACCACGAAACTGCACGTCACTCGATATGTCGACGCCGAGGATTCCGATACTGGCTGAGGCAACAAGGGGAGTGCCTTGAAACTGAGGGGATACGACAAAGGGGTTCCTTTTAGCGGTTAACGCGCAAACTTGTGTCTTCTGGGGGTTAAACTGGACTAGATTTAGTCGTCCGCAATCCGAGACTCTGTTCAGCAAAGACTCGACTTCAGACACAAGTTTGTCCCGGCACTCGGAGACGTTTTTCGCTTCTTTCAGGTTCATTAACTTCTTCATACATGCACGTCTAGGTATGCGAGTACTCTTGACCCTCCCCTCTTCGAGCAATTTGCTCACATGGTCTTCGAAAGTTAGTCTCGGTCTACCTCGACACCTTTTAATATTAACTTTCGCTCTATATATTTTCTTCACCATTCGGTCTTCACTCATTCGTTCAACGTGCCCAAACTATTGGAGTACGCCCCTATCAATTTTTGTGATAAGGTCATCTTTCAATCCCGCCATATTGCGAATCTCTTCGTTTCGCTTTCGGTCGGCTATGGTAACGCCACACATTTTACGAAGAGATCGCATCTCCACTGCATTCAACTTTCTTTTATGCTTCTTCTGGCATACCCAGGTTTCGCTGCCATATAACAAAGTCGGTACCAACACTGCGTTATGTATTGCAAGGCGTGCACTCTTCACCACGCTTTGCCTTTTTACTAATGCATTCAGGGCACCATTGACTTTGTTATCGGCAGCGACACGCCTATCCACATCCAAATCACATCTTTCATCCCGGCTGAAAGCACTCCCCAAGTATACAATTTCATTTACCTGTTCTAGATATTCCTGATTTACCCATATTACACATTTCGTTCTCTCTTCGTCCTTTTCAAATACTTCTGGTATTTAGTTTTATTAGCATTCAAACGGAGACCTTTAATTTCACATTCCTCTTTCATAAACGTGACTAATGCCTGCAGTTCTGATTCTGATGGTGCAATAAGCACTGCATCATCAGCATACAGCAGACAATTAACTTTTATGTCAAATTTCACACCCAAACAGCTATCTTTCAGCTTCTGTAAACAGCTGTCGAGATACAGTATGAACAGCCAGGAAGACATGACACAACCCTGTTTTACGCCCGCTTGGACGCTAAACATGGGTGACAGGTCGTGCCCTACCCGCACACAGGCTTTACAGTCATAGTAAAGTGACTGCACAGCCCTTAACAATCGACCATCCACACCACATCCCGGCAACAGTTCCCACATTTTCTTCCTTATAACCTTATCAAATGCTTTCTCCTGATCCACAAAAGCACAGAAAATCCTCTGGTTAACACTCAGAAGCTTCTCCGTGATCATGCGGAGAGAAAACATTTGATCCGTGCATCCTCTTCCAGGTCTAAATCCGCATTGTGCCTCCCATAAGAATCTTTCCGATTTCTCTTGCATCCTACGTGTCAAAATCTTCGAGTAAACTTTACTTGCTAAACTGGTCAAGCTGATCGCCCGATAGCACCCGCAGTCAAAATGTGAACCTTTACCTTTATATAAAGGCACAATGACTGCGGATCGCCAATCATCCGGGACATCTCCCGTCCGCCAGCACAAATTGCACAGCAGATGAAAGCTGTCCCAGGCGCGAGGCCCACCGTACTTGACCATTTCAGCAGTAACTCTGTCTAGTCCCGCAGACTTACCACATTTCAAACTTCGAATCGCACGTTCAATCTCTTTCATGCTGATGACCTCAGTGTCATCGAGGTCCGTGTCTGGCGTGCCAGTCACGGCGTCACCCCCGGATCCTTCACTAAGATCATGACACGCATACATTTCTCTATAAAATTCACTCCATCGCTGCATGACGTCCGATTTTTCTGAGAGGACGTCATTGGTTCTCGAAAGCACTTTGTTCATTCTTAAGGCTGTCGCACCACTCCGTGGCCTTCCAACCTCTATCCAGAAGAGTTTGGAGTTTTCCTTAAAGTTGCGCGACAACCTCTCGTCCGCTTCTATTCTACACCTTTCACGTACTTCCTCAATCAATGTTTTCGCATGAACTTTCTGCAGCTTATATCTTTCTTTCATCTTCTCTCTCATATGTTCATCGTTACTAGAGGCTAAGTAGTCTAACCATGCTTTTTTCTTCTTTTTTACAGCTTCTCTCACTTCATCATTCCACCATGCATCTCTTCTTTTACTACTACCTCTTTTTGTCGTTCCACATACTTCTTCCGTTGCACTTACCATTCCATCCCTAAGGTTCTGCCATGTTCTCTCCACACATTCTGTCCTGCCATCGATGGTGTCAAGCTTTTCGGCTACCCTCGTGTGATATTTTTCCCTAGTATCCGTTTCCTGAAGCTTCCAGCTTCGGATGCGACAGACCGACTGTGGTTCTGTTACTGCCGTCCGGTAGCGCCAACCCGCGAACAAACCCCTAAATCTAGTAATTACTAGATAATGATCCGTTTCCAGGTCAGCACCCCTGAACACTCGTGTATCCATCACCTAATTTCGCAGTCGGTCATCCACCAGGAACAAATCAATCATACTTCTCTCATTCTTTCTCTCTCTAGTGTACATATGGATTTTCATGTGATTAAACATAGTGTTTGTCACAAGAAGACCCTTTTCCTTGCATACAGCCAGTATAAGCTTGCCAGCATCATTAACCCTTTTATCGCCAAACTTTCCAAGCACCGACTCGTATCCTGGTCGAGCGATACCTACCCATCCATACAAATCACCACATACAACAGTTCTTTCGTTTCCCTTAACCAAATCTAGAACTTCTCTTACATTCTCCCAAAACTCCTCCAGCTCAGCCCTGGACGACGAAGCTACCGGCGCATAAACAGCCAAAAGGAATAACTTCGTCAGTCCCATTTTGAAGCGAACCCAGAGAAGTCTTGAGTTCACAACCTTGTATTCAGTCATAAGATCGACCAACCGGGACGACAACAGCACTCCCACTCCCTGGCAGGCGTTCTCGCTTACCGGGACTCCGGACCATATAGCTAACGTCCCGCCAGGGAGCTCTTCAGTACCACTGCCTTTCCGTTTGGTCTCCGACATACACACGACATCTAATTCTCTTTCTTTCATTATTTCGATCAACTCATTCGTCTTATCTCTCATGCCCCCTCTAACATTCCACGTGCCAACTCTGCACTCCGACCTCCACCTTCCGCCGTGTCGGGCTGTGCGTGACGGGTGGCGGTCCCCATCGCCGCTTTGCGCGCTGCATTCCACACCAACGGGGACGAGCTGGTGTGCGTCGCCTTGGGGGGACGCCCTAACCCTCGTTTGCATGGGCTGCAATTCTACACAGCTGCGCGCTGTGTAGAATTGCAGCCCTGAAAAGGGCTGGCAGGGGTCGCGACGAGCACGCTTCTACAATGACCCCCACATACACATACAATACATTTTTTAGTTGATAATAACCCCTGGGAATGAGGTGCTCGCTTCCAAGCTCAAAATTAATTTTAGAAACTAAAATTAATTTTGAGAAGGAATAGAGAGTGCACCTGTGCTTGCGCATACACTTGGTCACTATAATCCTGTCCTGTGCCAATGGCTAGCCTCCGCTGAGGCAGGCCGCCGTGGCTGAAATTCAGTCTAGAGGTCACTATTAATACTGCCCAATATCATTTGTCGCTTCTTACACGGCAACACGGTTAATTACATGCAATAACAATACTTTACAATTATCATAAATAAAGTTATTTTATAGATTGAGAAATACAAATAACCGGATGACAAATACAGCAACGCTTCACTGCTTTTAACTAAAACCATAAAAACGATCAGAAAAAGATTCTCGTAATCAACGAGGTGATCTACTTCCTAATCGCGATATTAAATCGTGTAAAAAAAGATTGTTAATAATTAAACCACCGGTGCTTTCTTCACGGCCGCGGACAGGTGCGACGGCGGCGGGGCATTCGCCAACAAGAGCACGACGGTGAAGCCGGCACAGAAAAACTGAAAACCGTCACACTGGACGTAAAAACAAATTAGTCAAGAAGAAATAAAGATTTGAGGAAGCGGTCACAGTTGACTGTACGTAAAGATTGTTCATAGTTTTATGACCTTATTTATTTCTTAACATAATTTTATCAGAAAGCCGGAAACGTTTTAAATTTTTAAATCAGTTTTCCGATGATTATTATCTGTTTAAAACACCGGAAATGGAACGCTTTAATCGATTCTGGACCACTCCTCGACGTGACGTGGCGTTTGATTAACTGAAATTATATGGCGCGACGAATCACATCAACTTTGTTTTGTGTAGCGTTTGTTACTGCGGCCTTCGATTACAACGAAAACAAAAAAAAATAAAACTAAAGACAATGTTATTGTTTTAAAACTTGTCATTATTATCTACGTCTACGAGGAAGTCAATTCAGTTTCAAGGTGAACAATGGATTAATTTCTACGTTTATTGTCTACTTACGTTTTTAGTTTTTTTTTTTTTTTTTTGGTTTTCCAATTGTATTATGCACATACCGTTTGAAGTCCTCATTCAACGTGTTTACATTAAAAATTAATCTCGAACAGAAAGATGGGGCCACTCTGCAAAATTTATCTCACATCTCCACTCTACCAATGACAAGAAAACTGTTACGGCTTGCAGCGGTCTGAGTGTAGCATTAAAAATTCAAGCCATCTTACCCACTTGTGTGAGGGATTGCCGCATATTCGCCTTTGGACAGCATTTATATTTCCTTTGATATGCGAGATACGCTCTTTCCATCAAGAAGTTACTTATTTGAAATTTTTATGGCCCTAATTTTCATTGGCGTCACGCGTTACTAAAGCAAAATTTGTTTTTATCTGCATACATATTATAATCTACGTGCTCGTACTTTCCATCCACATAAACAGAAAGAACATTATAACTTTGAAAAGTAGGTATTCCCAACCGATTGAAACTTCCTCGAGTAAAATAAACGATGCGACCTTTGTTGTATGAATATAATGGCGTTGACGAACCCGATATTTCCGTTTGATATTGTACCTGTTTGTTATTCTTTTAGGTACAATCATCCACAAAATTATAAGCTGCCTAAATATGTGATAACACTTAACAATAATGTTACTCAATACACAACACTAGTAATTTACTGTTACAACATAAGTTAAGTTAAATTAGTAATAGTTTTGAGGTACACCCGTGATTTAAAAATACGATCTTTTAAACTTTTTTTTTTGCGCCCGAAGCAAATATGGGCAACCCTCCGGAAAGCGGGGGAGGAAGGTTGGGAATGCTCATAGCATACCACGCAGCCGGCTGCGTGTTTATGTGGTGACTTTTACCCACTAAACCCAAACTTTTAGGAACTGGCTTAACGATCTAACTAGAGATCCCTAAGCCGTATACGAACGCGACCATCCTTGGCAGAAAGGAGGGCGCATCTTTTAAACTATGAACTAAATGTACAAAGGAGGATAGCAGATCTCTGTCTAAAATAAAAATTGATACAACTTAATTAGAAATGTAATTATTAAAAGTATGCCTATACCTACTCATAACCTAAAAATTAATATAATATAACTAGATACCGTGCAAAGTAGACTAGCGAAGTTGTTTCGTTGTATCTCAAGATATTTCCAGCAACTTCAGCAAACAGCTACCAGCTTTTAGGTCATCGGAGATGTCTACGAAACGCAAATAAGTATTTCTGTAAAAGCGTCACAAGTCGGATTCATACCGATCCTGTCCGATGCCTTTTTTATTAATGACAGAGAGGACCCAGATGGTATCAAACAGTTGCATGGTATAATTCTCTACACATATCGTCGTGTGGTGGCAGCATAGGTACACTTCCATTTCCCCACATCAATCCGTGGGTGTTGTAAGAGGCGACATAAGGAAACAGAAATAGCGGATGAACAACAACATCTTTCTAATAAGAACTCAAAATGTATTAAAAAAATTGCCGTACCTGCTAATGATGATGATTTCTATAGAGGCTCAATGAGTTAGCAGCAATTTCGTCTGCTTGTTCATCGCAAAACTTGGTTAAATTTTATTCTATAATTCAAATATGAGTTTTGGGAATTTTATAACAAAAAATAGTTTTTCAAAGAAACGCCACTCTAGAAATTTCATAAATTGCACATGAACTTTGAAAACCGGAAAAACAGTTTGTTGTCTATACAAATACTTGGCCTTGCACTTTACCAATGCATCCACAAACTGCTGAAGTAGTAATAGCAAAAATATATTAGTGATCACTTTTCTATAACTTTATATTCTTTTATCGACTGTACAAACTGTACAAAGCTAGTGAACAAGGTGCTGGCACCTACCGCAATGTCCGGCCCATCGTCACGACCCACTGCCCCGGCTCGTCACAAAGCATCATAACATTTTTCTCAGTTGCGCGACCTGTAACAATAAATGAATCCTTACTATAAGCTATTTTACCTACACTATACAAATGTAAAAAAAGATTTTTTTTTTGATGGAACAGGTACAGTAAAGGTACTGTTTCTTCAAAATACCGAATGCCTTTAAAAAAACATCCTGTTGAGGGAAATTCATAATCTCGTTTATTCTCGAATACACTCCAATCCAATGAATGCAATTTACTTTATTTTCGTTTACTGCTCCAAACACCTGCCTTAAGTTCTAAAATGTTATTCAATAATTTAATAAAAAGATTTTATTCTAGAATCTAGGGAATATTAACGACTTCGCTCCTGCTAATGTAGGTAGGTTATTCACAATAGATAGATAATAATATATGGAACAGAACAGAACATAGAGCTCATGACCTGTTTTTTTTTTTACCGATATTGAAGTACTTAAGACGACACATCGAAAACGCTATCGCCGTACTGATCCGAGTGAATACATAATTTCTACAAAAACTTAAAGAAACGCCGTCATAAGGTTTAAAATTGCGTAGCGCCCGCGACGATTAAAGTCGCTTAGAAATTGTCAGAATCTTAAAATATTTAAAAAAAAAATATTGATTTAAGTTATCAAAATAATGAGCAAGTAAATTATGAATATTGATGTTATGAATATATTTGAGTGATTCCCAAGCATATAGATCAAATGATTTCGTTGTAATTTCAACTATAGTGATTTTTTAGAGGTGTTTTCGCAAATAATTATGATCGAGTCAAAATTATACAATCGTGTTTTTGAGCAATCGAATTCAAGATAAAGACATGAATTTACCTATATCAAAATCCCACTTTCGTTAGTGGTGTCATAGTCCTATACTATTCGATGAAAGGAGGTGCATTTTTTCACAGTGTCGCCTTAAATAATTTTCTAAATTAAGTGCAATTATAAGCAACATAATAAATATAAATTATTGATAAAAATACTAAAATTTGATGTATTTGTTTTTATCAAAACGAAACATCTCGCAACAGAGTTTTTTCTCAGTCCCTATCTATATATGTAAATAAATGGAAGAGATCAATCAAGTTTATAAAATATAAAAATTAATTAGCACAATGTTACTTCTCTAAAATGAAAATGAAATTATGGACATATTTTAAACTTTTATGATTTAGAAACCTGTTGAAGCAGTTTTTAATAACTTTATATTACAAAACGATCGTTGAATAAACAAAATATTAATTTCTAAATTATGCTCGTATTTATGGCTCTGATATGATAATTTAGATGATAGATAACCGTTAACGTATTACGAAACTTGACCTAGGGACATTTAGTATAAAGTGAATGTCGGTATAAAAATGTGATTTATATCAAATCGCGAGAAGTGACAATCTATATAATAATTAAAACTACTTTTACGGATTTTATCGCGTTTATTTTTACTTTTTATTTTTAATTCCCGACGTTTCGGGCGCTTTCCAGCACCCATGGTCACGGGGGACTGAGATGACTGACGTCCCGATGTCATTGTTAAACCCAGAGTACCTTCAGCTTTTTTAATTATTAAAATCTTTTTAATTATATTATTAAAATCTTTTTAATTATTAAAAAAGCTGAAGGTACTCCGGGTTTAACAATGACATCGGGACGTCAGTCATCTCAGTCCCCCGTGACCATGGGTGCTGGAAAGCGCCCGAAACGTCGGGAATTAAAAATAAAAAGTAAAAATAAACGCGATAAAATCCGTAAAAGTAGTTTTAATCATGTGCAATGTTCGCGTAAATATAAGAAATCATTATCTATATAATAATATTAAACGATTTTATTGATTCTAATACAGATAAAATGTTGTCATAAAACACATTTAAAAGGAATTATTTTAGCATTTACCTATATAAGGTTTGCTTTGGTATACCAAACTTTGCTAGCGCAGTGGCTGTGGTGTTGCTGTGAGTGGCTGTGAGTTTGAATCCTACGAGTAATTATTCCAGTACTGGATTTTTATCCTCAATACAAGATACTTTTATGCTAGTTTGATGATAACTGCACTCTTTAAACAAATAATATAGTAGATGCGTCGTCACATCTCAAAATCAAGATCTTTTAGCATTTTTTTAGTATGATGGTGACATGAAAATCTATGGCATATTTTATTACTATCGTATTGTCGTCACCATCTTGAAATTAATAGTTGATAATATCCCTATTTTACTTAAGGTGGTAAACGAACTTTCAAACAAAAAATAGTTCGCCTTTTCCAAAAGTCATTTTTACCTGTAAGAGGTGTTTGCTCCTGACTTTACTGGTCGACTGATTGCAGAAAATCTATAAAAACATACCGGACCCATATCCTTTAAACTCATTAGGTACTTGTATTTGGTGTTCATGAACAGATTAATGTGTACCGGAGCTAAATCCTTCAAACTTATTATTGGTAGTATTATCAACAGTGTAAGAGCTCTCCGTTCGACAATCTGACTGTCCTGCGTGGTTATGGTAGATAAATCTTTAAAGAAATATCAAAGTATTTTAAGCTAAGCTAAAGTGGTAACGGAACTATTTAGTTCTAACAGTATTTTTAATATTTTATAAAATTGTATAGGTACACTCAAGTTCTTAAAAAAAAGGGGGTACAGAGTTTTTAATTTAGGAGGAGCTAGTGATCCTCCGTACTTCAAGAACACTTTTACAAGTCAGGCAAAGGTTACCCTATTTCCGCCCCTTAAACCGCAATATAAACAGTGGGAGTGAGCTGGATAGGCTCTTCTTGGCTTGTTCACTTTTGATTCCTCTCTGTAACTTTTTTCTGTGAGATTAGAAGGGAAGCATATGGTAACAACACAACAGCAACAGAATTTAGTAACAGCCCTTAGTCCCCGGCGGCCTCGCTATTCCTGGATACGATAACTGATGGGGAAGACAGGTTTTCGCGTGGCAGCCTCATACCGGTAGGCAGATTGTAGGGCGGCCCCCTATTATACAGTGACGACCTAGTAACATGCAGGAAGTCGATCAATGCTGGTGGAGCAGGACCGCTCCTTGTGGCATTCCTTGGGTGAAGTCTATAATCAGCAGTGGACTTATGAAGGGCTGTAATGATGATGATATGGTAGCTCTCGCATTCGGTGGCTGTTATAGTTATTAAATGGCTTTCGTAATCAATCACAATGAAAACTTCGATTGGTGTCAGGAACTACACATATTAGTATTTTCTATTATATACTCAGGGAGTTTTGCTAGTGATGACGTGTGAAATCGGAACGTGACCCGTAGACGTAGATGACCATGTGAGAAAGCTCAAAGTCTTGGGTTTACTGCGTAGAGGATTATGCTCAAATTTTTATGTGTGACAGACACATAAAAATTCGAGCATAGTCCTCTACCCAGGTCTATTACCTATATTACTAAAGTTACCTAAGCTCGAACCCCGCCAGCACCACTTACATTGTTAATTGTTATTTTAATGCTAATTTATTAAGTGATCGTCAGTATTAAAAAAAACATCGTGAAAATACCTGTATGTCTGCAAAGTTAAATATTTGAGCGCACTAGAACAGCGTGGCGGATCGACAGCGTCACAACTCTTAAAAATAAGGATAGCCTGTGCCCAGCGAAAGGACTTATCTAAGCTATACAGCTTCGATAAGTCGCTTACCACTAAACTTGCGATAGACTGAAATGAAGATGATTTAAAAACCTTTAAATTAGCCTTATTTATTTAAGTCTTTAACGACATCTACCGGGCATGATGATGACAGACATCTCACATAGTAGTTGTTATAATCGCTGCAGTTGACAGGCCTATTAGCGATCGCAAACAATATTCGTTCAGACTAACGAAGCCACCATGTGATGGCGACGAAGTAAATTCCATCACCCCATTTCGCCCAGTGAGTGTCGTCAAGGGAGACTTTGGGAAATGCCAGAAATACCTCACAGTTTTCAATAGGGTTTACAACTATCTCGTTTACGGGAAGTATCAGGAGCATAATAACCAGATCAGCGAGGGGTAGCAGCTCCAAAGGTGAGAGACTACATCAATCATCTACTTCTACAATCGACAATCCACATATCCTCTCTGCAACGCAGAGGATTACGACTATGTTTGAGAACAAAGTTTTTTAACATTACTTTTAAAAATAATGCATGAAAATATACTTTAAACTATTTTAAGCGCTAATTACTTTATTGTAATGTTGTATGTACAAAGTACGTCGAGTGATTCCGTCCTAAAGATATGACATCCGAGATATTACGGCAATCGATTAACGGCAATCGATTAATCGATTACCAAACAACGGGAACGACGGCAATCGATAACTGATTTCTGATTTGTCAAATTGTGGTTACATTGTTTATTTAGCGTACAAAAACTCCACTTTGAATCAACATCCCATCGCTGTTTGATTTTAAAACACTGGCATGTGTTAAACTACAGCAGCGCTCAGCATTCGAAGAACAATAAAAGTGTCGACAGAGGAGTAAATTAAATTTTATTGTATTTGTTATAAGGGTTAAAGTCTGTGAGTTCGGTGGGGTGCAATGTGATCAGACGGCGGGTCTGCGCACGCGCCTATAGATATTATTGACAAACCGAAGGACGAGGGCGCACATGTCGGCTAGCTTGACGGCTTCCGTTTCATAAAGTTTAATGGCGTGGTTGACCCAGCTTTGTTTGCTTAGACGAATTCTAACAGCGCCATTCATTAAATTCTGGTGAACTATTAATGACTCATGGCAAACATTGCGTGCATTAGAGTTAGAAAACTCCTTCAATTATCATTTTAACCCGTTACAATAAAACGACTTCTTGAGTTATTGTAGCAGTGTTAATTGATACAGTTTGAATTTTAGTAAGACAGCTGCTTATGTGTGTCTCCTTCCTGCGGGGAACCTTGCTGCAAGCAGTAAATGTCAAATAGGTATATTGTAACAGAATTATAATTTTCGTACATTTAATAGTTTGTTCCATGTTAATTGGATATTTATAGTTTCCATATTTATGTGCAACTTATAACAAAAAGTACATGTCAAATGTGTTTCTTGTCTAGCATATCGTAAAAGGTGTATAATGCAATATTGGATTTATGATTGTGTATGCGATGGTCTCGCCACGTCACTCCTATCCAATAGGGTGACAAACGAGCACACAGTCCATCTGGATGGTAAGTAGTTGCTGTGGCCCATAGACATATCTTCTCGATTACGAATCAAAATACAGATGCGTTGTCACCCGTGAGGACTAAGATGGAATGCATCGTTTCCTATCGAGCTGCTATTTTACGCTGGTATTCTGTGAGAGCGTAGTCCATCCCTGGTCGAGCCGACCCATTCGTGCTACAAACATAATATGGCTGCAGCGTGACTCTACCACGTGTAAATAAAATATTATTATCTTTCACTTCATACAGATCCCAAATTCAAACATAATTCAGGTTGGGCTAATATCATGAAATTCTAACTGTGCATATCATAACACTTGACCATTTTTGTACTAGTTTATGTTTTATTTTATTGTGTTTTTAGTATAAATCGTAATTTCAATTAACTGTATAGATGTAAATAAGTATACCTTATGTAAGCTTATTATCACAAAATAAATCCATATTTCACACTAAGTCAGCGTTTAATTAACAGAATACTCCAAACACTCCGCTTCACAAATATCAGGGCGACTTAATCAGAGGATCGCATCTCTTAATATATGGCCACACGACGAGTGAGATCTGACACGAAATTCCCTAAAAATAATATTTAAAATGGTAATGGGCCCTCGTGTTCATAAATTGCTGCGCCATATGTCCCCGTACGTTGCACCTACTGTGTACATAAATATGTCATGTATTGAGAAGTCTACTGCTGTATTATTTCACAGATTGCGTTTCTTGATCGTTCACGACATCAAATTTATAATCATTTGCATTAATACGCTTTATACTAAGAAATTTCTTCTGTCGAAATCTTTTGACGGGACGTTAATATTTCGTAAGTTTACCATTTTAGTTTGTTTTTCAGTATCAAAATATAGGAGCCAAGTATTATTAATTTACAATATAAAAAGCACATTGACAATGGATTAAAGAGTGGTACATATTTTAAACATCGAGCATGTATGCGTAGGTATATGAATGTGGAAGAGGCGAGAAAGGTATGTCAGGATCGTGCTAAATGGAAGTCTGTAGTCTCTGCCTACCCCTCTGGGTGACAGGCGTGAGTGTTTATGTAATATGTATATGTATATTTTAAACACATCTGCACCGGGCCAAACCGTTGACTGCTCGTATTTTTTTGTCTCATAACAGAAAAAACATGTACGTCGCGAGACAAATACTTTCACAAAAATGCTTCTTTTTTCATAAAAAGAAAATGCCGTCGTGTCTGATTTCGCTCAAGGTGGCAACTTCTGAAATACTGCAAGCTATCAACTGCGGTGAAGAACATTGTCCTGACCTAACATTGCCCACACGTTTCTGATCATGTATTAGAAAACTGTACAATACACTAGTGCAGTGTTAGAAACATTATAAAATATTACTATAGTCAGAATGTAAAATTAAGTTCACGTCGGTTGCAAAAATGGGGCCTTCGGTTGAAATTTTAACCCAGGCCTATACTTGAGTCAGGTTTTTTTTTTTTTTTTTTTATAGAAGAGGGGCCAAACGAGCATGCGGCTCACCTGATGTTAAGTGACTACCGCCGCCCATGATCAACCGCAACACCAGAAGAATTGCGGGTGCGTTGCCGGCCCTTTAGAAAGGAGTAAGCTCTTTTCTTGAAGGTCCCCAGGTCGTATCGGTCCGGAAAAATCGCCGATGATAAACTATTCCACAGAGAGGTTGTACGTGGAAGAAAACTCCTTGTGAAACGTACAGTGGTGGACCGCCAAGCATCCAGATGGTGTGGATGGTATCGGGACGTTTGCCGTGTCGTGCGTTCACGAAATTTGGCGGCTGGGATTAATCCGAACAATTCCTCAGAGCACTCCCCGTGATAGATGCGATAAAATACGCAAAGAGATGCAACATCTCTTCGCAACGCCAGTGAATCGAGCCGATCGGAAAGCACTCGGTCGTCGACGATTCGAGCCGCTCTGCGCTGGATGCGGTCAAGTGGAAGGAGCTGGTACTGGGGAGCCCCAGCCCAGAGATGGGAACAGTATTCCATGTGCGGCCGAACCTGCGCCTTGTAAAGTTGCAGGCGGTGTGCCGGCATGAAATACTGTCCCGCTCTGCTGAGCACGCCAAGCTTTTTAGAAGCCAATTTGGCCTTCCCTTCCAAGTGACCACGAAACTGCACGTCACTCGATATGTCGACGCCGAGGATTCCGATACTGGCTGAGGCAACAAGGGGAGTGCCTTGAAACTGAGGGGATACGACAAAGGGGTTCTTTTTAGCGGTTAACGCGCAAACTTGTGTCTTCTGGGGGTTAAACTGGACTAGATTTAGTCGTCCCCAATCCGAGACTCTGTTCAGCAAAGACTCGACTTCAGACACAAGTTTGTCCCGGCACTCGGAGACGTTTTCCTGAGAAATATTGGCTCGGCCGGTGTAAAGAGCATCACCAGTGCTGTCATCTGCATAGCAATGAATGTTACGGGTATGCAACATATCATTGATATGCAGAAGAAACAGCGTTGGCGATAGCACGCAGCCCTGTGGAACACCAGCATTAATAGGCTTGCAATCGGAGCTTGCACCGTCTACAACGACCTTGATGCTCCGATCTGCAAGAAAGCTGGTGATCCAATTGCACAATTTCTCGGGAAGCCCATAGGAAGGGAGCTTCGAAAGAAGCGCTTTGTGCCAAACCCGATCGAAGGCCTTCGCAATGTCCAAACTAACGGCCAATGCCTCCCCCTTGAACTCTACTGCCTCCGCCCATCTGTGAGTGAGGTAGACCAGAAGATCACCAGCTGACCGACCATGGCGAAAACCGTATTGGCGGTCACTAATCAGCTGGTGATCCTCAAGGTACCTCATGAGCTGGCAGTTTACAATGGACTCCATTGTTTTGGAGAACAAGGAGGTGATGGCGATTGGCCGGTAGTTGGACGGGTCTGAGCGGTCGCCTTTTTTAGGGATCGGGTGGACGAAAGCCGTCTTCCACGATTTTGGGACTACGCCTAGGGAGTAGGAGTACCGGAAAAGACGCGTTAAAACCGGTGCCAACTCTGGAGCAAACGTCCTCAGCACAATTGGGGGGATTCCGTCAGGCCCACTCGACTTGTGGATGTCCAGGGAGAGGAGTGCTTTGCGAACCGAGCGCTGTGTGAACTGCACTTCCGGCATGGAGCACTCACACCGTGGGATGGTCGGCGGCGTACTCCCCCCGTCATCGAGAGTCGAGTTAGACGCAAAGAAAGAGCCTAGAAGATCGGCTTTCTCCTTTGCAGTATGGGCCAGTGAGTCGTCCTCCCTGTGCAGAGATGGAAGAGATGGCTGACAGAAATTCCCCTGGACAGCCTTGGCGAGAGACCAGAATGCACGGGTTCCAGAAGGAAGGCGAACTAGTTTCTCGCCAATTCTTTAACAGTGGTAGAGCCATGCGGCAGCTTTGCTGTTGCACGTATGGGCCGGCTCAAACCGGGGTGGTACCACGACCTCACAGAATACCGGCGTGAAGTGGAAGTTCTGCTTCCGCGTTTCGTCTGGTGAGTGCAGGTGGCCGGAGGCCCAAATCCCCCCCCCCCCATCAACATGGTAGCGGAATTAAATAAAGATAGACTACCCCAGGAGGGTACCAGCACCCCTGGAGAATCCCTCGATGAGCATCCACGACCATGTTTCTCCACTTCTGAGCGTGGGTGCTCAGGCTGCCCCGCGTATTCTGGGGGGGGCGAAATTCCGCTCAAGACTGCAACTGCTCGGGGCAAACGGAGCAACAAGACCAAGGCGACCCCTGCCACGCTGTCCGTGAATTTCTGCAATATCAGGGGACTTCACTCCAACCTAAACGCCGTCCACTACCATCTCGAGACGGCGAGGCCGGCTCTGCTCTTTCTGACCGAGACGCAGGTGTCCTTTCCGGCTGATGTTTCGTATCTCTCCTACCCGGGGTACAAACTGGAACACTCCTTTGTGCCTCGGGCTGGAGTTTGCGTTTACGTCAGAGAGGACATCTGTTCTCGACGCCTCGGCAGACTTGAAGGTTCGGACCTGTCCATCCTTTGGCTACGCGTAGACAGCGACGACCATCCGCGCGTCTACGGGTGCCTCTATAGGTCCCACAGCGGTAATGCCGAAACAGACCGACTCTTCGACCACGTCCAAATGGCTGCAGATTCGTTGCTACAGCAGATCCCCTCCGCAGAGATCGTGATCCTCGGCGACTTTAACGCCCATCACGCCTCATCAGGTTTATGATTCGTTTGAAAAAATATACAGGTTAGTACATTATCATATAACGCCGAAGGTTTATGTCTAGAATGGTTTTTATTAAATGTTCTCCACACCGAATCCGGGCTTGTCTCCGTTGAAACTGGCTAACCATCAGCGCACACAGGACAGCGCAGGACAGGATTAGGTACACTTCACAAGTGTGGTCGCAAGTACAGATGCATTCTCTATTACCTCACTCTCATAGTCATGTGGAACGGCAGTCCGAAGTGTCAGCCCAAAGGCTTGACGCACTTTCCGAGGCACGCGGTTGAAACACCACCAACTTCCTGACTCGGTTTGTTACTGAGAAATTCTTAATAGAAAAACATAATGACTTATTTTGTACTAATATTAGAACCTAGGATTACATCATCAGCAGTCACAGTTACTACCGCTGCATCGACGAGGCACTCGATATTACGTTTGGGATCGATATTTCGATATTAATTCGACTCGTGGTTTACACTGCTGGTTAAAGAAACGTACTCCACGACAGGGTATGCATTCGAAAATTCTGAACGCTATCAGATTTGTGTCGAAGAGCAGCATCAGTGCCAGAAAGTGGGTTTACTGTGCCACCGGTTTTAATGCCTTTGGCTACTGTGTTGCTGGTTTTGGATTCAAAATTTGCACAGGTTAAGTGTTAACATGACCTTCAAATTATTACTTAGACCTTAATAACTGTAAAACGCCTCCACAACACATGTGAAAATTTCTACAGTAGAGCAGAAGTTTATATATTATATTATTTATGATTATAACCATAAATGAAAATGTATTTGAATAGCATATTATTGTATTTTTATACATCATAATAAACAATACCTATAAATTGCAGAAAAAATACTAAAATAATTAAACATTGTGATGAAATATTAAAGTTGCGTGGATAATGTTTAAATCTCGACACTGTTACCAAAAGTATCAAAACTATTATCCTTACAACTTGGTAAGCAGTGGGTTGCGGCACGAGTCAAATAAGATTTTTGACACCTACAATTTTGCGTTTCCGGAGATTTGTTAGCAAATGATGAAAATAAAACTTCCTAAACAATAATTATGATTTATAATGACTTTTTAGTGATTTAAAACTAAAAAACGAATTTCTGTAATCAGCTTTTTAATGATTTCACTTTTTTCGACTTTTGCAAAGTACGGTGTCTTTTTATGAATAAACTGTGCGATATCTTTTATAGTTTATTTAAATTAAAAGATGTGCTAATAAATGTTTGATAATTAGAAAGAAAGCAAGAAAAAAAACTTAATGTGCCGCTACAAAACAATGCGGAGACTTGAGTATGAAATCAATATAATGATAAATTATTTTAATGAGAATGAAATATAATGTATTTGATTGCAGCAACGAAAAGGACAACGGCAGCATTGCTTTTTTCTGCTGGACCTATAAGCAGTCATTTATTATAAGCATACATGAATTTACATAAAACTACTGCTATAAGTCACAATACACAAGTATAAGATACCTTGGGAGGCGTTCACTGCTGGTTTCTCTCGATTCTCACCGGGCAGCTAGAATTACGCGTCGTTAATAGCAGCAATCATTTTTTTACAGCTTCCCTGGACTCAGGGCTTGTGGCTGAAGGGCTTACAGCTGAAGCAGCGAGTGCCATCATGTCCCATTCCACCAACTGATCGTGACATTTACTGCAAGTCCATTCTACTAAAGCGAAGCCAAGTAATAAAGTGATGTACTAATTGAAAAAATAGGGAGAATCGTAAACAATTTGCATCGAGACTTACATTTTAGTACCACAAGGAGCCCGCACCGAGCTAATGAATTAAATTCAAATGAAAAATAACCTTTTAAAATATTTGTACCCAACAAATTTTTTAAAATTTTTTCTTTTAAACAGGTAATAAACATTCTTTAAAATTACTCTACGCAGCAATTAATATGTTCGGTATTACTGAAAAGTAGTTGTTTCAATAATGCCGAACATCACCGGGAATCAAATTAAGCTATATATATGCCCTCGATGTAAGCACAAACCCAAAAAATTTTATATACAGACTTTGGCAAAAATATAAATAAAAACACTAATTTAGCTAAAGGAATTTTATTAATTTTTGAAATCGAAATTATATGATCATAAATAACATCACAATAGTTTTACTAATTGGTTTCCTCCTACTCAAAGCAAATTCCTACAATAATAATTCTTGGATCTCTCACGATATCGCAACCATGTGTGCGAATATCTAAAAATACGGACTGGACTACTCACCGCGTGCAAGAGAATAAAAACTAGAAAATTAACGGCTTGTTAAATTAATACTGCGCAATCGTCTAAACAATGTTATAAAAACCATTATGACTATTTAGTATAATCGTTGAAAAACGTACTGACTTACTATATACCCTTTATTGTACACTAAGAAAACAAATAACGTCGTCAAAAAAAGTCGTCGGCGGTCGGTGGTTGCTCCAAGCTAGGCTATGGTTCCGCTCCGAGACTCCCGCTGAAACAATTGCAAAGACAAACATCTTTTTTCGGTATATTATCTCAGTACGAATCTAAGATGAATATAATTTAATAAAGTCTGCCTTATAGATTCGTAAATTTTCCAGACTGTAGAGAAATTCTTGACGTGACAACAAATCACATGCGAATGACAGTTTCACTCGAAGAAATCGAAGGTAAAAAATATAGCCCTCAGAAGTTGGGCATCCCCCATATATTTGGTGTAAATATTGCAGTAAAACTACGTATATATTTGACAACACGTAAGATAACAGTTTTTATGAACCTCAAATTAGTGAAGACACATATAAAAAAGTATCTGTTCGACTAAAATTGGCTGTTTCGCGTAAGGAAGGACTTTTGTAAGGATTCTTTTGAGAAATACTTTAATAGGGTCGCAAAGTATGACCAACGAAAACAATAAATTCTAATGACAGCTCACCCCCTGGGCTCCCTCAGAAACGCACTATTTTGTACTATAAATAAATGTGCAGATGGATTGATAAATATAAATATTAGGGGCGAAACGAAGAAAAACAATGTTTATGAAACTCGTGTCGTTCGCATCATAACTGTGAGTTACGACTTCCGACGCGTGGCGACATATGGCCGCTGTGCCGAATTTTTTCCGAAACCATCGATTTTTAGGTCGCATTAGATGCTATCTGAATATTTAATTACACCATTCACATCCGGATCTATCAGTTTCAACACAAATTTATTTTTAACTTCGTTCTTCTAGTTAGCAGTTGAGCTTATCGGCAGAAAATCAAAAAATAAATAACTAAAATATAGGAACGCACTTAATTGTTCAGCAAGCGCAAAATCAAACAGTCTGCCAAAGAGTGTACATCGCAGATAAATTTTCTCTGTATAATAAGATTAACACAGTGGAGCATGAGTGCAGCCGCCGCCGCGGCTGACGGGACGTTAGTCACAACGAGCTATACTTAGCCGATTGCATTGTCTTCTGAAATATCTATTAACGATTATTGACAAGGCATCGGCACGCGAATCCTCCTCGCGAAGGTGCGTCGAACTGCTATAAATATGCTTTATGTGCAGAGAAGCGTGGCAGGCGGAGAAGGTATGTGACGAATGTCGAGTGAATATCCCTCTCGAGCTTGACGGAAACTGATGATATCCAATAACTTGTGTTGCTTTCGTTATATGTCTGGAAACTGCGATATATGTATATGTAAATAATAATATGTGCAAATTGTAACACAAAGTTTTAAAGATGTTGATCATAAGGTCTGTTTAGTAAATTAATAAAACATTAATCACATTTAAATTTTAAGTGAAGTTATATAAATCACTAAATTATTTACCGCTATTGAGTACTCAATGTGTTAGTGCCCTCAAATGATTGAATACATTCGTTATATCCAGGTGATAGGGACAGGGCGTCCTTTTCTACGTAGAATTCCATCTGGGTTGGTACCTGCCGCCAAGCAACATTGATTGTCGTCTACAATGTCCCGTGGGACAGTGCAGGTGTCGGGCCTCGGGGTATACCCCATTGCCCGGGTGTTCCTCATGGCCCATCACTATGGGCCAGTCCTTATAGCCTATTTAGGCATTGTACAGTAATTTCCGGGTTGATCCGTACTTGGTAGCATTTTTCCCGTAGTTGGTTAATTACGGGAAAAAGAGAGGTTGTCCAGTAAAAGTCGAAGTTGGCCTTTCAGCGGCATTGTGGGTTGTTACTCGACTCTCTAATCACATATAGAGAGGAGTTCTCTTGGAAGAGGTCGCCCGTCCGGTGGCCGGGTGTGTAACGGCGCAAGGCCGTTAAGGTGTTCGTGTGGCCCGTTGTCGGCACGGTCAAACATACCGCGCGCCAATCGGGCCACAAAGTCGTAGATACTCTCGACCTTCAAGTTGGCCGCTATCACGTCATTCCGGACGTAGCGACCTGCTCCGACGATCGTTCTTAGAGTCAGATTCTGCTGGGCCTGTAGTCGCCGCCTCAGAGGGTCGCTCAGAAGTGCGTACCAGGCCGGTGCAGCGTAAGTAATGATGGAGCTTGGTTCGAGTTGGCAGCTTGGATGCCAGGACCGGCAAGAGCGTCGCCCGCGCACATCGGGCCCGGCGGACGACGAAGTCGACGTGCGCTGTCATGCGCAGCGTCCTGTCGATCCTGCACCCAAGGTAAGTTACAGCCTTCTGGTACGCAATCTCCTGGCCGTTGAGGGTCAGCGGAGGTGGAAAGTTCCTGAGACGGCGAGTGAGCAGAGCGGTCGTCTTACCAACGTTGACGACCATCCTCCACTCATCCAGCCATGGTGGCAGCAGGTCCAGCAGACGCTGCATCTTGGCAGTGGCTATGTGGGCTCTTCTGGACGAGGTGAAATAGGCGCTATCGTCCGCATATAGCGCCAGCTCGACGTCGTCCTCCCACTCTTGAAGCCTGCCTGCCAGTGTGGGTATATCGTTGGTGTAAGCCGCGTACAGGACTGGTGACAGACAGCTGCCCTGTGGAACGCCGGCTCTGATGGTTCTGGTTGCGGACTCGGCGTCCTCTACGCAGACGTAGAACTTCCTGTCTTCCAGGAAAGACGCCATTAACCGCAACATAGCAAGAGGGACACTGGTCTGATCTTTCAGCTTATATAGTAGTCCTATGTGCCACACCCGGTCGAACGCCTTCTCGATATCGAGAAAGACGCCCAACGATATGCGGCCACGATTGTACTCTGCCGCAAGCAGGTGCAGCACTCTAGTCAATTGTGTGACTGTAGAGTGACCCCTCCTGAATCCGTGCTGCTCCGCCCGAAGTTGGATGCACGGACGGAGACGTCTCAGCAGCAATCTTTCAAACAGTTTAGCTATGTGTGGTAATAGCGTGATCGGCCTGTAGCTGGCAGCTCTACGCCTGTCCTTCCCGGGTTTCGGCAAGACGATAATTCTGCCTTTTTTCCAGTCCTCCGGGAAGTGGGATGTCCGCAATATCCCATTGTAGATTCGACCAAGCTCTACTATGACTCTATTGGGCAGCTGTCGGAGTGCAGCGTTGGTAATCCCGTCGTGCCCCGGCGCCTTCCTCGGTTGCAGGCGGGTTACTGTCCTCCGCAATTCAGCGGGGGAGATGAACCACTCTCCTGCAAGAGGCGGCGCGGGCGACGACAGGAACTCCTGTACGCGACTTTCCTTCCGGGCATGAAGCTCCATGAACTCCGCACTTGCTGGGTTCGGCATAAATTGCTCCTCGAAGTGCTCGACTAGGATATCCGCTCTGCCCCTGGCATCGTAGCAGCGTTTGCCTGTGTTATCTATCAGCGGGCAAACGGGAGGTTTGGTTCTGGTTAACTGCCGGTTCAGTTTATAGAGCGACGCATCTTGCTCTTCAGCCTTACTGATGCGCCGATCCCAGGCGTCGCCTCTGAAGGCCTGGACTGCAACCGACAGTTCCTCCGAGATGGTATTGAGCTGGGTCTTTAGTCTGGGGCAGCGAGTACGCGCCCAGAGCTTTCTTAACGCTCTCTTGCGCCTGATCTGCACGCATATGTTAAGCGGCAGATCGTCTCGCCTGGCAGTGATCGGGACGATCGTAGAGGCCGGGTGGAGGGCCTCCTTGATGTTTTTGGTAATTCTAGTTGCAGCGGCCTCTACGTCGTCCGCTGTGCTTATCGGCTGGTGTGCTGGAGGTCTCTGCTGCAGGTGTTGACAGTAGAGCCTCCAGTCGACACGTGTCTTAAACGCTCTGGGCGGCGTAGTCACCGCCTTCAGGCCAAGGGTTATCAGTAACGGGAGGTGCTGTGAAGAAAGGTCGTACAGCATTTCTACCACTATCGGATAGTTGACGTTCCTAGTGAGCACGATGTCTAATACATCCGGTTTCCTCCTTGGGTCAGTAGGAACGTGTGTTGGTTCCTCGGGGCCTAAAACGTCATACGAGTTCTTATCCGCATCTTCATATAGTTCATGACCCGGCGGGGTGATCACTCTGGACCCCCACGCCGGGTGTTTAGCGTTTAGGTCCCCGGCGACTATTGTGGGTGTGTCGCCTTCCATTACCGTCCGGATGTCTGAGGAGCAAAATGGAGTCCCTGGCGGGCGGTATGCCGCGTAGATTCTAAGTTCCTCGCCCGCCGCCTCCATTTTTATGCCGATAGAGCGCATAGACTGGTAAGGTGGTAAATCCAGCTCTTGATGGACGATGTCCCTCCTCACTAGAACCGCCGTCCCTCTGTAGGCGGCCCCTTGAGCAGTGACCTCGTCCCTCCTGTAGATGTGATAGTTCGGCAGCTTAATATGCGTCTTTGGGTTCAACTTTGTCTCTCCCAGCAAGATGATGTGTAAATCCTGTTGCTGGGCGACTGTGCGGAGTTCATGCAGCTTCTGCTGTATTCCGTCCGGGTTCCAATAGAGGAGGCGCAGATTACTCTCCTCCGTAATGCCGGGCAAGAAGGTTTGCCAGCGCCTTCATTATCGCTGTCATTGGGTCTGTCCCGGCTCTTATGTCAGCCAGGACTTGCGTGCCGACCTCGATGACAATACCAACCAGACGTTGGATTGCATCTGCTGTTTCGAGGCCGGTGGAAGGTGTTCTCCTGTAAGAAGGCGTTGGCAATTGTCTCGGGTGTGGTTGCTCCTGGTCCTGCCCTCTTGGCTTGTGGGTTGAGCGCGCTCTAGATTTAGAGCGGGCTCTACGTTCTGGTAGAGCCCTTTCTGGCACTGTACCCACGTTGGATGTCTCCCGAGTAATCTGCGCCTTTTGCAAGGCTACTGGTACTATTGGTGTCGGGGTAGAGGTAACAGCCTGAGGAGGCTGCGACTTCTTCCTACTTCTCCCCCGCCTCCTCTTCTTTGAGGGTTGCCGTTCTGTGGCAGGATTGGCGGGAGGCTGTAGAGTCGCCCCGGTGGTTGCCCTGGTCGTCGTGGGTTCCACCGTTTCCTGGGATGTTACGGGTGGGGGGGGGGGGCTGGTTGCCTGCCCTTCCCGGTGATGGTGGTCCACCCGTCCTGCTGAATGGTAACAGCTTTCGGGCGACTCTGGGGGCCTTTTTGGGTGCCTCCGGGAGTAGTCCCGGTAAGGTTAACCCCTGCCTCCTGGCAGTCCTCCTCAGGACTGGGCATCTGCGGTCATTTGCCGTGTGGTTTTTACCACAGTTGGCACATTTCGGTTCTTCTTCTCTACCCCGAGGGCAAAGGCTTGCAATGTGCTCCCCGGCACAGCGCACGCATCTCACTGGCCTGAAGCAGTTGGCAGAGGCGTGCCCGAAGGCCTGGCATCGGTGGCATTGGGCTGGTCCTGCTTTTCTTTGCCAGGCCTCGATGACGACCCCTCTCATGTAGAGGAGTTCGTCGATGTTGTAAAGGTCCTGGAGCTGCTCCAGGCTCAGGTGGTCCAGTTGGGCAAAGTAGACGCAGCCAGGTCTGCTTCTACGAGGTGGTATTGCCTTCACATATTTAATGGGGAAGCCTTTCGCCCTTATAGCCTCCTCTATGTCCTTGGTGTCCGTGCCCATAGGTAGACCCCGGATGCCCACTTTAGTGGGCTTGTCCTCCTCCGGGGTATAACAATACCACGACAGTGCTGGTGTTTTCTTAGTCAAATCCACCATATACCGCTGTACTGTGCGGAATTCGTTAGCACTCTGCGGTGTAAATCTGACACCTTTCCCAAACGGACGGGCACTTATGGGGTGGCCCAACATATTGTTGAGCTCCTTAAAATGCCTCGTCCAGTCTGGTAGGCATTCGGCCACTATAGGTGGGTAACGGCCCTTCTCCTGGTCGGCAGGTTTCTCTGTAGGCGCTGCCGCCGGTGGTGGTCGTGGTACTGCTGGTGCAGCTACCATATGGGCATAACTGGTAGATGGCCGTTGGCCATCGTCCTGTGGAAGCCCGGACGGATTTATTGTTGCCACCGGCGATGATCGGCCGGCGGATGCAGCGAGGGTGGCATACGTGGTTGACCCCCAACTGAAGGATTCCTCGCCCCCCTGCTCATACTGGGCCGAATCATGGCTTCGCCGATCCGGTGATATGGAGCGGGGGGGGGGGGTTGCGGTGGAGAAGGTGACCTGGGTGGCGATCTCAGCACCTTCTTTGTGGTCGCTCTATGGTACTCTTCGTCTTCCTCTGATGAGGTTGGTGCTTCATCGGAAGACGGTTGGGAGCCAATCCGTTGCCTCTTCTCATACAAGGAGGCTTCCGTTTCCGGAGGAGTATGACGTCTCGCCGTTTTCTTTGCCCGCTGCTGCTGGGGCGACGGTTCCTGCCTAACCGTGTGCTCAGACACGGCCGGCGTGAGCGCGACGCCCGGTGCGGGATCTTTCCGTGGCGAGACGGGTTTTCTTTGAGGGATCTGCGAGAAGGATGACACTATTCTAGTGCGCTCCGGGTTCGACAGATCCCTCACAGCCAGTGGTCGTTCCAACACACCTTTTCGGTCCGGTGGTTTTCTAGATGGGGGGGGGAGGCTCCCCCTTTTTCTTGTCGGACATATTGACCTACCTACGTCAGTCAGGTTATCTACTATACGGCCCTGTCTAATAAATGGTATGTGAAATGGTGACTTTCCACACTTGGGGCACTGCCTACCCCTTTTGTAATCAAAAGGGTTGGGGGAAGTGCTAAGGTGGCACTTTATAACGCGACTAGGCACAGGATGCACGGAGCGCATAAAGTGCCAAGAATCAACTAGGGGCCGGTGACCTCAACGCCTCACGGAATCGCGGGACTCGACGTGGGCGGAGTTTGTCGTACCGGCGGTTATTTGCAGCCACTGTATACTGCAAGTAACGCACACCTAGGAGATCCTTTCCAAGCCAAGCAACAGTTCGTACATAATTTCGTTCCAATTTTAAGAGTAACAGCAAAGAGAGCCAGTACAATCGTAAGCTATGAGGCATTTCAAACCGGAGGGGGTAAAAAGCACACAGATGCTTTCCTTCCTAGTTTCAAATTAGTTGCTGTATTATATAGACTTTAGAAGAAAATATTACAAATTATGAGCATTTTGTTGTATATTAAATATTTCTTACAAATTTTAGTTATTTTAATAATCATCGCCAAACGCGTAATATAACATTCGACTACGTTTTATTACTGCAATTAAACAGTGTCATATGTTTAAAATATATAGCAATACACGTCGCGTAATGTTCGAACTCGCCTAACAAATTAATGGATTCACGTCAAAATTGCAAACTCCAAATTCAAATTGATACAATTCGACAATTGATTACAATATGCACACAAAGCACTATCGTGTCCACAAACACAAGCGAGCAGTCAGCCGCCCGACATCGGTTCATATCGAACGGGGGCAGCTTTTCATTTTGTATGTTAAATTAAATTTCCATGAAACAAGATTGAATTTTTCGCAATCAGCATGGGCGGGGTAGGTCGGGAAAAACTTGTGTTATTTCGTTCCATGCCTCCATGCGCTGTTACACGGACGTTTGTATGTATGTCTAGTCTGGTCTATTGATGTGACGTTTCGTAATTGCATGCGTCGCAAAATTGGAAAAATATTAAAAAATTATACAGTATGTTCCAAATTTCAAACTATTGTACTAAAGTATCAGGCTAACATCTACTTAGAACAATCAAAGGGGTGTAAACAATAAAGTTATAGTGAAGCAACAACGGGCAAACCACGGATGGCGGCGCGGTCGCGCAGTAAACGCAACCGCAGCGGGCCGTGGGTAGCTAGCTAGCATCGGCTTAGCTAATTTACAATTTAATTATCAGCCTGGATGATGCATCGTTAGCGCGCCAAACCGAGTTTATGCGACTAATCAATTGTTTGACGCGGCCGCTGCAATCACGGTCCGCACGGCGCCGAACGCCCGCGGCCGCCTGCTCTCTCTCCCAACGTTTACGCTAATGAAACGATTTTTTATATAAACTTACGCATTGTGATGGTTCTTTAGATTTCTATATATAAATTATTATTATTCTACTGCACAATATGATGATTCTGATGTAAATTCATTACCATCACAAATCGTTCAAACGTCAGACAAGTTTTATTAGTTTCATTTACTTCTTCGTCAAATGATTTTATGTCCTATAACTTTAACAGGTCTTTTCAAGAATGTGTCTTACCATGATAAAAGGATGAGCGGGAACCCTCTCACTGACAATCCCGCTTCTTATCACCAATCTATAAGATTTAAGTTCAGAGTTCTTGGATGAATTCTCCGTAATCTGTTAATTGTCACAGAAAGTCTGCTAATCACTCGGTAGGTAGATAGATAGGTACATAGGATTAATTTCGATATCACCTTCAGAAAATAATGATTTTCTTATCGAATTGGACCGCGACTACAACTTATGAGTATTTTTAGAAGCAATATTATTTTCTGTGCTGTCGCAGGGAATAACATAATATCACTCGTCTACGCACTAACACTTTTACACACATTCATATTAGCATGACGCACCCAATGTAGCGTTTATGAGAGAATATCGCGAAATTATAGGGTGGAAAAACGTAAATTGACGTGAATGAAAGATATTCAACATTACATTAAAATTTGCACTTACAGAAGTGTTTGTAGGTATGCATATAGATAAAAGTAAAGTGTCTATCCTGTCCTCTCTCTGTAATGTTGAAATAACTGCCTTTTGAGCGAAGAGGGCTACTTGCATGCCATTGAGATATGAATAACTGTTTTAATATATTTGTCTGTCTGTCTGTCTGTCCATGCTAATACTTAGAATGGAATCTTTGCAGAGATTTCAGGATTGATCTGAGCTATATTGAGAGGGCTTCAATGCAATTACAACTTCATTTAAACGTTTTCGTTAACACGTATCCTTATCAAATATAGTTAGTGGATAACTGTTATTGGTCGACTTTTCTAAAATTATTTGTAAAATTCGTTTATTATATTATCGTAAGGCTGTTTTTTTTAGGATAGGGTGACAAAAGAGTCCTGACGGTAAGTGGTTGCTGTGGCCTATAGACATCTACATCTATTCTGGAACACGAATCTAATTGCAGATTGGTTGTCATTCGTGACGACTAAGATGGAATGCCTCGTTTCCAGTAAAAAGGGTCTCTGGTACTCTACACTCACCATACGAAACGCATTAAGCTACTATTTTACGCTGGTATTCTATGTGTCGTTCCCCGGTGAGACATTCGTGCTACAACTATACTACTAATATAACTGCACCATGGTTCTACCACGTATAAATTAAATCAAAAGAAAAAATGTTTTATTCGAAAATCTTGGATTTTTGTTAAATCGAAAAATAAATAAAATAAAGGGTATTTCATGATTAACGTAAATCTGAATAATGCCGAATAATAGATACTGTTGAGGAGATACCGGGGCGGGTCACTGGTAAATTAATTTAACACAACGATAGTGATTTCTTTTTGGATGCGAAAGAATGGTTATCATAAAATAACTTTCAGATGTAGATACCGACGGCAACGGCAATGCAATCGGGAGAACGCGTTGTCGCGTCTGCTGATTAAATATAGCCCAGAATTAATCAAGCGAACGACTTGATTGAGTGGTCGCTATGAATTTATGCGCTCAATATTCGACAGGTGCCAAGTGTGTCGCCGTTGAGTTCGAGCACCGATGACTAACTACCGTCGCCCCAAATTTTATCGCAAATGTCAAATAATTCGGGCATCCGTCATGTGGCATAACTAGACCATATCATATCACACATTTTCACGTTCATATCATAAAAAATCACGTCATTACTTCATAAATATTAGCAGCAACAGTGTCTCTTAAGAAGTAAAACGTTCTTCTGCTTTACAATATGCAATGTGAATGTTGTTACCCTTTTTTCGTATTATTTTCTTATGGAACCAAGAATTGAAATAGATGTAATGGAAATAGATAACATTTATGGAAAATACTCAAACGCCACTCAATTTTAGGTTATTAAGGCTTAAGGTGATAGAGAGAGCAAGAGACGTAACGACATCTTAAAATTGAGCAGCGTTCGTGTATTTGAGCTTTTATAATTTTATTCATCATAGATATACAATTTTTCGTACGATATTTCTCACGCTGGCTTTTAAAGTAAGAATCTTTAAAAAAACGAGACTGTATTCACCGTCTAAATGAAATTTATACGTTCAGACAAAAACATTTTATTGTAGGAACTTATACCAAGCATGCTCCTAATTTACTTCCTCTATCCACACAATTTCTGATTTCTAGCTGTGGTTCTATCTAACAACATTATATATTAACCTCAGAAGCATTAAATCATCAAATTGTAAGCCATTTTTTTACATTTACAATCGTCCGATGAAATCATGATTTGCAAAAGCAAATCGTTTTTCTTCGCAATTAAAAACGATTACAATAAAGCGCTTACAATACAAAGTCGCACAGCAATTCTTAATGTTATCGTTCACAATTCGCTAATCCCGCACCGCTACCGTTATATAAGACAACTGAGTTGAATATAAATGTAAAACACAATAAATTTCATGCCCCGTAGGAAATGAATATTCATCACGAAATCGCCATGCATATTCTCCTTCGCTACAATATTTCGTGCTCCCTACTGACGTCTACAGTTCAGTTAGAAACTAAACCTTACGTTCTATAACCATCAGATTGAAATTGCACGTCACCAATAAATAGTTAAAGTGTGAGTCGGCGCCTAAACAAGCAAAGTCTCGTAAATTTCAACATATAGTAAAGTGATTTACGAATAATTGTTATGTTGGCGTATAACTAGAGAAATCTTTCCGCTGTTTGCCGTCCGGCTAATTTATATTATAAGGCTTAGGTAATTCGCGGACCACGAGTAATTGGTCGAAAGAACAATAGCTTTTGTCATAGCCTTATCTTCTAATACATTGTGCGTCTCCCTCCAAACTGCACTCCTAAACACTTTAGCATAACTTTAATTTGAAATAGCCACGTTAATTTTATAACGAGGTGATAATATTATTTAAACAAACTAACTAGCTAGTATATCAGAGGACACTGAATCGTTAATCATTAGGTAAGGTATCATAAAGGACAATATATTTGCTTTGCTTTTAAGACGGATTATAAGTGATGGCGTGTAACTTTAGAGTCAACTTAGTAACTGACTACGAAGTTGTAGGTCCTGGTTTTGAATCCGAGACGAATATAAAGACAACGTTTGACCAAAAACTTATATTGTTACATTATCACTCTCACATTTGGAGTGCAAAACTTCCAATAACTCTTCCGCCTATTTTTCCGCTAGCAAGGCACGACTTTTACACAACCTTCACGAAAACTTCACGACCTCAGCAGCGTGAGTTTGCCTTTTGCTTCGTTTTAAAAAATAAAGTTACCTCACACTGTAATTTTCTTCTGTGTCTTCTTTTTTATAAAATACCCCCACAATGTCTACACATTAGCGGTACAGCCCCACCAAAGTCGCATAAGTTAGGGATTGTGATGCATCAGTATATTATATTATTTTTTCCCGTGACTTCACCTTGGCTGCAGAGAGTAGAAGAAATGGTTTCCTCTTCAGTCTCCAATCGCGCAAGCATTACGTCGGATACTAGTAAGCTTAGACAATTAAGAGGCTCAGTGTATATGTGTTCACCTGTGAGACTATTGTCTTTATATATTACAATATCTCTTGCGCTTCCGATACAACAGTTGTTCACATTCACACTCCTAAGAATAATTTCTTATATTACGGGAAAACAATTAAAATATATTATTTCACAATTTTGTTATACGTTTTAATAGAATATATATTCCACCCTAGGTACCTACGATCTCGAGCTGGTCGCTGGCCACTGGATCAACGAGGCGTTACCTTATTCGAAACATATGTTTATCGTAACTTGCGAATCAGCCTACAGCGAATTAGTTCTCGCACAATGCAATTTGAATGCACATTACACAACGGACGAGCTACGAGCGCTTTTTATTGCGGCATCGTGAGATCTTATCTTGGAACTGCCACTTCCAGCAGGCAAATTTTAGTTTCTCTCCAATCTGCCATCGGTTTAGAGCCTTGATCCCTTTAAATAAAGAGTTTAATTGCATCACGTTACAATCACGACGTTAGTGTGTGTATCTACATCTACGCACGCACACACGCGCTCCGCAATACATGTATAAAATAATTTAACATCAAATCAGCAATAAAATTGAAAACATTTTGTTACGTTTTAAATAAGTTTCGCACAGTTCAACTCAAGTCGTCAAACGACTTTGATCTTTATTCGCATTACGAAATGTACATTTTTGTTCGTGTTCTTCAATTTTGAAATTATTTCTGGATCGATAAGAAGCGTTAATTTTACAAGTCAGTGATAATTTGTTGACTTCCGACAGAGTTTCACCCTAGTTGAATCATTCCAAACACTTGCCATATACAATTACCTATTCGTAGAGGACAACCTCAATCGTCTATAGAAGTTAAATAATTGTTACACTTAGTATAATAATACAACGTAAAACAAAGTTAAAAAAAATTTCAAACACGAAACTTTAGTTGTATAACTTAGCTTATAATCAACAAAAATACAAAAGGAGTCGCATCTATAAGGTTTTGTAGATCTATATTAAGGTTGCGAACCCTACTTTTTAGTAAAGAAGGTAGGTAGGGTTTTGAATATTTATTTATTATATTATATCTAACTACGGCTATCATTACAGGATTGCCCCCATACGATAGATAAGTTAGACATTAGTTATAGTACATACCTAAAGCAAAACTAAAATTAAAAAAGTATGGCAGGTGAAACTAAATTTTAATGAAAGATATTAAGGGCTCATAAGGGCTCCTCAAATAAAAAAATATTCCTTTGCAACTTAAAATATGTTTACTTTTGTAAAAGCCTTGTGAGAATAGGTACTATATTTGATACGAAAAGTTGGCAACCCCAGTCTATCCATTTTATCAAAATGTACCTACCGTATCTAGTTTTACGCCTACAAGATGAGAGTACCCTAGAGACTTAGATATTTGTGTGACAAGTATATGAAGATAAATGTTTATAATTTAGTACTTTTTATTTCATTATAGTGTAGTATTGTGAAATAAAAAGAATAAAATAATTAAACATTAAAAATATTAAATAAAATTAAAAGAATCAACACATATGCTTCCGTAGAAAATTCCATAGGACTTTTAGTTCACGTCTCAAGACGTTCCCGGTTTGATGACAGACAAATATACAACCACCTACGATTTTATAAGTCAAACACTTGAAATTGAGAAAGATTAGATCATTTTCAACGAATGTTAACGGGTATTTCATATAGATTATATAGATATTTACATTATTTCTGATTTCTTTATGCTCACCTTGCCTCGTAGAAAAAGCGAAGAGGTGTATGTACCTACTACATTGAATTTTGTGGCAGATAAAAAGCATGCAACTCATTCAAGCTATCTCCACTATGTTCATAAACACACATAGTTTGATAAGGGAGACATTAGTTCAAAAAAATCATATTATGGAATTTATCCATGTTTTTCGCCAGACAAACTGGTCAGTAAAATTCTAAATATATAGATACTTATTTTTTTACGTAAACATTTTTTGCATTCCTTTTTATATAATGGCAACGTTATAATTGAAATTTTACTTCTTTCAATGATGAAATGAGCTTGTCGAGAGTGTGTGCCCTTTTTGACTTCCCGTTAATTTTGCTTAATAAACATATTAATATCAAATCAGCTTATATAAATTACACATAGCTAGTAGTCCCCCGAGCCTGACACACCTTAAATGCCTAAAAAATTTTTTAGTCTGACGCTTTTAGGAACTTTTCAATAGCAATAGGCAATAATAATTTACAAGTACTGGGAGGGTTTTCGGGCAGCAAAGTAGCTGTCGAGCCCCTTGCGAGTTGACGAACTTCATACATATTTAAAATATTTTTTATCAGCACTTGAAATTCAAATTTTATTTTTATATAAATATGTATGTCATATTTGTTACTTATGTTGTGTATAAGAATATTATTTGATGTAATATATAGTAATTAAGGTTTATATTAAAGTTTTAACGTTATAAAATAATCTATGCAAGAACTAATAGAAAGAACAGTTTAAACTAATTCAAAGATTAGCCTTTTTATTTATTATAAGCCAGTGCTCGATCACAATCCCAGCTGGTGGTGGTGGTAATACTAGATGGTAAATCGCACTGTCTTAACATAACAAAATCTCTGCCGCAGCAAAAACTCTTGCTTTGAAGACGCCTAAATTGTATTCGGACGGAAAAATAGACGCCGGCAAATTATTCCACTCCTTTGATGTACGCATTAAAATGTAGAAGTAAACAGTTTGGTTCTAATGCGTGGAATATCGACAATAAAAGGGCGAAGACACATTGACCGAAATGCATAACTGTTATCTTTTTGTGCAGATATTGCTCAGACTTTATAACTAATATGTTTCGATGCTAATAAATATAAGATTTGCTGGCGTTTTGGCTTGACATTGTTTCTGGCTACAGAAACATTGCGTCCAAGTTTGAATGCGTGTATTTCGATACATTTGCGTTTTTATGTCGCACTTTCAAATTGGTCGCTGTTAATTAGAGAGAATGCCCATTTGTAACTAATTCAACTTGCTGCTTGCTTATTAGTTAACAATGTTTACTACCGAAATTATGCACGCAAAACACTACTAGCACAAAAGCTTAATTTTTCTACCCAGTAAGGGTAACAAACGAGCACCAAGTCCACCTGATGGTAAATGGACGCTATGGTCCATTGACATTTACATTTACACTCAATTAAGAATCAAAATGCAGATGCGTTAGGTATTACCCCTGAGGACTATGATGATGTTTCCAGTTAAAAGGGTCTCCGGTACTCTACAGTAACCACACGAAACACAGCAGCATTAAGCTACTACTTTACGCTGGTATTCTGTGGAGCGTGGTCCTACCTCGATCGAGCCGACCCATTCATGCAACCACAATAAAGCTGCAGTGTAGCTCTACCACGTAAGCTGCTGTCCTAATGGTTTGGGCTGGATGGGGTGGGGGCAACGTTTGCAAAAAATACCAATGTATAATATCACCTGCTGTTTCTTATAATGATTTACGAGCCCTGGAGACCTTTTTCACTAGTAACGAATTGTTGCATCTTATCCCACAGAGGTGACAGGGTAGTTGCATTTCGATTCTTAATCAAAGATCAATGAGCTAACAAATTACCTGATAGAGAGTAGTAGTCTACAGGATAATAACAATGTCCTCCACACAGAATTTCGTCAAGGCTGCCTGCCTCAACGGAGACTAGCGGAGACTAGATGGGACGGTAAACTGACACGACCAGAGAGAGAGAGAGAGATCAGTGGCAGGAACTCCGGGTAGCTACTGAGAATTTCTTGACGAAAAAACTCATTAATTGAATTTTTGGTCCGACTTGGGGATCGAACCCAGGACCTCGTGATATGAGCACTACTACAGCCACTAGACCAACGAGACAGTCAACAGGATAACAAACCGCTGACAAGCTACCATAGGTAAAACGTTGTCACCTCTGTTGTAAGACAAATACTTTCGACGGTCATCTTAACTCAATTTTTCGAATGTAATTCCGACCATCTTTAATTAAATTTATTTATTTAGGGCTGTATCCAGTGTGCTAATCTGTGGGTATATATATAAGCGAAATACCACTGATTGACTCATAACAAGATCTTTAAAACTATACACCCGATTGACTTGAAATTTAGTATCTATAAGTAGTTACTCATTTCGTAATATAGACGCTCTCTTAGAACGGATTTTACAGCAGTGCTATCAAAAAAAGTTTATTAGGTTACCCAATAAATTATTATCGTGCGCTTAATGAAGCGAGTGAATATCAGCTAGTAAAGAATTTTACCGAAAACATGTAATGAGATCAGTTACAATATTAAACAGTACAACACAATATAAACCATACATTTTAACACATCTATTATGAAGACAAGTATTGCAATAGAATGATATCTAGGTACACGCGTTCACCAGTTCTTTGCTTGATAAATAAATGCGAAAACTCACGTGTAGGTTTATTAATTTTTAAACCAAAGCTTAAGCCAATGTTAAAGTGCTGTACATGACAGATTTGCGAGTTCTTTACCAGCCGAGGCTGCTCCTAACAAGAGCGCACAAGGTATCGCGCTACATGGTAAAGTATTAAGCGACTTACGAGAATAAACGATTTAAGGTCATGTTAACTTAGCTAACACCCATTGAGCATCGTACCGCATAGATTTATGCGCTCCAGGACTATTTTCAATTTACTTTAGTTTTTACTATAGATTAAAAATAATTTAACTTTTCAAAGTATTCAATCTGCGCTAGGAACGGACCCCCGATGGTTAAAGCAATATAATTATAAATTTCAAAATATGAAAATATGTACTACATTTTATACAATATTTGAAATCTACAGTTGACATATCATCATCATCATTACAGCCCTTCACAAGTCCACTGCTGAACATAGGCCTCCCCCAAGTAATGCCACAAAGCACGGTCCTGAGCCACCTGCATCCATCGACTTCCTGCATGTCTTACCAGGTCGTCACTCCATCTAGTGGGGGGTCGCCCTACACTACGCCTACCGGTACGAGGCTGCCACTCGAGAACCTTTCTTCCTCATCGGTTATCAGTTCTTCGAGCTATATGGCCGACCCATTGCCACTTCAGCTTACTAATCCGTTGGGCTATGTCGGTCACTCTGGTTTTACTGCGGATATCCTCATTTCTGAGTCTATCACGCAGAGAAACTCCGAGCATAGCCCTCTCCATAGCTCATTGACAGATAGTAATATAATAAATTATTTTTAATATAATGAAACATACATAACATTCATATAACATAACATTCTATCCTGTTTCTTTTTCTGAAAGGAAGGAAGCTCAGGTGCTAAGCACTCGTAGTAAATTTCACACTACCCAAGCAAACCCAAGTTCGATCCCTGCCAGCACCAATTAAATCGTTAATTGCAATTTATATGCTGATTTACAACGTGATCGTTGTTGTAGGAGGGTGGTGAGGAAACCTGAATATCTGCGAAATAAAATATATATAGTACTAGTGAAGTCAGTAAACACGCACTGAAGTTGAGTGGTAGACTAAGCGCTCCAAAACTTTCTCAGAATCCTCTTCTCAGAAGAAAAGCCCTCTCAGAAATCTACAACATTATCAATCTGTTAAAGTCCAATGGTTAACATAGGCCTTTCCTATTGTAAAGAGAATTTGTCCTTATCGTGATGTTGACGCCGGTGAAGGAATTTATTTCTATCGTAAACTGGATGATTAGACTACCGTCTAACGCAGCTTTAAGATTTTCTGGCATTTCTCATAGACGCCGACTACAAATAACACGGGACGAAATGCAGTGATAGATCCTCTTGCACCGGGACTTATTCGCCGCAACCCGCTCAGATGTAAGTTAAATGCGCAAACGTGGTTCAAATCTTCAAAGGTAGCCAACAGTAAGATACGAAGCTAAGTTTGTTTTACATAGAATAAGGGTGGCAAACGAACACACAGACCAACTGATTGTAAGTGAATACTGTGGCCTATAGACATCCAACATAATCTACATCTATCAAAATTCAGGTGCGTTGTCACTCCTGTGGACTGAGATGGAATGCCTCGTATCCAGTAAATAGGTTCATCGGCTTCTACACTTACTATACCAGACACAGCAAAGTAAGCTGCTATTTCCGTAGTCCTACCCCGGTCGGTCGAGTCGACCCATTCGTGCTACAGCTATAATATAGCTGCAATATAGCTCCACAATGTAAAAAGTTTAGTAACTTGTCTATTAATTTTCGTTTTGGGTATATTTGTCCATTAATTTAACGCTTACCAAAGGTATTTATATAAAAACTCGCTTTGCACTTTTGTCATCGTTTGCAGTTTTTTGTGAATACTGCTTTCATCACACTCGTATACAATCACATCATATTGCGCCTATTTCATGTTTTAACCTTTGTTTTTGTTGTTTGTCTTTTTTTAACCTTTTGTACAGGTTAAAAATGACGGGCTGAATCGCGCAGTGGCTAAGATTTTGGCTTCAGCGTAGGTTTAAATCCTATACAAAACAAATATTGTATGGCCTACACATAATTATTGTTCTTAATTTAGGTCCTTTAACTCGGTCCGTGAGCAAATTCTAATATGAGCTAACGTTTATAATCATCCTAATCATTACAGCCTATCAACAACCCACCGTTGAACATGGGCCATAGTCGCCATGCTTGGAAGACGGGATTTTAACTGTTATTAGGAAGATGGGTAACGTTTATAAAATAATAAGAAGGTCACACAAAATTACCGTTGCTCCATTCGCCGGGTATTTTTAGGTCAGGAAACACTATCAGATAATTACTTCGCTATCTACTATCGCTTAGTCGTTTCGTTTTTTTAATATCCCAGCGAACCAGATAGGAAAATGTATTCACTTATTTCACCACTATACGAGTTAAACGAATGATCACATTGCCATTATTTTTTTAGATAGAATTCTTAGTTCCATAAAAGATGATTCACTCTGGTTTAAGTAATAATGACATTCAATAACAATATCAACACGAAAAAAAAAACAACTTTACAATTCTTATCAGATCCCACCGAATGCAAGAGAACAGGAATAAAAGACGAATATTTGAATTTAAATATCGAGATTATTCTCTTACGAAATCATCTACTCTCGTTCGGAACGAAATATCTCGCCCCTTATTGGCGTTCGAGCAACAATGGGCAATTATTTTCCGCCATGCTTTTTATTAATTACCAGCGTCGGTCTCGCGAGGCCTTTGTATTTTAATTTTGACAAATTCACAGCTTTCCCAGAAGAAAGAAGCGACCCCGGCCATCGCTGCATTCCTTTGCAGCCAAACTAACAAGGAAATCTCTTTATTATGACTCGTTTCATCCATAAACGTGCCGTGCCGTAATGCATATGTAAGTAGCTAAAATTACCGTTTTTCTTATATTTTTTGCACAATGAAATAGGTGTGTCAGTTATACCTGGCGCCCATTATAAAATGATTTGGTTTACACACTTAACTAAGCGTTATATTGCTTACACCGAGTGCGCATGCTTACAACGACTTTAGAATTAATTCACTTCACTATTAGAAATATTTGTTTGCTGCTATTGAACAACAGATGGCGCTAACTACATTTCTGTGTCTGCGATTTTATTTATCAAAATATTCGGATATTTTTAATGATTTATGTAACTGAAATAAATATTCAATTTTATGTTCTGATTTCGTATTAACAATATTGCATTGCGTGATTTTTATAAATGTTAGAAGAATGTTGGCCGCATAACGCTCACATATGAGAGAAAAGCGCGGATACGGACGGCGAGGGTGCTGGCGCGACGCCAACAAGGTGAATGCCACTACTGCACGCACCGGGCCGCGCAACCCACTTTACCCAACACGCGGAAACGTATCGCGTCCTTCATACATCCCATTTGTCAATATACAAAAACTAGCAAAGAAAATAGACAAAAAAATTGTTAAAATTTTTATATTTAATCATTTCTCTCTGTAATTTGAGTAAGTAACTACACTCTCTTTATGCCTGTTCTCTCTTGTAATGGACATAACATCAAAAGGGTTAGACACTTCCTAAAAGGTCTAGTAATAATTTAAGGTCCAATCGGCAGCAGGTCAAAGCAATGCATTAGTTGTTATTTACACAATTTTATGCATTGATTGCAGTCGAAACTTCCATTAATTTATAAGTAATTGGCGAATACAACGTTCCGATTAGAACGCTGACTTATAAGATCTAGAATTCATAATGATTTCTCATAAGGCACTATTAAGAATGCCATATAGTTTATAGCGAAGGTTGGAATTTACATATACCTATCTAAGTAAATATGGAAAATCTTTGCAAGTACATGTTACCAGTAATGAATACAAAGAAGGATATCGCGCAATAATGTCATCATCTTAATATACTAAGGACTAAATTATCATAATAAATATCGTGCTTTCATGTGACATACAAAATAAACCGTGCTGGTTCAGGGGATAACCCGCGCTCGATCTACGCTAGAACCATTTAAAAAAAATCAAACTTTAAAATGCTGATTTATATGATCGACCATCGATCATGTAAATCAGCATTTCAAAATTTAGTAGCAGAAAAACATAGTAAGAGATAAAATCCTTTTCGTTATCTTTGTACCAACCCTAGTAAAGTAAAGATATATTTATTTTTATACAACTGTCATAATACTTTACAATTGGACGAATCAGTAGCGCAGTGGCTAAGCGTCTTGTTGCGGAGCTGTAAACCGTAGTAGGCTCAATGCCCGCATTAAACAAATACCTAATTGTCTGGTCTACAAATAATGGTTCAAGTGTCAGTTGCTATGTGTAATGTATTTGTATAAAACTTTACGTGGTAGATCCATAATGCAGCTATATTAGTAGTATAGTTGTAGCACGAATGGGTCGGTTCGACCGGGAAAGAACCACGCCCTCACAAAATACCAGCTTAACGCTGCTGTGTTAAGCTGTGTTTCGTATGGTGAGTGTAGAGAACCAGAGACACTTTTCACTGGAAACGAGGCATTCCATCTTAATCCTTCGGGTGACAACGCATCTTCATTTTGATTCGTAATCGAGGATAGATGTAGATTTTTATGGGCAACCGCTTACCATCAGGTGGACTGTATGCTCGTTGGTGACCCTTATCCCATAAAAAACGTCAATGGTCTTGTCGTTGCGGGTCCAGGAAAAAATGTTGTTTTTTTTTTAAGATTTATTGTAAATTTTAACATCATTTATATATTAAGGCAACTTCCGGTGTGTAAGTAGACTAATAAAAAAAATTCCGTGCATACATTTAAATTTAAAATTAATTCGAACCTAGACAATTATGAGTAGATATATACTAATTACTAAGTAAGCTAGTCATATACTTACATGACCTGTAGGTAATACCTTTTCTTTGTAACAAAGATGGCTCTTCCAGTCAATTTCTTGATTCAGTTTCCCTCAGTAGTCTCTCTTACGTCACCTACGGAATATGGTAGTGGGTTCTCTTACAAATGTTAGACATGGATGTATCCCGTTGTGAGGAAAACTTGCCTTAACCGTCAAGCTTGATAGTACCAGGACGTTGTTGTCCTGTGCTGATCTGAGTTTTTGCAAGCCATAGTTATCCATAGTCGCTTTCCACTACGCTCACGGGACGGAACGAGACGATGGGATTTCTTATATCAGCACTAATCGGCGATGAATTTAGATAGATTAACGCTCACCCGTGCGAAAATATCGTTGGCATGGATATCGTCGGATACACGAAGGTAATCACAACACAACTATTGCACAAACGTTAGCTAAGGTTGGGATTCAAACCCAAGATCCGGGGCGTAGTAGTTAAGTCGTTCTAAACATTAGGTACCGCAGTCGTCAGAAGCAGCAAAGATATAGTTACAATCTATATTGTTTAAAATAACGATTTCACTCTAATGCAATTTAAAAGACAAAATATTCAAATATTCTTGTTCTTATTTAAAAGTAGGAGGTAACGTTAATTTGCAATTTGCTTTTACTGATAAACAGAGCAACTTGTTTTAATGTACAGTAGAATTAATGATATTTCCGGTAACTTTATCACGAAGATTTAACATACTCAGGGATTATATAATGGTCGCGAATATAACCCCGCTGAAATGCAAATTGACATAATGCAGGAAACGTCTGAGTGGGTCTCTATGCGGCATGAGTACCATAAGTTCGTTTGCATACGACAGTCTGTTGTATTTGCATCCCAAATGCTCGATGCGACCGCTCGTTCGCCAGACTTATCTCGGTTTCAAGCGAAATATTACAGTTTGTGCATCGCCTCTCGCAATGCATATCTGAATGTCAATAAAGGAATAAAAAAGCCCACCGGAGGCGTTCCCGCACAATCGAGGCGGATGTGCTTTCCACCAATGGGCGAGGAGAGCACGGCATATTCATAACGATATTACCGTCGACGGAGTAGCGGCGTCATCATAATTCATATTATAATAACCCTTCCGTCGACGACGCGAGGCGGCGCGGCGCCCTGCGTCTCATTCTCTCACTCGCTATCTCCTCAAGAGCAACAGAGACACTCGCCTCCACTCAAGATATCATAATTCATAATTTTATTTCTCTACGAGCTTCGGCAACTCACCTACTTGTGCTCATGAAAATTTATCGTTTCATTTGCACCTACCAGAATCGAGAACGTTTCAACGGCACTTCGCTTTGTCCTCTGCGATGATTTGTATTAAGGGTACACATCTATTGAATGGTAAATAAGGAAAACTTTGTGTTCATGTTTACCTGAACTCCACGAAATAGTACAATTTGGTATGTGAAGCTGATGACAGCTATTTGTAATTGGAATATGACGAGACGCGGGCGCGTGCGCTCGGCACGTCTCATTCGTCAGTTTAAAAATAGAACGCGGCGTCTGCGCCGTGACGACTCGCGCCATTAATTTATATGAAATAACTGTCGGCAGTCGGAAAAATAAGTTCGATCGAGAACGGCCTTCTACACGATAATATTTATGTTTTACGAAGTGGCAGACGAGTCGGACTCATCCGGTTGATGTAAGTATTTCAGAAACCATATCTACTTACTCACCAAATTATCTGTATGTTAAATTGACTCAACTTACACTATTTCTTTATTTTCGATAATTTTATCAAGTTTATTGATCTAAACGTTATCAGTGACTGAACCAGTCAACAATCTTGACTATTCAACATAGTGGCATTTACGAAACTGTCGACGAAATAATAAATAACCACTATTTGAGCCATAAATTTCAGTTATATACGCTCACGCTAGTTTTTTGTTTTATTCATCGTTTTTTTTTTTTTTAATAAATACGATATATCCTTTAGTGAAACATCTTTTACAGTTATGTTTGAATCGAATAAATATATCCAAAAATACTGACTCGGAACATTATGATCCTCACAAAATACGCGAACGGCACATGAGACATAAATTCGTTAGCGCGCATGTAATCGTCAGGAATATACCAACAATTTACGGCATTAAATTTGAAAGTTGACATCAGAAAGAACTTCTTATGAAGCAATAACTCAGTCCGGTCTTAATGACTCCCTTCTTTGGAATGTCTTACAAATATGTATGTAGAAAATACAATAGGTAGTTACCCACATAATAAGATTGGATCTTCTTCACTATTAACGTTTAGGTACTATGCTGATAGTAATGTTAATAGAGAAAACTTATAAATTGTTTGTTTGTATTTTATTGAATTAATTTACTTAATTTATTAGTAGTTTATAACACAGAATTCAAAAAAAAGTTAAATCATCGAATAACAAATATAAACAGCGATTGTTTAACTTTGAATCGTCACTAAGTTCTTGGTTGCTAGCAAAACATGGCTCACTCGAAAAACAGGGCATAAGGTTAGGATAATTAATGATTTTATTAATAATGAAGGACACCTGATAATCAATCTTCTTTTTACGCTAGCGACCTATCAAATATCTGAGATAGACAGGTTGTCAAAAGTGGTAAATTTAATTAAAAAAAATGTTGAAGCTTCCCGCTTTTTTATTATTAAACTTTCTCAGTCTTATTCCAAAATAGTTTAGTTAAAATCTCGCGCTCAAAATAATAATAAAAAAAAATAAAAAGATTTCATCCGTGCGTCTATCCATTCATTACGTTCTTCACAAGTTCACTGCTGAACATAGTAGGCCCCCATCCGAGGAATGTCACAAAAAAGGACAAATTAAAAGTATTCTAATCTAAAACTGCCAATAGTCTTATCATGAGAGTATCAATAAGTAAAGCACATCTTGTAATAAGAACGCCTGAGCTTACTGCCGGTTATAGCCTTATTTGAGAATGCCTCAATAGGCATTTATAAGTTGGAAGTTTTGCCAATGTCTTACAACCTTTTCGTCAAATAAATTTCAAATAACTTAATTTTACTACCATGCAAAATAACATCAATCATCAAATATATTGGTCAGTTCAAATAATACTTCCACATGAAATTATAGTTACTCAAGGGGTAAGCGTTCGCATTAAAATTCGGAAACCGAATTTGATCTCCACCCGCCCCAATAAGTCAAATTGTTGATAACAATTTTAAGTGCTGATAAAAGCACGTGGTAAACGTGCTTTTCGGTTATGGAAAATATCGTGACTTTCATATCTGAAACACGCTTTGGGGAGTGCAGCGACTTTTTCCTACGCCAAAACATATCTAAATGAGCTCTCTCTCATATGTGCTAGACTGTTACATTTCTTCTACTTCTACGTAAGAGAATGATATATCATGTTGTATTACAAAACATAAACGTCATTCTTCGCACAAAGAAATCGTATAAATCGAATAATTCTGAAGTAACAATTACTGATTTGCACAATCCGGAACATTTGCACTAATAAAATGAAGAACGTAGCTATAAATATAACCACTTATAAAATTGTTCATAGTACGGGCACTCGAAAAGATAATACCTGAAGGCCGACAAAAAACATCAGTGTCAGAAACCTGACCTGACAGATAGCGCGATCGCAGTTTTGCGTCAATCTATAATTACCATGGACAAGGGACCTAACAAATTAATTAACGATCGTAAAAACATTCCCAAAGTACCATACACAAGATAAGCTATATTCACCTAATGGATTCCTGAGTTACTTGAACTAAACTCGTATTTAAATCTAAAGATATTTAAACACATCGCCCTCGCGCTTGCTCTCTCCATAAATAAAATAAATACAAATATTCTCACGTAAGCGAGTAACTCGAAAGCGTTCATTTACATTTGTGAATGTAATAAATGGGGCAAAGTCTAAATTTAAAATAATTTCAAACCGTGAAAATATGTAGTACTTATAAGCATTTGGTGTAATAATAATAATAATTTACTAATATGTATTTTAATAGATAAGTACCCATATTTATAGCACAAATCAAGCTTACGGAACTTAAAGGTTAGTAGGTGCTGACATTTAATGGTGGATACGAAAAAGGGTAACGCACCTGCCTATATTTGTTCTTATCCAAAAGTACTGATTTACGACCAGGTACTGAGCGTACAAATAAGATCATCCAAAAGATTCTTCCAAAAAATATAATAAGAGCACCACAAAAAGCTCAGCAAGACGCGTCAACGTCGGCCGCGCTCCATTGGCTGCGCGAACAAAGAAATATTGCCGCACTTTCATTTGTTCCTTTTCCGCCATATTATTATTAAGTCTTTTTTGTTTGTTGGCAAGCAACGAAATCAATTATTTCGAAAAGTTTACGATCTTCCAATACGATTAGAAATAGATCTAATTGAATTAAAATGCAATGACCTAAAGGTTTATTAACAAGACCTCACTATGTTAGAAGAGACGTAAACACCAATATCAAGATACTAATTATACGTTACTTTATTTAGATTATAGTTATCTAGTTTATAACATATTTTAGTGCACCATAAACAAACACAGCAAGAGTTTACAGCTCCTGACGGTCCCGGCGCACATTCGAGCCATTGTGCCTCTTATAATTTTTATTAGGGGCAATCCGTCCGTCTTGATTTACTTCTTCCCGAACTGATGGATCTTTCATTTAATTTACGATTTTACCCTAGTGTTCCAAATGTAATAAAACGCTACAAAAACAAGCGAAAATGAATACGTCACATCGATGTTTTCGTTTAAATAAAAAGAGACTTGTTGGAAAACAGATTTTACATTTACTCGTACATTCACAACACTGACATATTTCTATTGAAATCCAATCAAATCCAATAAAAATGTATCAATCTTCTTTATCATGTCCCACAGCTTTTTTTTATAGGATAGGGTGACAAACGAGCACACAGTCCACCTGATGGTAAGTGGTTGCTGTGGCCCATAGATATCTACATCTATCCTCGATTACGAATCAAAATGCAGATGCGTTGTCACCCGTGAGGACTAAGATGGAATGCCTCGTTTCCAGTAAAAAGGGTCTCCGGTTCTCCACACTCACCATACGAAACACAGCAGCATTGAGCTATTATTTCACGCTGGTATTCTGTGAGAGCGTGGTCCTTCCCCTTTCAAGCCGACCCATTCGTGCCACAACTATACTACTAATATAACTGCAGCATGGCTCTACCACGTATAGCTCTACAGCTGGATGTAGGTACCTATTTTTAAGACCTAGATAACTAGCAAGAATCACTTGGAAGATTTTTCTATTTGCCAATATTCAAGCCGAGCAGGCGAGTTGGTGAGCACCAGACAAAAAGGAGAAAATCATATGTATTCCAAATATTTATATTTATCAAACACGCAGATTTCATCGCGAAGTTTCTTCACCGCTAAGAACATGGTAAACAGCACTTAGTAATATTGTCATCTTTGCCAAGGATCGAACTCGGGTTTCCCGCGTACTGTGTTATAAGCGAGAGCTTCCACGGCAATTTAAAATAATTAAATAATATGTAAGATATTTCTAAAATAAACATTTTGCATTCCTCACACTAACATTCTCTATCTACAAATATATTATTGATAATATACATGTTTATGTTATTTTTATTTAACATTAATATGATCGATCGTAAAAATCGTTAATATTATCCTACAATAAAATTGTTATATATTTTAAGCATTTCCTAGGTATTCCCGGAAGAAACGAAGAGTTCGTTCGTTACGTTTTTGGCAAACTATCAGAGATTTTTATTATTATAATGATGTTCCTACTCATAACACTATCGCCTTGGCAAATGCCTTCTTATTCACGACACGCTATTTATCCTGAGAACATTAACGTCAACGCTGATTCAACGCCGTATGTAATGAAGTCTTTGATTTATATTATAGACTAGTTATAAAAAGACGTTGTATATTGGTATGCACAACCGCAGGTACAAACATGTATATGTAACCACAAGACGAAAAAGTATAGGTGAAGTATTTCGCACGATTCGCCCCGAGATGCACTAAAAATAGGTGAAAGCAAAAATTTTAATTATTCCCACTACGTCATGAGCGAGCCAATAGCAACACGTACCCGATGCGTCTCATTTGCAAGTAACAGAACGTGTATTATAGACCCACGCTGGCAATAAGATAAAAAGGCGCTCAATAAGGTGCGATCAGAGGCAAAAATGAAATAAATTGGCGGTGAATAAGAGTCCCGTGTGCAATTGAAGCAAACACGGGCGCTCATTAGACGGGACGCTGCTGCGACCCGTTGACTTCAACGGGCCGATCCAACCTTATGCCTAGGCTACTGACTTGCGGTGATATTATTAAATTATAAAATGCATATATTAATTATAAGAACATTTTCGATAAATCAGTCATCTATCATATTCTTGCGTTATTTTAAGCTGTTACGTTATTACCTGGACCAAAATGAATGTAAGGCCACTTTATTTGGATATTAAACTGCTCCAGTTATTGCGAGTACTAGGTAATTAATCAATTATAATTTATATATACAAAACTTATTTTGAATTTTTTTATTTTTAGTGCCTCGCAAATCTCATTAATGGAAATCGATGTTGTTTTGCGAGAATTTTTTTAATGGAATCTGATTATTGGCGGGGACGATCCTGAACATTTTCATTGTTCGCGTTCTTACTTCTCTTCAGCTATTTATAGCAAATTTTCTTAAAGAGATAGCTAAATGTTTGCGGACATCATTTGCTTGAAATCCTATAATTAATAAAGTTTAATCTAAACCTATGCATATCCACAGTAAGAATTTAAGATAGATAAGAATCTACAACCCCCGTGATGCGTGAATCGGACCAAAAATTGAGTAGCCCTGGCTTAGTTTGACATCAGGACATCAAACGTCTGTGTCCCGCGGTGTCCATAAGTGCAGCTGTTGTAAAGCATCCAAAACGTCGCCGATGTAATGAAAGTTAAAATTAAACGCGATAGAATCCGTATAATTGATTTTTTTTTTCAATTCTTTAAGCATTTTAATACCTATTCATAAAAAAATTTAACGGCAACAAAATTGGAAAGAGGTTAACTGAAGCAGGAGATTGACTGCAGCATCTCCTGATAATAACTCAAGATCATAAACAACTGCGGTCGTCAGCCTGCCCAGCGTGGCATCTATGGCAAATATCCTCCCTACGAGGCAATCTATGTTTGTTGAGCTGTGGACCTGTCAAAAGACAGACGTAATAATGATGATGAATGATGAATTTATGCGTACGTTAGTAACGTATAATTAAGGAAAATAATTGTAGTCTTAAGCCTTTCTTATTATGTGTACTTTTGTTTTAAGCTTATAGACAATGTTTTTCATGTTGGTGATCTTATAAAAATTAAATAGAAACTGTATAAGTAAAACCAGCTGAATCCTGGAACTAACCTGAAAAATTGCCCATTAATATGCAGTTGTTTGTAGTTACAGCCTATATACGTCACAGGCCTCCCTCCCCTCATTTCTGAGAGGGTTTTAGGGCAAGGAAGTGTCCGCGAAAGCCGCGAAGCTCCAATGCGTGTTGGCGAACTGTGATGTCTTGGATTTTTTTTCTCGTTTCTCAAATATTTATGTTACCTCGCGATGTTTTCCTTCACCGCCGAGCACGTGGTTAATCAGCACTTAGAATTGCAACCAACAAATTTCATTGGTGCCGGCGGGTTGCTTGCGTAATGTGAAATTTACAGCGGGCGCTAACCATCCGAGCTACCACGGCACTGTTGCATCTTGCAGTTGTTTGTATTAATAAAAATTTATTTTGATTATTAATAAAAATAATTTTGAATATAAACTAGACAACAAAAAAAACGTATCACGCACACGGCATTGTCTTTGAAATATCCCTTTAAACTATTTAAAGCGTCACAAATATTTATTACGTATTATAACAAAAGTGCCTACAGTTCTCAGAAATCTCACATGCTAAATAAGCATTATGATCATGCAACAATGGGTTCTATGCCCAGCCCTTTTGCAGAAAAGTTGTAAAATCAACGCACATTAGCATAACAAAGATGGTCGTTCGCAGTGACAAAGCGGTGGTATCTTGCAAGATGTCACTTTCACTTGTGTAGCGCAATTGGTGTAAAAATGGACTCTCAGAATTATAAAACAGTATTTTTCTGGTGTGTACACCGATATGGAAATTGCTCGGAACCGCAGGCTGCAGGAAAACAATGTAATAACGGCGGTAGTCACCGGAGCACGTCGTGACGAGACAAAACTTATTCCTCTGCCACGTGAACTCGAAAACCGTAGAGTATTAATGGGAATGTGTCGCAGTTTGCATAATGCGGAAAATTAAAATACATTTCTAGTTTAAACTAAACTTTGAAAATGGAATTTTTGTATGTCTGAACTATGGCTAATTATTTTTGAGTAGCATAATTATTAATTATTTTATGCCTTTTTTCTTTTTAATTTCCGCAGCTAATAAGCTAATAAACTTCTTCCTTTTAAGAGAGGATTTGCTATAAACGTTACACGTAGAAGACAAATTAGTGATTAGACCAGACATCTCGCGCCTTTATAGCTGCTCTCCGTCAACAATCTGGATTTTTCAGGGTACTTCTCCGTGTAAGTAGTAGTGGCTACAGAGAATCCACTACCCTATATCATCATGTCAGTTTCATAAGGGCTTGCAAGGAGAAACTGTAACAAGGTATATAACATCTTCCTATTGAAAGCTCAAATAAAAAAACTGTGGCTGCCAATCCACCTACCAAACGTAGCAACTACAGTAAAAATACCCCTTATGATGCAATTCCATGTGACATACATATATCCCAGGTAGACTTCGATATGCTGTAATAAATGAGTACATCTCTCAATGAGACTGTGTCTCAATTTTAGATTATTTTGACGATTTGAATTGGGTGAAAACTGAATTATAAAATTCGTTACATTCATTAATCATTACTACACATTCCATACATACATATATACCTGGCTACCAGACAAGCGTTACACATTGTTATTTTTCACCGAGTAGTATAATCTAGGTTCAAATATAATATAAATAATGATATACCGTTATTGCAATTTCGAAAATAAGAGTAAATAAGGCTTCTACTTTTTTTAGAAATTATCCCAAATTTAACGTGACTTATGGGCAACGACGTTTTTGCCTGCCGATCGACCCAGATTCGATTTTCGATTCGATTCCATTCGATCGAACCGAATATGTGCGTGCGCAGTAAAATTTGTTAAAATAATGTATTACGACGCATTTTGAATTTAAAACATAAAAAGGACAAAATGTCATCTATTACCTATCATTATTTTATTAAACAAATATTAATATTATAATTTAATAGATATATTACAATTATCAACTTACAAAATATTACGTTATAGAAACTTATAAAAACACATGCAATGTACCTATCGTGTAATAAAACCCGACGACTTTTAGTAAGGAACAGTTAATTTTGTCAATTTATTCGACTCCACAGCTTATAGTCAGCCGGTAACAAGGGTGGTAGACACGGCACCGTGTCTACGTCACACATCTCCACGCACCATTTGCATGCACCCGAGCGCATCCCATCGCATCCCGGTGCATCTCGCCTCCACCCGGGGGCACAACAGAAATAGTATAATGTCATATCAAATGTCTAAAGACGCGTGCCCTGTAATTTAAACCTTAACAAAATACGAAACTTTGATAAGTAAATTTAGATTTTATTCTCTCTTGACATTAAGATATTTTTTTAAAAGAGCTATTGTTTGATAAAGACATTTCAGTGTTAATCTTTTTATTGACAACTAAAAATTAGCAAAAAAATATTGTCCTGAAACGAAGCCATAAATAAACTTTTCGTAAAGTGTCATTTTTTGTATCTTCATATATAATTCCAATAAATAAATCCGAGTTTTTTTGTTTCGAAACTAGTCGTGACTAATTGGTCCTGCTGCAGCCCAAAACGACGGGGCGCGCATCTAAATTGTTCATTCGGTTTTGCAAATATAATAATAAAATTTTATTACCCCGTTTGTCAAAGGGTTCGTCTGAAGACAGGCTGAAAGGGTACCTCGGTAAAATGTTGGTCCGTGCCCGTCATAAGTCAAAATGTGTCAATTGTTTGGTTGCATTTCGTCATAAATCAGCTTTACAAAAATGCTTCTCGAAGGGAATTCGTAATACTGAATAGTGAATACAATATCATTACACAAATATAGAGTTATGGCAATTGTGCACGTACCACAGTTCTCATTGTGGGTGGTTTAAAAAAATTGCAAAATTCCGTTTTGGCAATATTCCGCGAAAAGAAAGTTGTAGATTAAAACGGACAACTTAGTGCATTTTACAATATTCGCCACCTGCTTTTAATATATGACTGTATTGTTTATGTAAATATTATTTTTCGTTGTTATTAGATGTACTGTTAGCAATCTTAATTTAAAAATAAACTTGACCTTGGTAAATCTTTGTCGAACAAAAAGTTCCTAAGCCACTTGCGTGGGTTTAGTAGATGACGTTACTATGGCGTTGATAGAAGAGTGATGGAGCGGGCCAGATCTGGGGTCAGCGGTGCCATGCGTCATCGCTAACGACGACAAATGACGTGACGTGACGTGACTGAGAATGTCTAGAGCCGCGTCACGTTCCGGTACACGGTAGCGCTCCTTGATACGCTACCTACGGAGTTGCGGAATGTTTTATTTATGTATTCGGTACAGGGAAAATACATGTTTACATTCTATTATAACATACAAACACCAATTAATAAAATTAAACATTTTTATAAACGCTTTTAGATCGACCATAATACATACATTTAACTTTTGATAAATTATAAATTATAATTAAAAATAGTTTGTTTAATGACGCCATAAATAATCTTAACCGATGGCCAATCTATAACGAAAAAATACAGTTAATTATTTATAAATTTAAAACAGCTCCAGAATTAAACGAAATATGATTTTTTATTAATATTACAGAAAAACTTCTATTTCAGTCTATTACAGTATAGATTTTTTAATACGATCTTCCTTATTACAACTAAAATTGTTATAATAAGCTCCTTGAAAGTGGCAATATCAAAACATGACGCTTTGACAATAGGATAATTTTAGTTTAAACTACGCAGGGTATTATTTATTAACTTGTATTAAGTTACTAAACGTCCCTGCTTTTTCATTTCCGATGTAACAACGTTTATGTAGTTAAAAGCTAGGTGTTAATAAGTGGCGGGTGCTAGAGGCAGCAAGTAGGTACTGCTCCCAGAATGTGTATAATGAGAGAGAGGCCCCGGTTGCGTTCCGAATGAAGATCCCGGAAAGTATGTACTTATACACTTATGGTGGCCACTGTGGGGTTTTAGCCGGTAAGAAGTCCGGCACAACTTTTCTGTTGCCCACGCAGCCAAAGATACCCGTGAGGATTTTCCCATGGTAAAAATAATAAAAAAAGTGTTTATACTTGGTAGAGCCCCGCTACAGCTATATTATAAGTAGTTGTAGCACGAAAACCAGCGAAATATGGCAGCTTAATGCTGCTGTGTTTCGTACGGTGAGTGTAGAGAACCGGATATATTTTTACTGAAAACGAATCGTATCCATCGTAGTTTTCAGAAGTGACAACACTACTGCATTTTGATCAGGTGGACTGTGTGCTCCACTGTATACCAAAATTCGATAACTTACTCGTGTGTTAAATAAATATTTACAGCGGCCAGGATTCAAATCCAGGAAACTGAACCTAAATAAAATTTGCTATATAATGTATAACTAATTACTAAATTTCCATACACAGTACCCAAGCGGCTATTTTACCGAAAATATTATAATATCAGGTAACCTAATTAATTAGTGCTTATGCACTACACCTCATCTTCATAAACCACAACATAACGAATTCTTGTACATAAATACGTCGACGTAGTTTCATGAAATGTTTGGACAAAAGTTTCCGCTTTTTAAACGAGTAACCGATGACAGGTGGCTGAATGTCGGAGCTATCGGACGTATTTTTTACTGAACAGTAGGAAGATGTCAATCCTCGACACTATCCATCACACTATTCGTTTTCCTCCATTCTTGTCATATAAAGTGCGCCTTTAACTGAAATTTACTACACAGATATAAGCTGCAAATAAAATTATTGTTTATAACAAAATATTTTAAAATCTATTAAATCACTACACACTATCATCTTGAGGAAAACTCCATTCGACCATTCTATTTCTATCTTTATATTTATTTATAATATATATGTATATATATATATATATATATATATATATATATATGTATATATATATATATATATATATATATATACATATATATATTATGTGTGTGTGTGTGTGTAATATTTTAGCACCTGCCAACTACTACATGTCAAATTCTCCCAGGGTTGACTGGTAGAGAATGCCATAAGGCATTAAGTCCGCCCATTGTAACCCTTAGATTAAGGTGTAAAACAATAATGATTAAATAAATAAATATACCTACATTGATATTTTGAAATTATTTAATTACCGAAATTAATCAATATATTTTAAGCTTAGTATGCGACGTAATCGTGTAAATTGGTTTAGATCTACGTGATACGAGAAGTTTCCCACAGAGATTTAGCGGCGAACCCGGCCGGCTGCACGCGACACAAAAATAGCACACATTTGTCGAAAAATAAAAATTTCCCCAAATAGACAGAAATATACAAAAATGTGAGGCAAAGAGCGAGGGGCGAACGTGATGGCGCGCCGTAATGTGCGCCCCTAATTAAAACGTTAAAAACCGACTGTTTCTGAAAAACGTCAATTTTGAAGAGAAATGTGCCGTCCAAAAGATCGCGTCTCGTATTATTTCTGTTATTTAAGCATCTTGTAAAAATTAAATGGTTTCCTTCTGTTCAAATTTAAAATGAAATCAACATAAAGATAACAAGACACACTATGTTTACAGCTCCCTAGAGTAAGATACAAAAACACTAAGTTGATTGATTTAAATTTTCGGAAAGGGTACAACGACAAGCTGAAATTCAAATCGCAGTCTACGATTTCCATCTAACAGTCTATGCGTGTACAAAATCGTTATTTAGAAATTGAACTCAACTATTTTGAAATACAGACAAGCAACGAATTGATAAATCTAGCCGTTAAAGCGATATGCAGATCGGCATCGACATTCATTACCTAATTAAAATCGCAAGCCCCTTCCGCCCGCTACATTTCTCCAACGCGCTGCCAATAAATTTCATCCGCCAGTCGCCCCATAACGATAACCAGTTCCTCGGGAACTATCGTTCAATCTGCCGTCGATGCCGTATGTTGATCCGGTCGTGTACCCGCCGCTCTTTGCAGACGAGGCTGTCGATTCCTATGTATTATTTAGTACTATCACTACGGAATGAGTGCGACGTTACGGGACGCACGTGTGTGTGCGACACGCACACCGATATACGTGCGAATGTCTTGGGTTCGAGCAACATTAACCCAGAGATAACGAGCTCACATATTCATAAAGAATAAAGAATTATCCAACAACCCCGCTCTCCACACAACTACATACCTCTTGCTTTGATAGTTATGCTCTCATTCACACTCTCCATTCGATCTCGATCTATCCGTTTCATTCTAAGGACCCAATAAAATGGGCACTCAGAGCGACCGAGTTAAAATTGGATTATCGACTTTAATTTATTCTATAGAAGAAATATTTCATTTTTGATCGAGCTTGTTCATGAAACCCTTTTGCTCCCCGCGAACATCTTCCGAGTGGCTTCAAAAGGATCATTGTAGTTTGGGACTCAGCATCCAGTTTTAATTCTTATTTCCAGACATGAAGAGACCATTTAATCGTCGCGCTCACTGGGGACAAAAAGTCATTATCAAATTAAATGCGCCGCGGTCCAACCCGCACGGCCTCATCTTTATGGGCGACATATTTGATTCGAAAACTTGTTATGCTTCGTCCTAAATAAATTATAACGAGAAATTGTAATCATTAAATGGATATATTTAAAGTGTGTTGCGCGGCGTTGTCGACGGGGCGATGGTCGCGTCCGGCTACATATCTGACTACATGAATGCCTGCTCGCGAAGATACCGCGCGCAAATCTTTGTGGCCTTCGGATTGCACCGTTTTGTGACCTTTTTTACTATGAATCGAAGTTTTGTCTTTTGTAAATAGACGATTAATATTACATAGAAACAAGCCAATTTTTTTTTGCTATTATATTGTAAAAAAATGTATACTAATAGCTAAAAATAATCAATTCGCTGGGAGCGAAGTTATTGAAATAACAAAAGTTTTAAGAACTCTAATTGACGCACGATTTATCAAAATAAAGTGAAGAACGTGCGTGGGCGGGAAACAATTTTTGTTTTATCCTTAATTGCCTGAATGTAAATTATTTGGGTTCGTGGCGATCAGTCCAGTTTAGGATTATTTTATCAATACAGTAATAATAGGTACCTACATCATGCTATCCATGTCTGACAAGACCATTTAAAAAAAATTGCACCACACGTCATTTTGGTAGGACAATAATTCCTTTATTCATTCATTCAAAATCAAATGAGCATATTAAAGTCTATTCTGAACACAGGCCTGCCTCATAGACTGCCTTATAGGTCTAACAAGTAAGGTTTCAGCATAAATGTATTTTCCATAGCTGCCACGCTGGCAGGTTGGTTGGAACCTGCAGTTTTTTTTTTATATTTTTTAAGTTTTTATCAGGAAAATACTGCAACCAATCTCCCATTTCAGTTCCATCCACCACCTCGAACGACACGACGTGGGGTTGTGGTATGGTTGTGGTATACATCACCTCTTACTTATTATTTCGGCTTAATATTTATAAAGTTAATTATTCTGAAAGTAAAACCAAAGAGTTTCTGTTGAAATAACATCAAAGAAAAATAATTCTGAGATAAATCGTTATCCGATGATTTGTATAATGTGACAATATGTTATTTTACGTATGTAATAAATAAAAAGTAAAACCAACGACGTGTTTAATACGAAAAAAACGAAACGGAAGATGCGTTGAAATAAAATTTTATACAGTGATCGTTAACGCGGTCCGCGTCCAATATTAAATGGACGGTGGTGTAGAAGTAAAAATTAAAGACAAACATAAATTTTATAAAAAAAAAAATATTGATTCAAGCTACGGTCCCTGCACTGTTTCGTTTGATGATTGGATTGAAATTCGATACCACGTTTCGTTGTAACTTCTCAAATACAATTGTTACAAAATGAGTTACTGAATGAAATAATTTAATAGTGGTATAGCCATGCTGCAGTTATATTAGTAGTATAGTTGTAGCACGAATGGGTCGGCTCGACCGGGGAAGGACCACGCTCTCACAGAATACCAGCGTCAAATAGTAGCTTAATGCTGCTGTGTTTCGTATGGTGAGTGTAGAGAACCGGAGACTCTTTTTACTGGAAACGAGGCATTCCAGGCATAGGATAGATGTAGATGTCTATGGGCCACAGCAACCACTTACCATCATGTGGACTGTGTGCTCGTTTGTCACCCTATCCTATAAAAAAAAATGAGGAATAGTTTACTAATGAACAAAACGCAATCGAAATTGAATATGAAATATTTCACTTCATTAAACCGTAAAAAAATCCGTCACTCCATGTCGTCCCGTAAGTCTTATAGCCTCCATGAGATGGCGGTTTAACCGTCAATACCAGATAATTAGTAAAATCAGGCCATGTCAAGTTGGCCAGTGTTGCCAACTTGACGGGTTTCTCGTTAGATTTGACGGGACAGAGCGAAGTTGGCAACGGGAAAAATTGTATTTAACGGCTCACGGATTTTAGAACGGGAAAAATCTAAAAAAACGTTTTTTTTAGATTTGTTTTCAAAATAAAAATAATTTGAAAATGGCAAATATTAAATTATAATTTTATTCACTTTTTTAGTTCAAAAATACGAAAAAATGTGCATTACAATGAATGATTGACACTTGTTTACCGTACTTCACGGGATTTGACGGGATTATAGTGTTCTCTACAACGTCCGCTAGATTTTAATGTTGGCAACACTGGTTGTGGCCCTTAGATCTTCATCTATTCTCGATTAAAAATAAAATGCAGATACGTTATCTGAATGAATGCCTCGTTTCTAATGAAAAGGGTCTCCGGTTCTCTACAGTCTACACTCACCATATGAAACGCCGCAGCATTAAGCTGCTATATCACGTTGTTATTGTGTGAGAGTGTGGTCCTTCCTCGGTCATGCCGACTCATTCTTGCTACAAGCATAATAAAACTGCAGCATGGCTCTACTATGTAAAAAATTATTTAGATTATATGGCAGGAAGAATTGACCGATGCAGAACGGATGGGGAAGAAAGTTTCATGAATACGAGCCTGGAGCTGGTATGCGCAATGTTGGGCGAACTCAAAGTCGGAGTTATGACCTGATAAAATATACAACGTCGATGAATAGAGGTGAGTTTGGACATTCAATGATCATAATAATGAATAGTAAGTAAATTTAGGGTACGAACAGCAGAACTGAAATCTGGAAACATTATTTCTTAGTCCTCAATTCTAACAACGTAACTGTAGGCTTCATCGTTAGAAGTTGTTTGCAAGCGTCCATGGATTGTAGGCTGCAGGAGGTACTTACCATCAGATCGACTGTAAGGTAGATTATCTCTTCAGTTTAAAAAAAAATCTTTGAATTCACATTTCAAGTAAGGAACAACTCTTAGCACAAATAATTTACACTCAATTAATTAAATAAATAGGTGTGTAATAATAGTAATGCTGGAATTATGTAAGAAATCTCGCCCTAACACTATTCTAAGTACCATGTTATATATACATTTTCTATATTTTACATAATTACGGATATTAGGTAAAGGTGTTGGTGCGAAGGCTGCACCAAACTGGATTGAATTGGAGAGGAATAAATTTAAAGTTAAGTTATGAGCGGACCGATCTAACAACATGAATGAAACCCCACCCCGCACCCCGAACCTCTAACCCAGGACGCATCGGCCGCGTGTGGCCTTTACCAGTGCCGCTTCAGGGCTGGATTTGAAGATTATAAAATTAATTGGAAAAAATTTTTGCTATATATAATTCTACTGTAGGTTGAGTTTGTTAGTCACTGTTGTTATGCCGCAAATATCTTAATTACGATAGAAAGTTCGAACATAGGTGTCTCTATAGCTCGCTGAGCGATATCAAGCTTCCTCATACAGCCAGCAGTGAAGTACCAGTGTTTTCAAATTTTGAGGAATGCTTGACAGTGTTTCGTATAAGCAATCTGATAATGAGCAGGCTATATAGCTGAAGAAATCGACAACCAATGGGGAAGAAAATTTCTCGAGAGCAACTTCTTACTAGTAAGCTAAGTGTGGGACAGCCCAGCCCAGTGGTGACCTGGTAAGACCTCAGACGAATTTTTTTTATTTCGTCTGAGGGTAAGACATGCAGGAAATCTATGGATGCAGTGGGTTCAAAATCGTTTCAGCTATGGGCTTGTAAAGGACTTTAATGATAATGATGATGACGTATTCCACGTTATTGCTAGAAATAAAAAATAAAAATATGATATTATTGTAATGAGCAAACGCCTTGTATAATAATGTTATTTCTTAGAAAAAGTGGATAAACTTACAACACAACACACACTTCACAACTTGGCTATTATAAAAATATAATATTTTCTTAAAAAGGGCTACATATTTTACATTATTAAAAATATATTGACATTATATATTATCTTCTTATCCTTCATTAGCTTGTGAATATCCACTGCTGGATATGGGCCTCTCCCTTTGTAGGGAGAAACTGTAAACAATTTTTCATATTTAGATGGTGTAAAATATTTCTACGTATGACTTTTGTATAATACGGCCCTGGTATAAGGTGAGATGACACGTTATCGGCGCGGTAATCTGAACCCAAAATATTACGATTCAAAACTTGGTCAAGACCTTATATCCCGAATATAGTAACTTTGGGCACCATTAAAGGGAAAAGTGGTCGTTTATAACTCCGACTCTGAATACTTTATTTGTTTAGTCATAATAAAACGTTGTCAATTAAGCGGACTTGGAAATAACGTCTTGTGTTTTATTTTAAACCAGTTATAATGACTATAAGGATTTTTGAGAAACGTACAAGAGAAGAACATGAATGTTACCTATATAAAATAAATTTTAAAAATACTTTATTGAACCTTATTTAACTCTTTGTAATTTCTTATAAAATTTACTAACGGTGGTAATTTAAAAACAATGCATTTAGGATTTTTTATGCCAATGTGTAAGTAAGACTTTACAAATGTCTCATAAAATCAGCCATGCTTTCAGGTGTTATGGCTACCAAAATGCTGAATCCAAACCGCTTTGATGTAAGATTTGCTAAAGTTGGCAAGAAAAGAAAGCGATGCTGTCTCTAACCACTCGAGGAGTTGAATATGGATTAATCATTCAAGTTATGAAAATGTATAATAAACATAAAAAAAGATAAGAAAATGCAAACATTTTCAATACAAGTACAACGAATATACGCTGTACAAGATATCTATTAATCACATTCAGTAAATAGTAATGACCTTTTCATTTTTAATCACTTTACAACGTTATGAATCGTCTGTGCAAATACAATATGTCTTACGTTTATGCTTTTATTGTATTGCAGTATAAAACTTCAGTCGTTATGTGTCTCAGTTTAATTGAGATCTTATATTAATTAGTGGCGAAGTGAGGCACGGGCGGCAATGTGCCCGGCGCACGCATCTCCTGCACGCAACTAACTTGATCTTGCCTGCATTAATATTGACTGTAGTACGAGATATCAAAATATATATAGTTTCCAGTAAAAAGGGTATCCGTATCTCTACACTCACTATAACGCACACATCAGCACTATTCTGTAATAGCGTGCCGACCTATCCGTGCTACAACCGTTGAATTGTGTTATATAAATCAATGGCTATAACCATAATCCCACATAATAGGTCTATATTATGTGTTTTTTTGTTTGGCACTAAACCAACATTCTAATATGATTATGTGTCATTTTGGTACTAAAAATATAATTTATTAATAACATGATCACAGCGACACCTTTCGGTTAATGTCCTCCAGGCCGAATTTCGGTCACGGCAGCCAGTCTCAACGGTCAACGTAGAATAGCCATCGGCGCAGGACAGGATTATAGTGCCCAAGTGTATGCGCAAGCACAGGTGCACTCTCTATTCCCTCACTCTCATAATCCGACGGGACGGTCAACCGATACGACCGGAGAGAGATCAGGCGCAGGACCAACGAATTTACGTGCTTTCCGAGCCACGGGGGTGAGACACCGCCAACTTTCTGACTCGGGGCAGCTACTGAATATTTCTTAACGGAAAAACTCAATAATTGATATTTTGGCCCGACCCGGGATTCGAACCCAGGACCTCATGATCAGCAGTCATACTACTACAACCACTAGACCAACGAGGCACAGACCTTTCGGATAGCATAGCTATGAACCATTATCTTTACAAAACAAATATATTGAATAAGATCTCACTTTTTTTATAGAATAAGGGTGACATACGAGCACACAGTCCACCTGATTGTTAGTGGATGCTGTGGCCCATAGATATCTACAATTATCCTGGATTAAGAATCAAAATGCAGATGCGTTGTCAGGTCACCCCTAAGGACTAAGATGGAATGGTCTCCGGATCTCTACGCTCACCATACGAAACACAGCAGCATTAAGCTACTGTTTTACGCTGATATTCTGTGAGAGCGTGGTCCTTCCCCGGTCGAGCCGACCCATTCGTGCTACAACCATAATACAGCTGCAGCGTGGCTCTACTACGTTTGAATGACTCTACCGCGTATTTGTCGAGTCGTTCAGAAGTCACACAAGCAGTATCAGACGCACCTAAAATTATACACATAAAGGAAATGCCGTGTGGTGGCGGTTTTAAGTTATTAGTGATCGATGGGTTTTAAAAATACGAAATGATTTTAGTTTTTGTCTAATAGCCATTGAAGATGAGTTTTTAGAATGCAGTACACAAAGTGAATGGGGCTCTTCACTCTATTGTGGGAAGATGCAATATGTCAAAATAGGCACGTATAGCAATTTACAAAGCTAGGTTAGTTCCTACCTCAACGTATTGTAGTGAAAATTGAGTTAGGCGGAAGAGAGAAGGAGAGCAGGAGAGATACATATATGGCGTTGTCAAACCAATATCTGCTATGTGCAAAAGGTATACTTTGCGATATTAAAGAAAAAACTTCTCCTGTAAAATTTAATATGAAGGTGAATTTTAGAAACCATATCAAGTTAAAGTCATACGTCTCATACGTAATTTTATTTGTGTTTTGAGTATTTTGATTATTTACTTTATTTTATGTTTTTAAATCACGTTATTTTTTGCACATAACATATTTTAAATTGTCATTTATTTAGCACATAACAGGTATTAGTGAAAAAGATAACTGATTTAAACTAGACTTTTAATACTGAAAAATCTTAACAATAAGTTTTTATTAGTCTTAAATTTTACACAATCATAAAATTGATGGTAGTTTCGGTATATAAATGGTTTTAATTCTTGTAATTTGTTGAACTTTGATTCAGTTACTTCTAATTAACAGTCATACAATGCCGAAGCTTCAGGGTACTATTTAGGAAGCTGCCTACGTTGTGGCAAAATTGTGTACTCTTGTGAATGGCGGAGTTTGAAGAACATCTCACCAGTATCACAGACTCATAGTCCTCCGAAAAATCAAAATGAACTACTCTAATACCATAGGGTTGTTTGGGCCGCGCTTGACGCATTCTTGAAATGTTATCTTGAGATGCATAAATAGGTGGCTACCACATCTACCTTAAAAATATGCATAATTACTTAATGCAATTAGCAAAATCTTATTTCTGTTTTGGTAGTTACATCCATCACTAATTAATATATCGTGTTTATGCACATTGCCAACCGTTTTAAGGCAATCAATTAGATAGCTTGTGAATTCGTTGGACGCAACTCCTCCATCTGCTTCATGCCAAAAATAAATAACGACATCTCCAGTACGCAACTTATAAATCGTTAAATTATCACATTGTAGTTTTTGTTTACAATACAGTGCTCCAAGCAATTTTGGTGTTAAAGGAACACTTTGCACGTCAACAGATATTACTAGGTGGTCTGGGTTACCCTTTAAGTTTTCTATAGCGTTATTTTTACCAAAACGTGCTTCATCTTTTTTCTAGATATGTGTCTCATAATCCTCTTGCAAAATATGTTTTAACTAAAAACTGGTGCAGACGTCGCATTGGTCCTTCCTTTGTTTGTGAATTGTAATGCTCTCTTTACTAAGTACACTTAGAAAGGTATTTCGTGAAACTGGCTTTTTGTTTTGTTCATTACACCATGTTTTATAAACTGCGTGCATGTGCAGGTGTGATCGAAAAGTCTACTCTACGTAAATGTGCTTGATGATGTCCGGCAATAGTGACTAGGCACCATCGGCAATAAATTGAGCCATTCGGAAACCGTTTCTTGTGTACTTCTGGTGGGGTTCAAGATACTTCGATTACGTCTAATTAAAGTAGGGCATTCTTTGTCATCTGCCATGACTGCCATTTCTGATGTATCTTTAACTCAGCCTAACAAAGAATTACGTCCGACATCAAGTATGTTTAAAAAAACTTTCTGCACACTTTTGCTTTTATTTCATATTTTGGAAATCAAACTTAGGTACAAAAATATCAATAACATTTACACTAGGTACAATTTTCTGAGAGTAAGAGAATTATCACGTTTTCTTTACTTACGAAAATTTCTTTTGGAATCTAATTCTTGTACAAAAGCTTTTTTTCATCTCATGATATTATATATATTCCAAAACTTGACATGCAACGCAGCTCGTTCTTCTTCTGATACTAAACCACACATAAAACTATTTTTAGTTGTTTGTTTTATTGGGGTATGATTACAACGAGTTTTCACAGATCTGGCTTCTTTTGTAATGCTTTGTTGTAGCTTGCCATCTTTTTCCTGGTAACCCATGAATTGTTTACCCAGTAAATGGTGGCGTTTAGCATTCGATTAACGAAATATTAGAGAGTGAGAGTTGCTTGGCATTTCGATGCTCGCTGTCAACTCTTGGACAGGATTTGATGAATTGTCATCATCATCACAACTGTAAACAACGTAACGCTTCCGTTTGGTGAATGTAGAAAAGGGTGGGCTATTACTTCGTTCAGGGGATAAATTTACCGGCACGTTCTTTTCACTGCTTGAGAGTAGAAGGGTATAGTTATAGACGGTTGATCATTCTCCTGTATATCTGTGGAATTTAGCAGGTCTTGTATCAGAGGCTTTGGTTCTCTGCGAGGTTCTTGGCATATTAGATGTTGACTTTCCTCTTGTAAACATTTTTCATCACTGTTCGTTAAAACTAACTTTACTAATTTCTTTCCCCGGCTCGTTTTGTAGTTTACATAAAAACCACAGATTTCTTTTTTACTATATATTATAACTTGTGCGAAGTACTTTCCAAGTTAATACAGTTTATCAACTGACTGTGCTACGTAGTAGTAAACTCGAGAGATAGAATAGAACTAAATTTTTCTAAAACAAAATATAATATTCATATTGTACGAGCATGGGAAACTTTAACATAGTGGTAGTAGTGGACGAAAGGCAAATATTAAAAAATATGGTCCTTTAGATTTGGTTATTCCCAAAACACTTTGGAAAGATTTTTTTACCTGTCACCTTATGAGTAAATTATGGGTGCCAACAATTTTAGCTTATCATCTAACTTATTATTTTTAAGGACGTACGATCCTTAGAACTTATCTGCCTGTCAACTTATTGGTAATTTATGGGTACAAACTACTTTAACTTTTTTTTGAGGCTAATAAGTGATTTAGAAAACATGCGCTCATTTATCTATTACTTAATGTAAATGTTGTCTTGTGTTTAGCTTAAACACATATCAGATATTCTACTAAACAATCACAATTGTCCGTGCTGAAATCAAATATGTTATGTGCACGTTTGTCACATAGCAGGTATTAATTGACAAGTACCCGGTTGACCGAGCTTTGCTCGGTATTTTTCGCTCGGTTTTTTTTAAATTCGTGTGTTTTAAAAATTATATTTAGATACAAATTACATACAGATGAAATACGAATAATATTTTTTGATCTTAGCGACGTAATAGAAAAAACTGAACTAGTTATTTGAATAAAAAATCATGAGTGCAATTATTTTTATTCAAATTTTCGTGTTTTTAAATAATACTAAAAAAAGTGCTCGAAAAAATAGATTTTTTCAAAAAAGAAAGTAACTTGGAAAAAAAATTAAAAAAAGTCGGTCGGTCAGTCTGGGCTTGAACCAAAGTATTACGATTTTGTGACCGCCCAATATACCAATTAAGCTATTTGTAATCATTAATAAATTGTCAAAATTTACCTTCTTATTCTAACGATATTGTAGCAGTTTTTCATTGCCTAAAAACACGGACAAAAAGACATTTTCTAAAAATAAATCCTAGCTAGATCGATTTATTGCCCCCGAAACTCCCTGCACACAAAATTTTATGAAAATCGTTGAAGCCGTTTCCGAGATTCCGATTATACATATATATATATATATATACTCAAAAAAGTGCACATAGCATAGTGGTTTGACAAGGTACGTCGTATAAATTGATGCTGTAAAAATAAGATTATTATGTGGTTTGTTAGCATTGACTTATATATTACTAGTTGTTAAATGTAACTCTGAATGATAGGGTGAGAATTTGTGTGATAGTAAGAGATAAGTGTGGTTTGCTAGAAAATGTAGTAATCAGAATTAAGAAAGAAAGGCTTTGTCGATTTTTTGATCTGTTTTATGGCGGAGACGCCAGGTAGCAGAACTCCTATCTATTTTGGAGTCCGTGTGTCCGGCCGGCCATCACGCGCTCCAAAGCCCAGGCTGGAATATCTAGCGCGCACCGCTCGACTCGCGCGTTGTACGAGCTGTACCTACACAATTCCATTGTTTGAAATACTATAATTTTTTTATAAAATTTATCTAAGACTAGCAGTGCTTGCGTAGCTGTGTTCCCGTCTGAAGGTAAAGAATTAGTACTGCTATTTAGCACTATTTGACGGCAGAAGGTCCACCCTCTTACACTCTGCACTGCACTGCACTTCTCTCTGCGCTACTGTGTCCCGGTGTAAACAGTTTAGAAAAGCAGTATAATAACAGGCTATCAAACGTTATTGTGCTCAGTGTGATAACGTATGTTTGTCTTTTTTTTTTAAGTTTTAAATTTCACCAACAGGCATCGCGACAGAACTTACTTTACTATCCACATCATCTGGATGCTTAGCGGTCCACTACTGTGCGGTTCACTAGGAGTTTTTTTCCTTGCACGACTACTTTTTTTTTCTTGCACCATTGATGATTTTTTCGGTGCGATGGGGCTTAGGAACCTTCAAAAAACGAGCTTATTCCTTTTTAAAAGGTCGGCAACGCATCTGCAGTTCCCCTGGAGTTGAAGTTGTTCATGGGCGGCAGACGACACTTAACATTAGGTGAGCCGCATGCTTGTTTGCCTCCTCTTCTTTAAAAAAATATTTGCAGGTGCTCATGCGCTGGAATACCTAACCACTTACCATGAGTTGGATAGTTAATTTGTCGGTTCAATTTTCGTAAACTTGTCAGTAGATGTGGAATATTTATTATTTATTTAACTGTTTATGTACACACATACTTTGACAGGAAAATGCTAAAAACAAAATTATGTACAAAGGCACTGCTTATTCCATAAAGAAATTTCTTCCAGCAGGCCTATTGAAGGATAGTTGAAGGAAATAGAAGTAGTCAAAGTGTGCACTTTATTAACATTAACATATACAATAAAATACAAATTTATAAACCTACATATATATTATACACATACGTACATACATACACATATATATATATATATATATATATATATATATATATATATATATACGTATACATACACATATATATCTATATAAATAAATATAAAATACAAATATAATATATTATAAGAAAAAGATAATATAATTCAATATATTATATTTTTAATATTACGTATATGAATATCTACACATCACGAATTAATCATTATGGTGTGAATGATAATGCTCTTTAACAAGTCTTTTAAACATAGACACCGACTTAGCGTCACGAATCCTAAAGGGAAGTGAATTCCACAATCGAACTGCATTAACAGTAAAAGAATGAGAATAGAGCATTGTATTGAAAGATGGAAATCTTAACAGTGTTCTAGTATTTGATCTACATGGGACATCTGGAGCATGAACAAAAGTAAAGCGATTTTTTAGATATAGCGGAGTATCAGGGTTATGTAGAATATTGAAAAGAAGACAGAGGATTCGAGTGTTCCGGCGAAGGCGGATGGGGAGCCATTTAAGCTGCTTGCGATAAACAGAGACGTGATCGAACTTCTTTAAGCCAAAAATGTATCGAATACATAAATTTTGCAAGCGCTCGAGTTTATTAATTTGCTCCTCGGTAGCATCCAAATAGCAGACATCAGCGTAATCTAAAATTGGCAATATAAGAGTCTGGACTATAGATATCTTAATAGACAAAGGTAGAAAACTTTGAAGGCGTTTTAGAGAATGAAAGGCGTGAAATATTTTCCTGCTTACATCCGTAACATGTGCGCCCCAAGTCAAATTGCAGTCGAAAATAACACCTAGGTTCTTGGCAGTATCTGAGTAGGGAATAGTGGCACCATCGATTCGTAGAGTTTGGAGAGAGGAGAAATCAAGCGTGCCACGCGCATGTCTTTTACCTATTATCAAGGCTTGGGATTTAGTTGGGTTTAATGTGAGACCAAATGATCTCGACCATTTGCTAATCTTATTTAAGTCGTCATTCATAGCTTCAATCGCCATGTTGGCTTCGGATGCCACAAAATTACGATATAACTGCAAATCGTCAGCATATAGGTGGTAATTAGCTGATATGACCTTGGTGATACAATTAATAAAAATGGCGAAAAGCAGAGGAGAGAGGACTCCACCTTGAGGTACACCCGCAGTTACATTATACCATTGGGAGTATATTTCACCTGAACGAACACATTGTGACCGATCACATAGGTAAGAGTCAAACCATTGAATAACAGATTTGGACACATTAATCGTCTTAAGGATACTTATAAGGATATCAAAATCAACAGAGTTGAATGCACTGCTGAAATCTAGTAAAACCAGAACTGTTAAGTATCCATGGTCCATATTCCAACGGATATCGTCAGTAACTTTAAGAAGGGCAGTTGTAGTACTATGTCCGGGTCGGAAACCAGATTGATATGGACATAAGATATTATTTCTGTTGAGAAATGCTGAAAATTGCTTGTGGACAATGTGTTCAAAAACTTTAGAAAGAAATGGTAAGATTGAAATAGGACGAAAGTGAGAGGGAGATGAAGGATTGGATATCTTAGGGATAGGGATAATGTGTGCTAATTTCCATGACGATGGAAAACAACAAGAAGATAAAGAGAAATTAAAAATGTGTGTAAGAACAGGAAGAAGAAAAGAGAGGATAGGTATTATCATATTGGAGCATATGCCGTCATTTCCAGTGGCCGTTGATGATATAGCTAGAATTGATCGGTTGATATCGTCTTCAGTGACTACAGCAAAATCAAATGTATCACACTGCAGAACTGGGTGCTTATCCAATTCTAAAATTGACCCAGCTTTATCACGCGTAGAGATGGAGACAGGAGGGCAAGAAAAATGTTGGTTAAGAATATTTAAGTCTATATCTCCACTTAAAAGAGTTCGTGACTTACCAACACCAACAGTTTTAAGAAATCTCCATGCTTTTGCGGGATCACTTTTAGTTAGAGAATTATAAAAGTAACGTCTTTTTGCATCTCTGCACAAACGGTTGCACCGATTGCGTAGGTTCTTATAATTTGTTAAATTACTCTCCAGCGGAAATCGCTTGTATCTTCTTTTAGCCTTGTCTCTACGTGCCATGAACGCCTTTAAAGCCGAAGTTATCCAAGGGGCAGGATTATGTTTTATTTTAACACGTTTAACCGGTGCATGAATATCATATAAGCTAAGAATGACATTGTTAAAGCTGTTTACTTTGTCATCTACTGTTTGGCTAACAAATAACGGCGTCCAGTTTATTAAACTAGCGTCACGTCTTAAAGCCTCCAAGTTAATGCTCCTGAAACTTCGAAGGAGTCGAAAGTTTGACTTACGTTTAGGAGGTCGAACACGATAAGACAAATAGATAAGGTCATGGTATGAGAAAGAAGCGGTCAGTTGTCCATGACTGGCAACATTATTTGGAGAAGAGACTATAATTAGGTCGAGAAGAGATGGAGTACAGTTTGGGAAGTGGTGAGTGGCTGAAAGAGGTAGTATCTGAAGATTAAAAGAGGACAATAGTGATTGCAGCTTATTCGCACGGTGGTCATTTCTGATAAGGCACGTATTGAAATCACCCATCAAGATAACGTGATTATATAAGAGATTGAACTCACTAAGTAATTTTTCAAATGCGTCGAAATAATTAACATTAAGGTTAGGACTATAAAGAACTCCTAGTAATATTTGTGTGTGATTAAGAGTAATTTCCAAAAACAGGTGTTCAGCAGAGTTAGAATATATTTGTGGAGATGTACTGATCACCTTAAAAGGTATTTCAGCACGCAGATAAATAGAAACACCTCCACCACCCTTGCCCACTCGGTCATTGCGTATTAATACATAACCAGGAAGTGAGTATAGAGTGGAAGGAAGAGTAGGTTTAAGGAAAGTTTCAGAAATCAAAAGAGCATCGAGATGAGTACTGCTAATGGATGCCAGAAGGTCAGAATAGTGGCCAGGAACACTTTGCGCATTGATGTGGGCAATATTTAAGTTTACAGGGTATTGAGAAAATACAGAAGAAATGTGATCGAGCAGAGTAATAGGTTCAGATGAAGATTCGGTGTCTACGCTTACAAAACTGTTAGTAGACGACGAGCAAGAGAAAAAGCTTTCATTGAGGTCTGATAGATTATTCATAGTTTATGTTGATAATAACGAATATAATAAAGTAAAATAACAAATATATATATTTAACTAAAAAGTAAAAAAAAAATAATAATAAAATAATATTAAAAAAAAAACAATAAAACGAATATTATAATAAAAATAAAAGTACAAAAATAAAATAAAAATCAAAACTTAGTAACTCAACTCACTCTCTGGCGTGATGGAAGAAATTCAAAGTAAAATCAAGTGTAAAGAAAAAAAAACATTAAAATTTTTGATTATGGACAGTACAAATCAAGAAAGTCAATTAAAGTACTTAATTATCCTATATTACATTCAACAATATACTAAAATGTAGAACAGATCGTAGATATGATACATTGATCACAATAACTTGATGTAAACTAAGCAATGTAAGAATGTAAGAATAAAACAACTAAAGTAATGTAAGAATAAAACAAGCCAGCTTTCCCCTAAGGCTCAGCTGGTAAAATACAATATTTTTTACAATAAATATTTTTTGGCTAATCATGTGTGTACAAACCATGCTCGAATGATGTTGGCAGAAATAATATTAAGGTTTTCATAATTTTTTTGCCTACCCCGGCGCACAAATATAATTGGGTAAGGTCATCAAAAACTAAAAAAAAGTCAAAGAGTAAAATATCAATGTCCAAACAATTGCGATATTAATTTGTCAACTTTAGTATACATAATATAAAGTGTCAGTTTAGTTAAAAAATGTCAAAGTAGTACATAGTCATAATTATATAAGAAAATGTATTAAAAATAAAGATGTATAATTTTATTATTAAAGTGTAATAATACTTTGAATAAAAGCAAGAATTTTTCAAAATTTATCAACTAGGAAGTCGGTCGGTCGGTCGGAAGCTATGATAATATTATTTGTCAATAGACAAATTTCGTAACATTTGCTTAAATTGTATTATTTTTAAGTCCTTTATATATCTAGATATTTTGTAGTAAATTGTTAGAACCATACATTTTCATTAACTCTATAAGTCATAATTTGTCCTCTTCCTACCACTTGTATGCTGATGATCTCCAAATCTATACTCAGTCCTCTCTTGAAGATCTATCTAAAGCAGTTGACACTATTAACGCTGATCTGACTTGTATTTCGAATTGGAGTAAATGTTATGGTTTAACGATTAATCCTAAGAAAACTCAGGTCATTGTCATCGGTAGTTCTAGATTAATTGGCAAAATTGACTGGTCTTCCCTACCCCCTATTATACTAGACTGCACTCTAATCCCTTACAGTGACAAGGTTAAAAACCTGGGGTTGTATATTGACTCCTGTATGTCTTGGACCCCACAGGTTAATGAGGTCAGTAGAAGAATGTTTGCTGCGTTAAGGTCTTTACGTAGATTTCGTAATTTCCTTCCCACAGCAACTAAAGTTACGCTCGCCCAGTCTCTTCTTCTGCCTATTATTGACTATGCTGATATTTGCTATCTTGACATTACCGAGGAGCAGCTTAATAAGCTTGAGCGCATTCAAAATTTATGCATTAGATTTATATTTGGGCTTCGCAAATATGATCATATCTCCGAATTTCGCAAACAGCTCAAATGGCTCCCGATCCGCCTTCGCAGGAATACTCACATTCTCTCCGCGTTGTATAGTGTGCTGTTTAATCCTTCTTCTCCTCTTTATTTAAAAAACCGTTTCCAGTATCTTTCTCTTACCCATAATCGGTTCCTTCGATCATCCATCAATCTTTCTCTCTCTACACCTTTGCACTCTTCTTCCTTTTTCAAGAAATCCTTCGCCGTAACCGCTGTGCGATTGTGGAACTCCTTACCTCTCCATATTCGTCGTGCTAAATCTCTTCACTCTTTCAAAATTCTTGTTAAATCGTATTATTTAGAACGCTATTAGATAAATTACTTTACCTTTCTCTTACTCTTTTCATTTAATCTATTATACGATATTTTATATATAACTTTCACTTACTTTTATCTGTATGTATTATTGTATTTTTTTTATTATTATTTTGTATGCCCCCCTCTATTTGTAACTTTTGTTTGCATCTTTCCTCTACGCAAAGGTTGTCTGGAAGAAATCACTTTCAGTGATAAGACCGCCTATTGTACATACTTTAATTAGTTTTAACTATATTGATGTTTCTGTATTGTGGTGTACAAAAAAGTATAAATAAATAAATAAAATACGCTTTTCCTCATAAGAGCTGTCCTGGCTCTCTGAACGCAAAGTCTCGTATTGTCATATCTATTTTTAGTAAGCCCCCCTCTATTTGTAACTTTTGTTTGCATCTTTCCTCTACGCAAAGGTTGTCTGGAAGAAATCACTTTCAGTGATAAGACCGCCTATTGTACATACTTTAATTAGTTTTAACTATATTGATGTTTCTGTATTGTGGTGTACAAAAAAGTATAAATAAATAAATAAATAAATAAATAAATAAATAAATAAATAAATAAATAAATAAATAAAATACTCTTTTCCTCATAAGAGCTGTCCTGGCTCTCTGAACGCAAAGTCTCGTATTGTCATATCTATTTTTAGTAATTACATCAGAAATCTTCAAAAGTAATGAAATCATGAATTATAATATTAAAAAGTATCTGACGTATTGCAAAGTATTAATTCTTTATGGCCCCCAAATAATAGTTTTGGGTCTGAATGTTTGTCCTTGTAAAATAATATTTGGTAACTGCCTCCGCGATATTAGATAAAATCATGGTATGGGCTGTTAAAAAAAAACTACTTATGTCTATTGAGTGTTTTGTAAATAAATAAATAAGTTAAAATTATTCTTAATAAAATTTTATGAATACCTAAACGAAAATAAAATCAATCAATAGCAATAAAAATATTATTATATAAATAATTGAGTCAAATTGTTACTTCCACCAGAAAATTACGCCCATAAAACGACATTCACATCGTTCGGAAGATCGCCAGTCACCGGTTATACAACGAAAGTACGCGTTATCAGAACAAGATAAAATTATCTAAATTCGAGAGGAACATTCAAATTTGCTGCCATTTGTAAACAAATTGCGACTTAGTGGCTCTTTTAGTTATAAAAAGAAACATTTAAAAACAATTCTTACAGTAAAAAGTTTATAAACAGTATGCTTTACGTTCTATCTTTATCTCTCTTTATGGGCTTCTCCTAATGTACTTTGCTTTTTCTTTATAGAGCAAAGGTGACATAGGAACACGCGGTCCACCTGATGGTAAGTTGATGCTATGGCCCGTAGACATCCACATGTATCCTCAATTAAGAATCAGAATGCAGATGCGTTGTCATTCCTGAGACTAGAATGGATGGAAGTGGCCATGGGTCACAACGTCTATGTACTATCGAATACTATGGGCGCAGTTTCACAATTCTTAAAAAAAATATTGAATTTAATTTCGTTTTGAATTTTATCAGCTAGCTTGTCCATTAATAACTTGATTTGCGAAAAGATAGAAACTGAGTACAAAATATCAGTGCAACTTCTAAGCAACACTTTAAAGGTTGAGATTTAGGGCGACTGTCCAATCGCAGATTTATTATTACGGCGACGGACGAAGGGGGCACTCATTGCTGTGCTCGCGTGCTCGATGACGTGATATCACGGCGTCACGCGTGTTAACAACAGCCTTATAACAAGTTGTAAGGCACTAAACTAACAAGCCGGCAGAATATCTCGCCACCCGACATTAGCGATCGAAGCATGCAACAATTATATTGCGCTCACCTACTTACTCGTTTGTCGATTGTAACTCGCTAACATTATCGCATCATTGTCATTGTGCAAGCAGTTCAAGGATGGTAAATGGCAGCTTATCGGTTTTACACTGAATTATAAAAATGTACTTTGTCCCATTTAAATGTTAAAAAGTTAAAGTATATACGTCCCACCGCTGGGCACAGACCTCCTCTCATTTCTGATAGGGTTTTATGGCATGGAAGTAACCGCCGCGCTGCCCCAATGCGATTTGGCGAACTTCACATGTATTGGATAAAAAATTCTTATTTCTTAGACATGCAGGTTTCCTCACGATGTTTTCCTTCACCGCCGTGCACGTGATAAATCAGCACTTAAAATTGCAATTATGGTTTAAGACATTTATTTTCTCAAAAGATTTACAAATCACTTACAGAGAAAATACTTATAAAGAAGAAAAAAACATTAAGCCGATTGGCGTAGTGAGCTAGTATTATAATAGGTCGCTAAAACTTATTTTCTAATTGGGTGCTTAATAATTTATTTAGTAATAATTACACATAAGTAAATAGGGTAGTTGCAAAAGTATTCGTACCAAAGCTAGGCAGACCATCTTCACTTCGGTCAAAATTGAATGAATGATTGTTATTTGTTAAGGCCTATGACACATAAACTATTTTATTGTGTTGAAAATTAATTTATAGTGTTAGCTGTTATTGTTTGTGTTCATCTTTTAAAACCATTACTATATGTAATACGATACTATAATTAGATAGTGTTTCTTTATTTAGTATATTATATATTTAGGTATTAATTTGTTTGTAATAATATAAGTAGCACATACGCGTAATGCATCGTATATACATACATACATACGTACATACTCATATATACACACATATAGATATAATATAATAATAATTAACAATTTGATTGGTGCCGTCGAGGATTCAACCTGGGTTGCTCGCGCACTGTGAAATTTAGAGCGAGAGCTAACCATCTGAGCTACCACGGCTTGTCGTTTTAATAAGTGTGCGAGAAATTTATTTTCATTTTCCTTTACAATTTTGAACATGGACTGTGAGAAAGACGGATTAGTCAAAAGGTATTATTATCACTCAAGCTCGTCGCATATAATGTCCACGAAAATTAGTAATTGGATAATATTTCCGTTTCCTTATCAATGACATCTTTTCTGGTCTTATCTAAATCAATTTCGGTTTAAGTCTGCAAGTAAAGTGACAAAACTGTTGATTTATTCTTATGTTTTTTTTTTATCGTTCCCCGCACTTAGAGCTCTTCCTTTAGAAGGCCAAAACATGTTGACAATGCACTTTTGTTTAGCAAGGCAAAATAACCATAATGGTTAGTCGTTGGTAAAAAGGCAGTTTAATATAGGTACCAACCAAAAACCACGGTAAATAGCCAGTCATACAAAATATTTCAGTCTATCTAAGTTATTTGTTCGCGATTGTCGTTCCACAATCCTTGTGTGATATAATAAAAAAGTAATAAATTCTTTATATCATTGTTTCCTCAACACGCAACGACTAGTGTTAAAGTTAAACAGTAGTAAAATTAACTCTTAGATAAGCAATAAAGCTATAAACAACGTTTGATATACATTTAACAACTTTTACAATTAATTAAACAGAACCATAAAAACTTATTCCACGAGGAGCGGAACCTACCTCCAACGAAAACTTCAATTATATTGTTTAAGCTTTACAAAGAAAGTTGACAAAAAATATGTCGCCTTTGTCAAGAACATAAATGCTTCATATTTGATTGTTGTTTTCTTTCTATTGAGAATGAACTTCATGAACAATTAGGATGCTTTATACCATATACTCTTAACCACATTATTATGCGCACTATTTAAATAGAATTATAAAGATGTAATGGACTGAAAATAATGTTGATAGGTTTTATAATAAACAGAGTTCAAGAAGTAGAACCTTCTTGAACACTGTTTATTATAAAACCATTTGCTAATTAATAGATGGAAAGATGAAATTATTAAAAAAATATCAAAGAAATGCAAGCAGCTAATAAATTCACACACACGTGAACGTCATGTACCTATACGGTATCTTTATCAATACTAGTGATGACTCAATGGTCGAAATTTTGCCGTATTTCATTAAAATTTTAAGTTGGTATATTTGTTATATACCAACTTAAAATTTTAATAATAATTATTTGTCTAATTAAGAACAGTTAAAATCACACAAATTACACAGATCAGTCTTGGCAATATGAACGTAAACAATAAATGCTTTATTTTATATTATTTAATATAGGATTTTATGGGTTTTAATTATTTTGCACGGAACCCTAATTCTTTATCTAAAATAAAAGTTACCTTCGTTACTCCTTATAACATCAGCTATCTGCCAGTGAAAGTCTCGTCAAAATCGGTTGAGCCGTTTCGGACATCGAGATACTTTGTACTACGTAGACGTAGACGAGATTAGCCAAAATGAACAGACAGACAGCGAGTCAAACAAAACTTGTAAAAATTGTGTTTTTGTTATAAGTACCGTATATACTTTTACATGCATTTAGTTAAAAGCTGTTATTTTGACATTACAAACAAACACTCTAATTTTATTTATAAGTATAGATTACTATAACCTTTCTCCAATCCTTCTCCATATAAACTTTATATAAGTCAAATTTCACACATCTCCTTTCGCGCAATATGCTTCAAATAGAATCCAAAGTTTTCTCTTTTCGTATTAATATATTGATACATGATAATTCTGGCAATTCATATATAATATATTTGTTCATTCGATATGATATACTTCTATATAAACGATGAAAAGCTCCAAATAATAAATGATTCACGACAGGTAACCGCGCAGCCTTTGTCACAAAAACTTGTACATACAAATTAAAGATCGCATTTATCTTTAAAACTCATTTCACATAGCAAATCTTCAAGAAGAATGACAAACAAAAAAGCATAATAACGTCCCTTAATATAATATTACGTGTCACGAAACCAAAGCTTTATGAAACCCGATATTTTTGTCATATCAGCTGTGGTATTGTAAAACTCTGGTGGGAATCGTTTGCCAGTGGTAATCATTGCACAACCGCGTTTTATTTTGATTATGATAACAATTTGTAACTTAAAATAAGCTATTAATATAAAATATCGGCTTATAATCGATACATTTGTGAAATCCATCGAAACCAAACGTCAAATAATTAAACGAAGTCAAATGATAAAACGAACCTAACCACGATTCCCACCAGAGCTACACAATCGAACTGCTGTTTTTATTGCGTCTCAATAGAGAATTACGACGTCCTCCATCTTGTACAGAAAAGCCATTCAATATGACATTGCGGCGGATGTAAAGAGGGTAGACTCGAAAGTTTGTGGTTTAGCCGAGGAACGGCTGACTTTAGGATATTTCCTTTTCCTTTACTCTCAAATTGTGCATATTAAATGCAGAATATACATTTATCAGTTTTCAAAAGTACGTATTATCACTAAGTAGAGTCCAGCTCCTGTATCTACTGTCATTTAATGATAAGATAGATTTCCATTTTCATTTCTTTGGCTTTACCAGCAATATTTTTTCAGTGTATTTTTTATTTTTAATATTATTTTTATAATACTATATTTTTTCGTATTGCAGGAAACTATGTACGTTGCTCCGAAGCATATTAAGATTCAGAAAAGTTTATTTCACCAGTTTTGACGATAGAGATTTGTCAGCGGCTGTGATACGGGAGCGTCGATTGTGTCTCAGCTCACGCATCTTTGTTCAGACTTTCGGCGCGGATGTGCCTCATTCCCTCGATCCTCAAGAGATTCGATCAGCTGGGTAACTATATAGTCCAAAATGTGTAGGATGCAAGCTTGGTTATTACATATATTTTGTTAAATATAATAATAATATATGTTATCCCCAATAATCAAACCCAGCGCTTCTCGGTTTTAAGTCGCTTTCTTAAGAACTTAGCGTTCGGTTTCATAGCCACAGAGCGATCAAGAATCACTCCTATATACTTCACTTGTTTCTTATACGGTAGAGCATCAAGCTTAATCTTTACCGTATGATTGTGTCTTCTTTTTTGGTGACCATGATGCACTCTGTCGCTTACAAGCCTAGTTAAATAATGCTTAATTATTTTTGCGAAATTAAATTACTTAAAATTAATAGATACTATTTAATACTTTATTGAACTCGGGTCTGTGTTCTCTAACGCTTCGGTCGCCACTGAAATCAACGGTGTGGTTACACCGCAACTCATGCTGGTCTGATGACTTTGACTTAGTTTGTATGTTGTTGAGAACGATTTGTGTCAAAATAAAGTGTTTTTTCTTTCTTTCCTTTCAACTTCTTTACTGTTGAGTTGCTACTATTTTGGAATGCCTTGCCAAAACCTAAAAAGGAACGCCGAGAGAAAAAAAGGTTATTTTGTGAGATTAGTTCATGGCTACGACTTTTTCAAACAAAGTGATGTTGGCGGTTAGGCATGATGCGGAGTTTGATAAACAATGATCATATTAATACATTTTCTTCCAATTTTAATACATATTATTATGTGTATAACTTTACGCATTAATAAAAGCAAAAATAAATTTGTGTAATGTGTACGTATAGTACATATACCTTCACAGGTTATTGTGTTATATAATTTTACAATCTAATTATTGGGAGACATCTATTATGAAGGAGATGTAATAAAATTATTACACTTCCCACGATAGGTTATCAACTACACGGATTGAATGGCAGAGAATTGTCCGCCGTCCATTTATATGGTGATAAAGTTTTTAAACATAAGAACTATCGAACTCACCACGATTATACGCTACACTAAGGTATAAAATTGACTAGCTTTCCATGACCTTAGCAATTCATCTCAGATACACATGTAAACATTCAATATGTTGCCATGGGTTTTCCCATGTTAATAAATTTTTCATAATTGTTATGCCTGCAATGGACCTATCTTTTGACCCTTGGACTCACGATACGAATGAGAACGAAAAAAATATATAGTACGTATAGGTATAATATTAATCATACTAAGTAACTTCAAAAATATCAAAGTATTGTTACCGTCTATACACGTCCACAGCTGGGCACTGAACTTATCCCATTTCTGAGAGGATTTCACCGCTGCACATGTCTTCTAAATGTTTTGTGGCACGGGCCACGTAGATTCCCTTGCGATGTTTTCCTTTACCGTCAAACACATGTTAAATCGACACTTACACTTTCGATTAACAGCTTCTTTGGCGCCAATGTGGATCGATTGGTTGTCCGCACATATCTTCGAAATATTTTTTTTCTTATTCCTCAGACATGCAGGTTTCCTCACGATGTTTTCCTTCACCACCGGGCACGTGGTAAGTCAGCACTTAAAATTGCAATTAACAATTTCATTGGTGCCGGCGGGGATCGAACCCAGGTTACTCGCGTTCTGTTATATTTACAGCGAGCGTTAACCATCTGAGCTACCACGGCTCTCTATATTTCGTAAAAATAAAATATTTGAAGAATTACAAGTTGCAACATCCAAGAATGATATTAATCCAATAGGCCCATAGAAAATCGCTAAGCGTAAAGATTTTAAATTTTGCACAAATCTAGTCGTATTTAAAGTATTGTATTACTTGATGTATTAAATAGCCGGTTGACAATGTCGTGCGGATATTAACCCACAAAAAATGTCCTCGAATGTCCCGAGGATTTTCCGCTTCACGCAGTGCTGCACTCTCCGCGGCCCGAGTCGGCAGTTGACAAAATATTGCATTGTTCCTATTATCTACGCAGTATTTATTTAAAAATGTTATTTAAATGAATGATTCTAATCCCACTCCCTTAAATATGTATTGTCCCCGCCTTAATACAGTTATTGTCAGAACGAGCATTTTTACGAAATAATACAATCATATATATCATGTATGTACTAATAACATTACCTTTTATAATAAAAGGAAGCCCTGAAGGCACAAAAAGATTAGTAACGCCATTTTGGAACTAGACGATAGCGTTCAACCAATTTATTACCTTTATTACTTTGTTCACTTTGTTATGGTCATCAAGTTATCGCTAACCATAAATTTGAATTCTCTCTGCGACGGTCAATAAAGGTAATGAAGGCAATCATCGGCGACCAAAACCAATAAAATAATAGAAATAAATTTGATATGAGCGACATATGGTGGCTTTGATGCGAAGCGAACCCTGTGTTATTGCTGTCAAACATGCGACAAATAGCTCAGACTGAGAAATCCATTTCATTTTATCCAACCATTGATTACACAGCATTGGTCCGTTGGACGACAATGGAATACATCTAACACAACCAATCCATTTACACCCCTTTCTGTTTTTGAATCAACGCGATGACCAAAAAGCAAATTCCTGCTTATTATTATTCCATTACCCGTCGCCCCATTTTAAAAAAAAATATGTCAAGCGATGATGACTGGGGAAGAGTGGGAATAATCTACGGCACCGAAATCTGGGGAGGTCGTGACCCGAGAATATTCAATGAATTTATATAAAATAATTTTCATGTTCGACAACATGCGACACAATACCGTATATTTTTTGCTCTGTCGATAAATTGGCCGGATTATCATTTAATGGAGGGCTCATGTTCGTTGGGCTTGTCCCGATTCCCTATGACTGACATGATTTTATTAAACACCGTATCGATGTGCCAATATGCGTTGGAATAATTTCAATAAACCTACAGAAGCGCCGAAGTTGACATTATTTATGCGACTTTGTATCAATTTTTTGTTATTAAAGTTTTGTTATGGAAGTAAGAGTAACAAACCACCACAGAGTTGATATGTTGGTGTGTGGATCTTGCCACTCCACCTCTTCACGATTAAGAATCGAAATACGAATGGTTCGTCACCCCTGGGAACTAAGGCGGAATGTTCTAAGAATCTAGTTACCTTTAAAAAGGCCTTTAGTTCTCATCGTCAACGATACAGGACATAGCAGCACTATGCTTTTATTTTACACTTGTCTTTCCCCAGTGGAGCCGACCCATTCACGAAGCATCTATAATATACTAAAGCTTAAAAATCTCTATTACGTAAAAAATCCAGTATTAATTCAAACTAGCATTTGTAGACTAACTAAACCCCTAGATGTTGTACGTTAATTACATACTAGTCACAGTCCAATACAGATTAAAAATAAGACTTTGAAGAAGTTATTTGAACCTAAGGGTAAAAAGAGCCGATTATTACATCATTATGTATTTTAATATGTAATTTAGTTCAATTTATAAATTAAAATCGATTTAAGAGACAAATAAAATTAGCTAAATTAATTTATTAAGGCTCTCACTATCAAGAAGAATGTAAGTTCGTTGGTCACTTTAATTTCGTAAAAATAAAAAGTATATTTTGGACAAAATCAGTACAAATTTTTAAGTTATTCCACAAAGATTTGCTTATAATTGAGTAGGCCTTTATTGATACATTTGCGGTATTAAATAAAGGCCCTAATCTCTTTTATATGGACATAAAAAACCTTACAAATCCCTTATTAACGGAAACATTTTTTTGTTGCTACACTATGAAAATTTACTTTATTTGACAGTAGATACGCGAATTGCATTGGAACTATCAGATCTTATCGAGGCCCGGCGGAGTCTCCCCGCTTGTTTACACTAAATATTTTGCGACACAATGAAATTACATGACATCTGTACTACAAATAACGGGAATATCTTTATTCATACCGCGACGGGCAAACACGGCCCCCTCGCGTTTGCATTGTCATCGTTCAGAACGTCTGCTTACTGTCTCTGCTTAAACGTCCCTGGGTATTCAGTCATCTGTACCTTATAATAAAGAACTATACTTAAATTTAAATAACATTAATAGAAATGAACGTAAAGTAAGTTAGATATTATCCTTTTAAAACCAATGTTATTAGCTCCAGTAATATTTAATTTTGTCTCATTTGTTACCGAACGGTAAAGATCACCGTAAAAAGAATAAATAAACGTTTAAGGTAAATCAAGAAACGGATTTCAATAAATAAGAGTAATATTAAATTCCTCCCCCATAACAATATCAATAGTTATACAGCAACCCCATTCGCCTTCGGCTATATCAGAAGTTGTGCACTGTTTTATTTAAGTTACTTAGGTATTTTTAAATAATAAAATGAAGAATAATTGTATTGTTATCAATGACATGTGGAAAATATTATTGGCATATGTTGTTTTTTAAAGAAATTGATATACAATTGTTATACAATAATTTTCTAATCATTTACTGTCATAAAATTGTTATAAAGGATCGTGATTTTCAAGCTTATTTGAATAAAACCATCGCTTGAATTATAATATTATCATGTTTTTTGAACCAAAGATTTATATTTTACGACTTTATTATTCATAAAATAAAGAAGATGAAATGGCAACGGGCGGATCATATTACTCGAAGTACCGACAACCGGTGAGGAAGAGAGGTTCTCGAGTAGCAGTCTCGTACTGGCAAACGCGGTGCTACACGACGTTCCTCAAAAGTAGTGACGACCCGATCAAACATGCAGGCTGTCGATGGGAGCAGGTGATTCAAGACCATATTTTGTGGCAATCTATGAAGGAGAATTTTGTCAGCAGTGGCCTTGTGATGAGTTGTAATGATAGAGCATTTGTGTATTATTGGCTTCTCAATTTGCACATTTAAATATTTCTTTTCCCTTTTAGCCAGGTTTGAGGCAGCTGGTAGAAAAGACCAAAGGGCAGACTTAATCCCTTGTAATTCTTAGCGTAGGAGACAATAGTATGCGCTAACTAACAAAATTTCATTACATTATTTTTTTACTAGAAACGAGAAATTCCATCTTAGTCCTCAGGGGTGACAGCGCATCTGCGTTTTGATTCTTAATCGAGGATAAATGCAGATGTCTATCGGCCACAGCATTAACTTACCGTCAGGTGAACTGTGTGCTCGTTTGTAACCCTTATTCTATAAAAAAAAACATTATAAGACGATATATATAGACGAGAAAATTATTTGGAATATATTTTCTTATTATTACATGCAAGTTATATTTGTTAAACATTAACACCAGTCTGCAGTAAATTACATTTCAATTAAATAATAAAACTTGTCACAAAAGGAACGTAAACTCGCTACTGACCTCTGAAATCACAAAAAAAAATAGTAAAACAGCCATAACCCGTATCGACGTATTCGCTATTAGTTTCCTTTATAGCTTCTTTTGTCAACAGTTCCACCCGGTTGTACGTCATCCGCGAAACAATTTCTCTCTAGAATGATCTAAGATCTACTGAACTATATAACAATTGCTTAAATATTTTTATTCGGAAATTACATCTGTATTTTTTATTATATTAAGGTACATGAAGGTAATATGGTACTTTAAGCTTTGCCGCCCTATAAAACCAAAGCTAGGAGGAGTATAGATACAAAGGCACTAAGCCGTATTCTATAACTAGTATATTAATTAAAAAATAGCAAACAAGCTTTGGTAATAATTAAGAACCCTTAGAAAAATCAACTTAAAAAAACTAACTACATTACACAATACTAAAATCGACTAAAATATTTCCTATAATATCAACTGTTAAAATGGCGTCGATAAAGCAGATCCCTTTTGACCCTTTATTATTTAATTGACTGATGAAGAGATATCGTAACACAGAGCCATCTATGCAAACATGGCTGTAATTTTTGAGTTATAATAAAGTGACCATATTAACCGGATGATCATATTACCCTCACGTACTATATTTACCATTCTTCCTCGACGAGCTTTTGAAATATTGCTGAAAGTAATTAAGGTGCTCCAAGTAGAAATAAGGCACTGTTTACTGAAGTTCTATAGAGTCCGTCTGGGAAACTATTCCCCCTTTATCTATTTCTGCCACCAATTAACAGTGCTTGCACTGCTCCGTTCTGGTCTGATGAGTATACAGATCCGTAAGGATTACAGGTTGTGAGACGTTCCATCTTAGTCCTTGAAGATGACAACTAATTCATTATTTAAGTCAGCTGCAGGCTGCAGGTGTTTATGGATTGCAGTATCTATTTCAGAGTCAGCCAGGTGCGCGATGTTTCCGATTAATTAAAATCTATTTTGGTCAAAAATTGACGAGGAAACTATTAACATTAATATATTTTATCAGGCTATATTATTGTTATAGCAATGTGTCTGCTGCTATGTTTTGTATAGTGAGTGTAGAGGGCCGGAGACACTTTTTACTGGAAACCAGGCATTCCACACTCCATATTAGTCCTCAGGGGTGACAACGTATCTGCATTTCGATTCCCAATCGAGTATAGATGTAGATGTCTATGGGCTGCAGTAATCACTAACTATCAGATAGACTTTATGCTCGTTTGCAACCTTTATTCTCCAGAAACGAGTTAAGAACTTTTTTTTCGATTATTTTTAAGCTTACAACCACCGTAACTCAGGGGCAAAGCTAAGCTCTAAAATTTAATTATTGAATATATAATTATTTATTTATTTATAATTTAATCCCCGCCGACACCGATGAAATTGATAAACACAATTTTATTAACTGATTTGCCATACGCTTAGTGCCAGCATACGTACACTGCGTGTTCCTACACCAAGATCCCTTAAGAATGGGAAGAAGCCTTTGCTCAGCTGTGGGACGTGTGTAGTCTTATTTTTGTTTTAAACTTTACAAGCACAGCGACTTATACATGGGAGAGCCATACTGCAGTTATATTAGAAGTATAGTTGTAGCACAAATGGGTCGGCTCGACCGGGGAACGACCACGCTCTCGCAGAATACCAGCGTGAAACAGTAGCTTAATGTTGCTGTGTTTCGTATGGTGAGTGTAGAGAACCGGAGGCCCCTTTTACTGGAAACGAGGCATTCCATCTTAGTCCTCAAGGGTGACAACGCATCTGCATTTTGATTTGTAATCGAGGATAGATGTAGATGTCTATGGGCCGCAGCAACCACTTACCATCAGGTGGACTGTGTGCTCGTTTGTCACCCTATCCTATAAAAAACAGCGATATTGAGGAATGTAAATACACCGATATATTACAAAATATATAATCAAATTAATGACAAATTTTTTTTAAAAATTTTGTAAAACAAGTGGTGTTATCAGTTTTACCTCTTGACTTTGTAATAGACGAACAAAAAATCTTGCTTAAAAATATCATAACATGCAAGGTTAATGAAACAAGTGTCATCGAAATTTGACTTCAATAAAATAACCGTTATATAAAATATAAAAATAAATTCATAATATTTTATTAAAATACAATAAATTAGACGTCACAAGTATTCGTATGAAATAATATTACTTTATACTAAATCTTAACTAGAAGATATCGTAACGGAAACAGCATTGTCACGAAATTGCTTCGGCTGTTGATATTTGAAAGAATTATTACCGTAATATAAAAACCACCTTGAAGTAATGTCAGCGATGAGCAAAATTAAGAGATAAATCATAGAATGGCTTCATTGTATTTGGAGTGGGATATGACTGCTTCGGGTTATATTCTTGGTTGAATCGCTCTTTGCCCCAATAGCCATTAGGGACGGTCACCAATTTATCATTAAGGCAATTTTTAGAATTATTGTTTGCTTGTGAACGTATTGTATCAGTTGAATGTTTGCTCTACTTGAAATTGTTGTAGGAGAACCCATATTGCAACAAACACGGGGTTACACAGTACTATGCACCTTTCTAATATGCAATTACCCTGTAATTCGTCAATATGTAGGTCAGTTAGAAAATAACAAAGGGGTAACTTCATGTACTCTGCAGTTTACATGCGTTTGGAAATATTTTGACGCACCTCTCTCGCTACTAAACACTTGTATACGTACATACGTACTTCTTCGTCTTGCGTACGTACTCGTCAGTTAGGGGTGCTCTTAATTAAGATCATCTATAGAACACATAAATAAAATAAAATTTTCTATGTGTAATATCGAAATAACTTAATTTGGTTATATCAAGCTTAGGGAGTAATTTGCATGTTTTAAGACAAATTGAAAAAGCATTTTGAAATATATTGTCTGATTGTTTGTTTGTCTCTCTCTCTCTCTCTCTCTCTTCCTTTCTCTCCCTCTCTCTCTCTCTTTCTCTCTCTGAATGTTTGTCTGGGCTAACATTCGAAAATGCTAAACCGTTTGTAACAAAACTTCAGGAACAGATAGAGAAAAACGCCAGGATTATGTAAACTATCATCACATATAATATTTGTCCGAGAACATGCAGGATCTTCAGTGTAATCGATAAACTGGTAAGATTAATGAAACAGAAACTTTTTATTCAATATAAATTATAAATAATGCTTATTGAAAGTCACTTTTCTATTTACCACTCCTTCGAACTTTCGAACTTGTACCCTCAAGAATAGGAAATGAAGCATTTTGTCTGTCATATGTCGTACATACCACGACCACGATTCCAGCGAAGTTGGGTTATTGTAGAATTTATCATTTTTTAAAGTTACAATTAAATGAAAAATTCAGGTAGAGCAACTCTACAATCGATCGGCGAATGGTCAGCGTCCACCCACGCTCACAAAAGAAGCGTGGGTGCAAAGATTACTCTCATTCAATTGAAGCGCATTGTGCGCCGGCGCATGCCACTTCCAGTGGCCACCTCTTAATTATCGCGCAGCTGCTGACCCGTGTCCATCTGGAACGTCACCACCTACACCCAGTTTACAGGATGATTGCAAAATTTCATAAAATTCAGCAAGTCATGTAAACTATTAAATTAAAAAACATATATAACTTTGATTAAAACTACTTTTACGGATTTTATCGCGTTTTATTTATATTAATTTTAATACCCGACGTTTCGGGTGCTTTCCAGCACCCATGGTCATGGGGGACTGAGGTGACTGACGTCCCGATGTCAAAGTTAACCCGGAGTACCTTCAGCTTTTTAGAGCAAAGACAATAATTAAAAACGTCGGGTATTAAAATTAATATAAATAAAACGCGATAAAATCCGTAAAAGTAGTTTTAATCAATGTATAGTGTTCGCGTAAATATAAGAAATCATTATGTAAACATATATAACATCAAATTATATCCTTCTGTAATGTAGCAAGTACTTTTGGGTTTTTCAACATTCTAATTCAATGTCTTTCATTGACAGCTTTATTTAAGAACAAACTCGAGGTAGAGTCATGCTCATGTATACTATAGTTTTAGCAAGAATTGGTCGGCTCAACTGTGATCACGAACACGCTTTTACAGAATACCAGCGTGAAATAGCATCTTAATACAGTTGTGCTATGTATTATGAGTCTAAAGAACCGGAGACCTTTGTTACTGGAATTGAGGCATTGCATGTAAGCCCTCAGCCTGAGAGATGGCAACGCATCCACATTTTGGTTCTTCATAGAGGATTGATGTAGATCTCATTTGGCTAATGTATCTTACCCTCGGGTGGACTGTATGCATGTTGTCAACCTTACGCTATATAAAAAAACAAGTTTAAAACTATTAACTTGGTTCGAAGCTACTCCATAACACATAACAGAGTGCCATTAATTCAAAAAATACTTAACCCTACTTTGTTGAGAGATATATACAAAAGTCATTTGAGACTAGCCATTAGTTCTTTGCTAAACATTGGTCTCCCCATATGTGTACGAACGAAAACTTATATGATAAAAATCTCCTATCACAGTGTTTGTAGTCGCACTCCTCCGGAACGGCTCAACCATTTTTTATGAATTTTTTTGTATATGTGGTAGGTATTAGAATAGGTTGTAAAGTATATTTAGACCTGGTAGATGGCGCTGTTGTCGAGATCCAGAATCACCCGTAAGGCCGGGGCGGTCCGTTAATAAATTGATATAATAACCAATATAATTCATGCTCTTATTTTAGATGGAATAATATTTTATTTTGGGGATAGAATGTGTTTCATATGATAGCTAAAATTAAAAATGATTGAACAATACAATTAAATACCTACACTTATTTAAAACAGCCTATATAACTGAGCCATAAGCTTCAAAATTTAGTTGATCTGTGTCATTGTAAGGTGAGTGTCCGGTGACAATAGTGTATCGGTTTTGAGTGGCCATACGTCCGGCAAATCTCATTTGTGGATTTATCATTAACCGTATTTCATCCACCCTTGTCTATGGAAGCCTATTAAGGGGTTGCCGTTTTGTAACATTGTTTCCGTCTATATTTAATGCCGGCGGATGTTTATGGTATATAAAATTTTCATTTAATTATTAGAGTGCTTCTAAATACGTACGTATTTCTAGTTTGCAGATGTTTAAGTTCACAACCATGCCGATTTTTAGTCGTAAACGTTAGTTATGATGATCAATATCACAATTTAAAATTAGGTTACAACTTTTAGAAAACTTAAAGAATCGGTGCTTGTTTGTTTTTTGTATGAACATATTAATTGTCCTATAAACGGTGAAGTCTGATTGTCAAAGGAAATTATATACATGTTTATTTAAAAATTGAAAATTTCAGTTGTCTTTATATTTTTATTTATTGTTCTGCCAATCGATAATTTTGCAACGATTTAATATGAAATGATTAAACTTCTGGAGTCATTATGTTAAAATTCGACTTATTACCTTAACAATAGCTAATACCATAAATACTCAAACAAAGATCAACGTGAAAGTTTTCTGAGATAAATAATAAAGAAATCTAGAAAACATATTTACACGTCACAACTGCACTCATCAGGAAAATGAGGCGTGCCCTAATCGCGCGCCTTATCGACGCTGGCTTTTGTCTTAATTCGATGGCGGATAATTTATAGGTGAGCGCTGCCCGCACTTGCCATAAATAATTCTAGTTTTGTTGCAACCCAATACGACTATAGTTTTTCTGTCAAAATTCACATAAATAATGAGCGCTCGCCGGACCCGATCTTATCTGCGTCTTGCGACAACTCTAGGATCGGTTGTAAACAATAGAGGAACTCTAATGACTGAATGAGCAATCGTAAACCCTTCAAATTTACGCGCGACTCTTTCAGCCGCTTTTTGAAAAGGTTTTATAACTCGGTCGGGAGAGGTTCACCCTCACTCCCTAGGCGCCTACGCCATTCGCGTCGCTATATCTGATTTATTCATACCACCCGAAACACATGATCGCTTTTTCGGATAGCGGTTATTTGAGCATATATTTTTTTACCTCACAACGTACAGAATTGATATTTAATTTAGGGGAATATTCATTTTCGGAAAAAAGGCCTACAATATTTTTTTAACGTACTTATTTATTGTAAGCTTGTGTGATGATTTAAATATATGTAAACGTGCAATACGCTACTACTTTATTGATATGTATTACTTTTGTATGTTGGTATAAAACTTTCTAAATAGGAACCTTACTTGCCCGCGGTTCACTCTTTTATTAAATGAATGTGACACGCGATTACCATACAGTAACGGGGAGCTGAGTAACTAGAACTAAGGTTTCGTCTCTACCCTCTATAACCGGTCTTCCCAGTACGGTGTATATAGCCAAAGAAATTTATTGAAAAAATATATTAAAGGCATTTTACACTTTTTTTGAATACATATATATCTTGAAATTATATTTTATTTTTCATACAGTGATAAATTGGGGAAGCCAATATCGCATTGCAATTAAAGTATCCAATGAGAGTTGTTGACAAAAGATCATGTGTGGGAGGGCAATACTGACAGATGCGCACGACCCCTTCTACCCTTACCGTGCGCCCCAATTTTGCAATTAGTTCTTTCGTAATGTCTCATATCACAATTTATCTGAAATTTCTTCTGAAAGGAATTGACGTATTACATTAGAATATATTATTTTTGTATCAAATTGGGGGGTCTATTTTGGTACTGCAACGCGGATGACGCAAGCCCGGATAGGTAAGCCGATAACGATTCAATATTTATTGTCACCCGGCGCCTGTCATTAAGATAGTGTCAAAAATCACTGGCGCACACTTACCAGGACGGAGCACTCATAATTATTACTAATGCCTTAAATATGTCAAAACAGGAATCCAGGTAAAAAGGCGTAATTTACGCGCGTCCGATAGAGTTTTGGCAGTTGGCGCCGTTGTGCTCAAGGCGGCCGGGTTCGCATCGCGAGCGGGCGCCGTGTTTTTGTCAGCCATTGTCTTTGATATAAATTTTAAATAGGAAATGTTCCTTTTTATGGAGATCTAGTTTACGGCGTTGACAATGAAGGCCGCATAAATCTAACCTCTACGTCACGACACCACGGCGATGATCGATCGATAAACATTATTTATGTACTTCCGTTGCGTAGGACACGAATTGGTGCCTTCCAAGTGAGCTTACCAATTTTGAAAATAAGCTAATAAAATATCAAAATATATACGACTATTTCACGTCACGACCACTTTGTAAGGTAATCTTAGTATATAAGGTAATATTAAGTTAACTTAGTATATAAAGTAACGTTAACGTAAGTAACTTTATAATGTACTAACCTTTTAAACTTGATAATTAATAATTATATATTATATGATATAATTATACAGAAAAGGAAGATACAAAAATATTCTGTACCTCTTTACTGTATCGTATCGTAATATTTGTTCCTATATTAAAATCACACTCAGTAATATTTATGACTAGGATTATAATAGTATCCCAGTATGTATGCATTCCGAGTATAACCTACCTATGATCACTTATTCAATTCAAATAGGCGCCGTGTCGACTATCTATTTGTTATTACAAGTATAAATTATGACACATACCACAATGTATGCCACGTTATATGCACAATAGCGTGAAGAAATTTTAACATTATTTTTTTTAAATAATATTTTTAGAAAAGAATATCTTTGGATTTATGTAATTAAGAATATTTTAATAAGGTAACAATGGCACTCAGTGATACCACGCGGCCAATCAACGTGCCTCCGGGAGAGGGCTGATTAACGACAATAACTCGGCGACAACACCGACTTGGCCACATTTATTTTTATTTTAGTCCCTTTCCAGTCGATCTCTAATGAATACGGTTTATCTTCAAGTTTATATAAAAAATAAATCGCTTTTAACTGAAGAATCACGCCTTAAAAAAGAAACGCTTATTAAAATTTATTTCTTTCTCTCGTCGCGGCACTGTCGTGTACAGTCTCAAATAAAATTAAAAAGTCGAGAACTCTTATTTATTTTAATACAATAAACCGCAATCGCTGAATAAAGATAAATAAAAACCAATAAAAAATAAAATCGCATTAGCAATAAACAAAATACTTCAGCGGATGTGGGCAAAGCGAGAAATACGCATACAGAGATACTTGGAAGCGACACTAAACTTTTATGACATATTTTTAAATATATTTTTTAACAATACAATTTCAATTTCAAGCCAGTATTCCGGTTGAATATGATTTTCCTGGACATATATGCCTCTATAGCACGTACGCACCTACGTATAATATAGACATATACGTTGTAGAGCCACGTTGCTCAGTATAGTATATGTACCTCGTTAGCTATAAGGCTTCTATTATCATAAAATGTTGTTTTAAATTATTTCATATGTTAAATAACAAAAGAATGAGAATCATCGTCATTCATCAGGCCTGTACTAGGCATGAACATAAGCCAGCCCCCCCCCCCCAAGTAATGAAACAAAGCAAGTAAGGAAATATTAAGTCTTAACTCTGCCCCGCGGTTTCACTCACGTATAATTTAAGAACTCACACAATATTTTTAGCAGCATTTTTGTGTGCTATATTGGTTCTCTAATCGGGTGACTAAGGTTATAGTATCTCGATGGGTTATGCGTCGTTCGCACGCCGAGCCTAGTGTTGAATTATTTTAATTTTTCATTATCTATTAAACTATGCGTCCAAATAAAGTGCTATAAAGGACAAAGTTTATTGGATTTAATAATGAAGTAACTTGTTCGTATTGATCAATATGGTATGCCTAATTTATAACGCTCATAAATCACTTTTCAATTTTCAATCATTTTTGGCACAAAATACTTATTGTGGCTTACGTAAGTATAAGAAATAGGTATATGGTATTGAAGATTTTTTCAGATGAGGTAAATATCAATGTTTTTTAAAACATTTTATTTCCGTTTCCATTTTTGCTGGGCCTCCGCTGGCATTTTCATTACTTATTCATGTAAAAAAAATATTATCACGATAATTTGTCTATGACGGCGTGAAGAACTTTACTACACAATTATCCCATTAGTGCCTGTAGATGAACTGAGAAAGGTACAAATAAACCGTTCATTGCATCTGGCAAATCCAAAATAACCATCTCATCTATTTGGTAAATTCCAAACATCCAGACCGTTGATAACATAGCAATCGACTTTGACATACTTGGAACATACAATATATACCTACATGTCATAGAGAGAATAAACTACGAGTATAATTAAAAATGCAAACTTATCCTATTCCCTCTATACATATTAAGCGATATATTTATATCTAAAGCGACTCTACGGTAACCCTTAGGCTGATTGTCACGAGTGCTACCCTCTCCAACGTTTTCTTAATTGTGCCGAAATATTTATTTGATTGCAAACTTTGTAGCGCAGCCGCGCAACTGAAATGGTCATCGGAATCCATACAGCCGCCACAATGGTCACCGATGGCCGCCGCCACAATGGTGGCCGATTCGCGTCGTGTACACGAGAATTAGATATCTAGCATTATGAGGGTATCTATTATTTTCATTAACTCCTTTATTTTCACTTTCAATTCGATCCTAACTTATTATCATAGATCGATAGTTAAACATTATCAATCAAATGAAACGAATGCTAGAATGTGTAAGGATGTTGTGTATTGAGAAAATTATGTACTATACCTTAACTAAAAGTTTCTATTACATACGCTCATATTCTTATGGTGTTAAGCTATACGTACAGATAGCTAAAGCTTAAGAATTATTCCCTAATAATACGAGGACTCCAAAGAAATAAACAAAACATACAACAATCACATTATTTCTTATATGTCGTATAAGTCACCTCACGAGAAATATCTTCCTCACACGGAGTTTTTCATGAAGATGAATAATGGTCCATAATTAGAAGTTCAGCCAATATATGGCTTAGTATTTAATTAACTATGCACATATGTATAAAAATGCGGGTATCATCGCCTACCTAATATAAATTCCTGATAATATTAACAGATATCCGGCTACTCGCCTACCTGTTGCATTCGAAAAACAACGATTTAAATCGTTACTGAATACTTATATGGGATACTATTCATTTCTAGAAAAAATTACTAAGAATACACCTATGTCATAGTTTATAATAAGTAAATAAAATATTTTTAATTTTTCTTAATTCACCTTATTATTTAGATTTTAGATAACCTAAAAATGCCAATAAACAACAAAAGTAATTACGGACGATCTAATGAATAAATATTAACATAAAGCGTTTAAGGACTGTAGACGAAACAATATGATTCCAGTGACTGGCTCTAGCGAGTGCAGTGGTGGCCGATCTCGAGATTTGAGCCAGCGATAGCGATGTCAACTAGCGCGCTCCATTCCCGTCGTTCCCATGATTTGCGATGCCATTCTAATCTTTATAATTACGACTTATCAAGAAGACATATGATAAATATGCTTTAGAATTCGACCAAACGGTTATCGTCTTTGAATCACACGCAACAAATGTCACGATAATTGTGCGGTTTGAGAAGTAACAGAGATCATTTTTACAGAACTGGCATGTTTAAAATGAACGCTTAGTTATAATTATAACCTCTCTTTGATCTCATTTTACTTGTCACAACGATTTTAGTAACTGTTTCTTTGAAATGGTAAAGGTGTAAGTAGTTTTAGTTATGATCGACGAAACTTCGTAAGTTCGGATACCTATGGTAAACCGTCATCAAACATTTTGCTAAATAAAAAGAATACCAAAAAAAAATAGTGTTAAGTAGCGAATTTAAAAAAAATGTCGTTGATATTGTGATGTCATTTTAAAACGAATAAATTTTCAATATCAGCTAATCATTATGGTAGTGGTAAACGCAAAGCAAACCGCTGCAAAACCTCAGGACATAGTCAGTCCATTTTGCATAGATCGGACCATAACCAATAATTAAAAAAGCTGAAGGTACTCCGGGTTTAACAATGACATCGGGACGTCAGTCATCTCAGTCCCCCGTGACCATGGGTGCTGGAAAGCGCCCGAAACGTCGGGAATTAAAAATAATAGTAAAATAAACGCGATAAAATCCGTAAAAGTAGTTTTGATCAATTAATAATATGTTTTCAAAATGTACTAATTTATGTTTATAATAAGGGCCGTGTAACAATAACATTCAACGATGCTCCTAACAAAGCTGACTAATTATCGTGGTGCGGTGTGTCGTAAAATAGTGCATATTGACGGAATATAGAGAGGCCGGCACACAGTGCTTAATGACATTAATCACATTGATTTATTGTGGTTCCGAGTTATTACAGGCCGAGCGCCGGCAATAGTAGGCGTACGTGTACGTACATGGTTAGCTTTTCCTTGTGTGGGTACACTTCTTGTATGATTGTGCTGCGCGCTGTATACAGCATGATGTCGGGACAGATACAATCGAACGTCTAACATTTTAAGTAAATCTGAACATCCAACAAAATTCCTAAAACCTAAAATTTTACTTCACCCCAATAAATGTAAAAAAAATGTATATATCTTCATGAAATATATTCAGTGTATCTGTTATATTTCAAGCATTGTTGCTATTCTTTTCAATTCTACTCCATTCTATTCTATATGTGCAAAGGGTTTTGAATTCAAAAAGTCGAAGAATGTAGATAGGATTAATTTTTGAAACACCCTTGCTATTATAAGCACTCTACGAACTGATTCGCTGTATACGTGTGCGTGTACGGCATTAGGCAACAATTTACGCTGTTTGCGGCGTGTTAATATTGATTGGCTCGCTTTATTTCGACTCGCGCGAATATATTCACAAAACTAGTTCATCTAGTTCATCGTATGATCTACTACAAAATAAAGACAACTGTCTTTCATTATCTTTTTGTAGGAAATTATATTTCTGTCTCATTTATAATTTCATACATTATAAGGAAATGTATTAAAACACTGTTAGAAATCATTGTCATTAAAAATTAAAATGATGGGAATAATGATATATAAACCATTTAACTATATTTCATGTGTTCCATGACCATGAATTTTTGAAAGTTTGAAAGAACTTTTGAAAAATTTTTCCAAATTTGAAATTAAATTTCTATCAAAATGTTGGAGTTCAGAGGCATATGTTACTCTAAAAAGAAAAGTTCCTTTTTGAAGCACAGTCTTAAATCAACAGGTGTCACACTAGACACCAACCGCTATATGAGATGAAGTGAAATCACACATTGCCTAATAAGCTCAAGGTATGTCAATCAACACGCGCTACACTTCTACATTAGCAGTGAAATTATTAACGCTGTATTCACACAAGCGCTTAAGGAAGAGTATGTCACTTATTTTCTATAAAAACCTCATCTATATATGGTGCACCCCACTTCTTAAAGTCAGAGACTCTGGTTGCAAAATAGCTACGAAAGAACCATCCAAAAACACTGAACCCAAATTTAACAAACTAGTAATGAAGATCTGAATTACCAGAGCATTTTCAACAAACCTATTGTTCAACGTATTGAGAATGGGCGTATCTTCCAAGAAACGTTCACACACTAGCATATTCAAAGGCCCAATAATCAGAAATCTCTTTGACTTTTCCCATAGACGCCCTTATTAACACCCATTAGCAATATTTTTTATTCTATTACAGTGTAAGCTTAGCGATTTACTATGAACAATCTAATTATATTTTGAATTAGTTCACATTCTTTAAAATTAACCTCGACATGACGTAAATTTAAACTTTACTTAACAAAATACCAGTTAAAGTATTTTTTTCTACAATATTTATACATCTTAATATTTTATCAAAAATGAAGTATTAATTAATTATTAATAATACAGCAACATTTTATATCATTAAGCACGTTTTGATATAGAGTCGCTACCAAAGTCATTCGTTGTTTAAAACGTTTACACTTCGAAACTAAAATCTAAAACAACCAACTGTCCATGAGAAATTTTCTCACACAGAAAGACAAACGTATAAATTATCCTATTTTACTACTCCTACTTTAGATTAAACACTCAAAATGTTATTAGATAATGGCTTTTGTTTTTAAGAAGTCTATACTGGAAGTAGAAATTTCTATATCCTAGACAGATTCATGGGAATCAAACTTACACAACGTAAGCGACCTATATATTGTACGTGAATTTTACGTGCGGACGACGCCGGACACGTCGAGTTGTCACGAGCGAGCAACGCCGCATATCAAACATGGCATTATAATTTCATAACGCACGCTTGTCAGCGTAAATAATACGCAAAATTTATGTTACGAGGTTCTCACCGTTCGGCAGAGGCCCAATGAATACTTAATAAGGCGTCATTAAGTATAAAACAGTCAACGTTCGACTCATATTCATTTGAGGACGTGAAAATAAATTCAATTAAGGAGTTTGTATTTCGTTACAACAGTCAGCATAGTTAGCTGCACCATACGCTGATGTACAGGCTATCAACGCACTTATATTAACACATTAAGATTCATAATTGTGTAACTATATGTTAAATACTTCCATAGACAGTATAAAAGCAGTGTAATAGCCTTATACTTCGTACACACTTCTAATGTCCGGCTTTTCGTCGTGAGCATGTCATGAACTAAAATGCAAATTGTATCCCCATTTGCATTAATCGATACATATAATTGCTTTATGGTGTTTCTGTCACTTTCTTCGTTTATAATCTTCTTTATTGAGATATAAAAGCTTTTTTTTTTGTATTCTATTTACAAATCTCAAATTTGTTACAATATAAAATGATTTCACTTGATTTTTTTATTCGCATAAGAATAACGAAAATTCACGAAAAGCTACATTTCTTGGATGTCCGTTTATTTTATCTTATTCTTGGCGTTAGGGCAAACATAATAATGCAGAGGGTGAAACCCTACAACAACTTAAGAAAAGATGAGAGTTGTTCAGTGTCCATCATTATTACTAATATATTGCTCCAAAAATTAGGAGTTCGGCTAATAAATATAAAATATACTATACCATATCAATTACTGTATAGCCACGGTAGCTTTTTTTTAAGTATATTAACAATGGTATAAACATTCCCCTTAACCACTCGTAGTAAGCTTAAATCGCTTGTGTTACGCCAGTAGTCGAATGGCGGATTCGAACCCACGACCTCTTTGAGTTCGCGATCCGCGCCCTGCCATTAGGCTACTGACGCTTTACTTTACTTTAGCTTGGGATTGGTGGTGAAAGAAATTTTAAGGAAAAATTTTTTTCGTAGCCATATCAATACTGCCAACACGTATTGGGACAACGCGTTGAACACTTCCTTGCCATTATAACCTCTCAGTAATGAGAGAATGCTTGTGCCCAGGTGTAGGACCTGTATAGGCTGGATGAAAATTTACTTTACTTTTATATACATTAAAATAGCAACTACTATAAATTAATGCTGTCAATATTATGTGACGAATTATATTAAAACATTATATTAAAACATTAGTGGCCAAGCGTGAATTTAAAGCAAATCTGCTCAACTGCAGAAAATCCTCATGCCCAGCAATGTACATTAACGGGCTAGTGAATAAGAAGACGTTAAAAAAATTAATACAATTTTTCTAGATCTAGCCGAGTAGCGTGACGGACTATTTTCTGCTACATTAGACACTAGTTGAAGCTCGTAGTGTTGATAAATTGCTTGGCTCGACGAGGTGGGAATACATTTTAATCATCCTCATGATTTTTATAATGTTTGACGGTAACTGACTTCCAAATACTCAAAAACATCTAAAATGCACCTTGCGACCTGAGGATTATATATACAATATGTAACAAAAACCCTGTGGTTCCCGTTAAGTGTGTTATCAGAATCAGTATCCGAGCGTATAGATATAATTTTTTTTTTCAAAAAACATTTAAAAAAATTAATTTTGAAGAAAAAAAAATTTATTTGCAAATTGTATGTGGTTTTATTTCCTCTAACTCACACGAGTATCGGTAATGCGGGGTCTTTGACAATCCTGTTACTCCTCGGCCAATGCAGAGATAATAAAACCACATACAATTTGCAAGTTAATTTTTTTTTCATTAAAATTAATTTTTTTAAATGTGTTTTTTTTTTGAAAAAAATTATTTCTATATGCTTGGATACTGATTCTGATAACGCAGTTAAAGGGAACCGCAGGGTTTTTTTACATATTGTATATGACGTGTTTCATATTAAGTCACTGGTCTGCTTTTCATCTTTATCTGCTCCTGAAATAGTAATGCTGGATGTGTGCTTCTGCTGTTTTAGTGAGGATATTTTATAGAAGAGGGGCAAACGAGCTGACAGGTAAGAGGAGAGCCTGATGTTACTGGACTACCGCTGCCCATAAACAACTGCAACACCAGGGGAATTGCTGGTGCGTAGCCGTCCTTTAAAGAAGAATAAGCTCTTTTCTTGGAGGTCTCTAAGATGTGTCCGTCCTCAAAAATCGCTAGTGGTCGCGTATATTTGCCATGTTTGGCAGGCGGATGAGCCATCGCAGTATCTTGCACCTTTGACGGTGCTCCCTGTTCACACGCTTATGTATATTTTAAAGGAATTAAAATGCCAAAAAAATGTCCCGTTTAAATCTCCGAAATTCACACGTAAAAAGCTCGGGCCGCAATAAATAGCACTGGGAATACTTGTAGCGCATTGAAATTAATGTTGATAAATATACGGACGAAGCGGTCGGCGGACGTCGCGGCCGGAAGTAGGAACATCCATCATCCGCCCGCCCTGGATAAAAACGCTCGTTAGAACCTCCCGCCTCGCCTCCCTCAGCGGCCCTCTACCTGCCTCTCTATTAATGTTCCACTCAAGAGCCTCTATTACTGCTGTCATTTATTATAACCATTTCGCCAAATTGGCTGATCTCGCATAATGCGATCCAATGGTGTAAATTAATGAGAAACCGAGTGATCTAAGTCTTTGATTGTTTATTATTTACGGTATTTTTATTATTTTTCACTAACTGCCTCGTTGATCTAGTGGTTGCAAAGTCGTTGCTGATCAAGTCCCTGGTTCGAATCCCCGGGTTGGAAAAATTGGTTATTGGGTTTTATTGACAAGAAATTCTTAGTAGCTGCCCGGAGTCAGGAAATTGGCGGTGTTTTAGCCCCATACTCAGGAAAGCACATAAAGCCGTTGCTCCTGCACCTGATCTCTGTCCGGTCGTGTCGGATAACCGTCACATCAAACTATGTATAAGAGTGAGTTAGAGAGTGCACTTGTGCCCGCGCATACACTCTGGCACTATAATCCTGCTCCACGCACATGGCTAGTCTCCGTTGCGATTGACCGCCGTGATGGAATATCGGTCTGAAGGACATTTTTTTTATAGAAGAGGGGGCAAATGACCATGATCAACTGCAACACCAGGGGAATTGCAGGTGCGTTGCCGGCACTTTAGAAAGGAGTAAGCTCTTTTCTTGAAGGTCCCCAGGTCGTATCGGTCCGGAAAAATCGCCGGTGGTAAATTATCCACAGAGAGGTTGTACACGGAAGAAAACTCCTTTTGAAACGTACAGTGGTGGACCGCCAAGCATCCAGATGGTGTGGATGGTATCGGGACGTTTGCCGCGTAGTACGTTCACGTAATTTGACGGCTGGGATTAATCCGAACAATTCCTCAGAGCACTCTCTATGGTATATGCGAAAGAAAATGCAAAGGGATGCAACATCTCTTCGCAGTGCCAGTGAATCGAGCCGATCGGAAAGCACTCGGTCGTCGACGATTCGAGCTGCTCTGCGCTGGATGCGGTCAAGTGAAAGGAGCTGGTACTGAGGAGCCCCAGCCCAAAGATGGGAACAGTATTCCATGTGCGGCCGAACCTGCGCCTTGTAAAGTTGCAGGCGGTGTGCCGGCATGAAATACTGTCCCGCTCTGCTGAACACGCCAAGCTTTTTAAAGGCCTATTTGGCCTTCCCTTCCAAGTGACCACGAAACTGCATGTCACTCGATATGTCGACGCCGAGGATTCCAATACTGGCTGAGGCAACAAGTGGAGTGCCTTAAAACTGAGGGGATACAACAAAGGGGTTCTCTTTAGCGGTTAACGCGCAAACTTGTGTCTTCTGGGGGTTAAACTGGACTAGATTTAGTCGCCCCCAATCCGAAACTCTGTCCAGCAGAGACTCGACTTCAGACACAAGTTTGTCCCGGCACTCAGAGACGTTTTCCCTAATAATATTGGCTCAGCCGGTGTAAAGAGCATCACCAGTGCTGTCATCTGCATAGCAATGAATGCTACGGGTTTGCAGCATATCATTGATATGCAGAAGGAACAGCGTTGGCGATAGCACGCAGCCCTGTGGAACACCAGCATTAGTAGGCTTGCAATCGGAGCTTGCACCGTCTACAACGACCTTGATGCTCCGATCTGCAAGAAAACTGGTAATCCAATCGCACAATTTCTCGGGAAGCCCATAGGAAGGGAGCTTCGAAAGAAGCGCTTTGTGCCAAACCCGATCGAAGGCCTTCGCAATGTCCAAACTAACGGCCAATGCCTCCCCCTTGGACTCTACAGCCTCCTCCCATCTGTGAGTTAGGTAGACCAGAAGATGACCAGCTGACCGACCACGGCGAAAACCGTATTGGCGGTCACTAATCAGCTGGTGATCCTCAAGGTACCTCATGAGCTGGCAGTTTACAATGGACTGCATTGTTTTGGAGAACAAGGAGGTAATGGCGATTGGCCGGTAGTTGGACGGGTCAGAGCGGTCGCCTTTTTTAGCGATCGGGTAGACGTAAGCCGTCTTCCATGATTTTGAGACTACGCCTAGGGAGTAGGAGTACCGGAAAAGACGTGTTAAAACCGGTGCCAACTTTGGAGCACACACGTCCTCAGCACAATTGGGGGGATTCCGTCAGGCCCACTCCACTTGGGCATCCCCCAGGGAGAGGAGTGCTTTGCGAACCGAGCACTGAGTGAACTGCACTTCCGGCATGGAGCACTCACACCGCGGGATGTTCGGCGGCGTACTCCCCCCATCATCGAGAGTCGAGTTAGACGCAAAGAAAGAGCCTAGAAGATCGGCTTTCTCCTTTGCGGTATGGGCCAGTGAGTCGTCCTCCCTGTGCAGAGATGGAAGAGATGGCTGACAGAAATTCCCCTGGACAGCCTTGGCGAGAGACTGCCCGAATACGAGAATGCACGGGTTCCAGAAGGAAGGCGAACTAGTTTCTCGCCAATTCTGCCTATGTGCTCTGACTTTGCCTTGGCAATGACTCTTTTGAAGGACCTAGAGGCGGAATTATACTTCTTTTTTAGAGCACTGGTGTTTACATACCGTGACGCTGATGCGTCAGCCCAGGCTTGGTAGCACTCCTGCTTATAGCATGATGCTATTTTACAGGAGCGTCCAAACCATGGCAGATTTGCCTCCAATGACACCACAGAGGAAGGAATAAAAAGTTCCATACCCTGAAGTACCACATCAGTGACAGAATCCGCAACAACGTAGGGATCGTCCGGCGAGAAGCAAACCCGCCCCCAAGGGTAGGATGCAAAGAAAGACCGCATCCCATCCCAATCGGCTGACCTATAGTGCCAAACACGGCGGCAGCCTGCAGAATGCAACCGCGATTTCAGCGTGAGTGGCACCACACTCCGGACAAGACAATGGTCCGAGGAGCCTAAAGGGGCATCGACGGAAATCTGATATCCGTCCGGGTGAGAGGTCAGCAGAAGGTCCAACAGGGAAGGTGCATTATCCTCCACATCTGGAATCCGCGTAGGCGAAGTAACCAGTTGTTTCAGACCATATGCCAAGGCAGAATCATGAACAGATCTCCCCGCATGATCGGTTAAATGTGAACCAAGCCATTCGGCGTGGTGGGCGTTAAAGTCACCGAGGATCACGATCTCTGCGGAGGGGATCTGCTGTAGCAACGAATCTGCAGCCATTTGGACGTGGTCGAAGAGTCGGTCTGTTTCGGCATTACCGCTATGGGACCTATAGAGGCACCCGTAGACGCGCGGATGGTCGTCGCTGTCTACGCGTAGCCAAAGGATGGACAGGTCCGAACCTTCAAGTCTGCCGAGGCGTCGAGAACAGATGTCCTCTCTGACGTAAACGCAAACTCCAGCCCGAGGCACAAAGGAGTGTTCCAATTTGTACCCCGGGTAGGAGAGATACGAGACATCAGCCGGAGAGGACACCTGTGTCTCGGTCAGAAAGAGCAGAGCCGGCCTCGTCGTCTCGAGATGGTAGTGGACGGCGTTAAGGTTAGAGTGAAGTCCCCTGATATTGCAGAAATTCACGGACAGCGTGGCAGGGGTCGCCTTGGTCTTGTTGCTCCTTTTGCCCCGAGCAGTTGTAGTCTTGAGCGGAATTTTGCCCCCCCCCCCCAGAATACGCGGGGCAGCCTGAGCACCAACGCTCAGAAGTGGAGAAACAGAAGTGGTCGTGGATGTTCAGCGAGGGATTCTCCAGGGGTGCTGGTACCCTCCTGGGGTATCTATCATATCTATCATTTAATTTCGCTATTAGGCGATTATATTAAGCGACAGTAGCCCAATGGCAGGGCGCGGACCGCGAACTCAAAAGGTTGTGGGTTCGAATCCACCATTCGACTACTGTCGTGAACCACTCCTAACACAAGCATTTTCAGCTTACCAGGAGGGGTTAAAGTGAATATTAGTAATGTTAATTAATAGGATTACTAATATTTTTTTAATAAAAAAAATGTTGATGTTGATGTTGATGGGGGGGGGGGGGGGGATTGGGCCTCCGGCCACCTGCACTCACCAGATGAAATTGAATGACATTATTGCTTTTCACTAGCTTTCTGCTTTCCTTGTATTCCATTGCATTAAAATTCATAACCACGAATCGATTAACTATAGAACAGCTAACTGCTATAGAAAAATTAATATATTATCTCATTACGATTAAGAAGTGTTAATATTTTGATTTGAAAAACGCCAGAAAACAAAACTTAAATTTTTAAACATGTTACAAAACTTAAATTAAATTTTTAATATGTATATAAAAAACAAAACTTATATTTTTAATATGTTGCCAGGAACCAATTTACTTAATTGGAACGACATGATCAATTAAAGACTTCGATTTATTTTAGTTAGTAACGTCCAAAAACGAAAAGTTACTATGTATTTGAGGCGTATGTCTTTTAATGTACGCTCATAGATTTCTCGTGGGCGCCAGAATTAACTTTACCTAACGATTTTTCTTTTATTAAATAGCTTAGGAATATATAGGTATGGAATAATGAGGATGAATATGGGTTTTAATTGAACTGTTAAAACGATATTCTAGTCTTAATCTCGCCTATAGACAGCCTCATAATGGGTATTTTGCCATAGTTGCCACGCGTGGCAAACGGGTTATGAACCGCAACTTTTTTATTCAGCTGCTAATCAGGAAGAGGCTGCTACTCATCTCTTTATTCAATTTACCTCTGTTGCCTCTTACGATATCCACAGGATTTTATGCCGTAGTGGATATTCATATTCCGCCACTACACGGTCACCTTGAATTTGTGATATACCTTAGTTTACTCGAAATGGTAAAATATTTAAGTCAGTGCTAAGATATAGTACCACAACTAGATTTGTTTGTGTGGTGGTATTAGTGGTGAAGTTAAAAGTAAAAAAGTAAAGCGCTCTCAGAGAATACCAGCGTAAAATAACTTGGCTACCTCATAGCTGTCATGTTTCGTATGGTGAGTGTAGTGTCCCTTTTTACCGAAAACGAAGCATTCCATCTAAGTCCTCACGCGTGACAACACATGTTTATACGTGGTAGAGCCACGCTGCAGTTATATTAGTAGTATAGTTGTAGCACGAATGGGTCGGCTCGACCGGGGAGAGACCACGCTCTCACGGAATACCAGCGTCAAATAGTAGCTGAATGCTGCTGTGTTTCGTATGGTGAGTGTAGAGAATCGGTGACCCTTTTAACTGGAAACGAGGCATTCCATCTTAGTCCTCACGGGTGACAACGCATCTGTATTTTGATTCGTAAACGAGTATAGACGTATTGTCTATGAGCCACAGCAACCACTTACCATCAGGTGGACTGTGTGCTCGTTTGTCACTCTTTTCCTATAAAAATATATCGCAGACTAACATTAATTAAATTTTTTAAGTATTTAAACTTAACAAACATAAAATGGTATGAAGTTCGTGCAAAGTCGATATTGTATGTGAATATTCAATTAATTAGCAAGTAGCCGAAACCTAGTTAATTCACTTAATCTACACTAATGAGCGGGATAAAGATTTTATGACCGTTTTTACATTTAAAGGTGTACTTATTCGTTGTATAGCGAACATAAAAGCCAAGTTTGAAGGTTGGGGATATACGTCAGGCTTATTCCGCGTATGTGGAACGGGACGTCAAAATAAATCTAAAGCCTCTTGGGAGTGTTTAGGCAGTCAGTCAAAGTGAGGCGCGGATAGAAGGTGCTATAGCGAGGGTGACATCGACTCTTCGTGTCGGTGTAAAGGCATGCGATTATCACAGCGGCGTAGTGCGATACACAAACCGAAATGTTGCCAACTTGGACCTAAGGCACCATGTTCACTTAGAACACGAATTTAGGTCTTATGGTGACTGCTCGTTGGTCAACGCAACGGTGATCCTAAGGTCTCGGGTTCGTTCTGCCTCATATGTCTAGTGGTCGTAAACTCTCGATTCTGAAGTTTTCTTCGGTTTGTATCCCGGGTCGAACCAAAAACAGACAATGAATTTTATTGTTGAGGAATTCAGGAAGGTGGCGATGTTTCACGCCCGCGCCATGTAAAGGGCGTAAAGCTGTTGGTCCTTCACCTGATCTCTCTCCGGTCGTGGCGGATTGCCGCCCCATGTGACTATGAGCGTAAAGGAATACACAGTGCACCTGTGCTTGCACATACACTGGTGTACTATAATCTAGTTCTGCGCAGATTGCTCCGTCGAAAATATCCACTTTCATTCGAAACAAATGAAATTGAAGTGTTTGTAATGTCAAAATAACAGCTTTTAACTAAATACATGTGAAAGTGCATGTGCACTTATAATACAAAAAAAAATTCTTTCTGTCTGTTTGTTCCGGCTAATCTCTAAAATGGCTGGACCAATTTTGACGGGACTCTCACTGGCAGATAACTGAAGTTACAGGGAGTAATTTAAACTACTTTTATTTTGGAAAAAGAATCAGGTTTCCGCGCAAAAAAAATTAGTCGCGTGGTAGGTACAGCTATGTAGTATTAAAATAAATATTTATTCCTCATTAAGCTGAAATTCGGTCCGAGTGACATTAAAACACGACTGAGCAGAAAATACACATTCAGTACTATTTCAAGTATAGTATATTATATAATTCAATCAAAAATAGCTTAATGACTTACATATAAATATAGTGTATCTGTAGTGTATATGTAGTATATCTGTAGTGTCTTTAAAATTTCAGAACTATATTACAAAATGAAATACTTTGCATCTCGTAAGATCTCTTATAATAATCTGAAAATATCGAGCACAGTGGCACCCGGGTATTAAAATTAGGTATGAAACAGTCGCTCCACGATGAGGCGGGATGATACCGGCTTAACACCACCGCCCTCAGCGGCCCCAGCGCCCGCACTATCACACGCCACTCGGATGCCTATCCAGCGTACATCTACATGAAAACTTGCCTCAAGCTTTATACTTAAGTTTCACTTTAATATTCAGCTTATAAACGAGTCAGTATTAAAGTAATACGTAATTTCTAATATTTACATGTACCTAAATGTTTAGGAGAAATAAAATTTTGCAACTATTGACAACTAGATGTATATGTTATAATAACTTATGATTAACATAAAAATTGTGTAGTAGCCGCGTAAGAAAATCGACCACTCCATATCATCCCGTGGGAGGCAACAGAGGTAAACTAACCGGGAGATGGGCTGCAGCGTCTCCCTAAAAAGTAAAGTAACAGCCTATACACGTCCCACTGCTGGGCACAGGTCTCCTCTCATTTCTGAGAGGGTGTTAGGGCAAGGAAGTGTCCGCCGCGCAGCCCCAATGCGTGTTGGCGAACTTCACATATCTTCGATATATATTTTTTTCTTATTCCTCAGACATGCAGGTTTCCTCACGAAGTTTTTCTTCACCACCGAGCACGTGGTAAATCGGCACTTAAAATTGCAATTAACAATTTCATTGGTGTTGGCGGGTTCGAACCCGGGTTACTCGCGTTCTGTTATATTTACAGCGAGCGTTAACCATCTGAGCTACCACGGCCACCTGTCTCCCTAATAACGACTAGAAAATAAAACCTGTGGTTGCTGACCATCTTGCTAAGAGTGGACACTATGGCAAATACCCCCCCCCCCCCCCCGTCAGAAATCTACAGAGAGGCATATGTTCAGCAATGGACTTTGTAATGAATGAATGAATGAACGAAAACTTTAAACATTAACTGTACAAAGTTATTTTAGTAATGTAAGTGGTCGGGTAACTTTACACAGAAGCTGCAGCTTTAGGTAGCTGTGTCGAACAACAATTATAACTCCGAGCGTGGACGCAACAAATAAAATATGTCCACGGAAGCGCGAGGGGGACGGGCACAGCGAAATTTCGTACACGAGACAAAGATAAGCTTAACCAGCACGAAATTATGAGCGTTTAACTGTTTCTAGCTGTAGAATCTGGCACGGGCGCTTCGCCGGCTCGCCAGCGCGCGTTATTTACGATGGGGTGGCACCCGCTGCACCCGCTGCACCCGAGATAGTGCCTTCCCCGGAAGAGCGACGCCGCCGCCGCAACCGCCGCGCGACATATCCACGCCACCGCGCCCATCGTCCAAATATCACCCCTCATACCTATACACAAACTCCAATATCACTTGCGCTCGAATACTCTTGTGCCATCACAGCACCTCGCTTCTGCTAGTACAGATTGCGGCCAGCGCAAACTTTCAGGTCATTATACTGTACTCCAATTTCACCTCTATCACCATAGCAATAAGACGATATCGCCTTGATGTTATACAATTGATTTCAGCTGACCGGACACCGTGCGTTTTCATACGGTATGTTACAGTAAAGATGTCAGTATTTCTTGTTTATGATAGTATAAAACTATGCAAGTTAAATTAATAGTGCTTTATATAAAATGGTGTTATCTATTCTTAGTTCTCGATTGCGTTTTTTTAGCTTTTAGTTGATTATCTTTAACATTACACTGCATAGGTATCGACACAACCGTAATTTTTTAACTTTGAGTTAGGACCTAAATAATTAATACAACTTCCATAGTATAAAGATAAGCTATGAGTTTTACGATTGCATTTTGGAACATTCGCATAAAACTAAAGATAAATTAGAGCGTCTCTACTTTATTATACCGAACAATAAATTGAAGTTATATCTCGATAAAAACCTATAAAAAGTGATATGTGTAAGTATATTGGCAACGAAAAAGTCGTTAACACAGAAGAGACATCAATACAGTACTAACAAAGAGAACGGGGGTCACGTACCTTTGTCATTTAAGTGAAAATATACGAGTAGAGAAAAGAGAAAAATGTGCAAAACCGTCTAGAGCATTATGCCGCGCGCAACCATTACTTTTAATATAAATAAAATAACAAAATATGAGCGTCCGGCCGCTGAGTGCCCCCGGACACTTTTATATTTCAAGAGCGAATCGCGACTGCCCATGTCCGCTGCGGAAGATTTATTTTTTTTTCAAGTCACAAAAATCTTTTTATTCCTAGAACTAGAACCTACGAGTAGCTTTATACAAAATGTTCGTTACGAACAACTGCATAATTTAACCAATTTGACAAACTTTGACAAACCATACATAAATTTTCGATAAGATTATTTTTACCTACTTTATAAATTAAATTCATTACAATTTATTATACTTTTAACAACTAAGAATTCAAAAACGTTTGCTATCACGATAATAATGAGTTCAAAGATAAATAACTAATAAATATGATTATATTATATATTCCAAAGGTTTCATTTATCGGCTAAAAAAACCTCCTGCTGTATTTTGGCCACCATTGAATCTTGCAGGAGGCTTTCATTCGAGTACTCCCTTATGCGGTATCTCCCGCGACTAGCGAGCGATACTCATTGATCAATATTGATTTATCCTACATTAAATCAATATTGAATTTTATGATGTTTTCATTTTCTATACGTGAGACAGAAATAATTTAATCAGAATATTTTTACAATGATTTCGCCCCCGTCACTACATCAGATTTGATAGACCACAAATCCTCGCTAAAGAACACAGATTCCTTCCATGGATGATTCGCGAGGCTATTGAAATCAAAAACATCCTAATTTCAATAGAGAAGATGGCTGGGTGCTACCATCTGCTTGGGATCCTATAATTAATAAAATTAAATCCCAAACCAAGTATACAACTCCAAGATACTATAAGTTCATACTGCCTTTAATTATATACTTGTATAATCAAAGCATACTGCATAGATCGGAACAAAAATTAATAATTTTAATCAATGGTGACCGCGGTTTACCTATGACGTTGAACATTTCAGTCCCCCTTCGTGGCCATGGGTGCTGTAAAGGTCTCGAAACTTCGGGTATATAAAAAAGTTAATATATACGCGATATAATCCGTAAAAAGCTAGTATTATTTAAATATATAATTACCATTATGTTTTGTATGATAATTTTATATTAAAGAATAGGTAAGTAATGTCTATTTTGAAATGAACATGTTGCAAACACAAAATAAACTGATGCGAATGCGTAATGATTCTTCTCGCGGTTCTTTAATAACACAAGACTGTATTTGTCCGTAATCACCGGCTCGAGACATTGCTGGGTCGGACTTACGTAGCCGCGTAATCGCCATATTGATTGTATAAGTGACACTCGTATTCGACGGATGACGACATTATTTTTGCAGATAATATTATACTATGTTAAAATTTCATCCTTCATTATCGGAAAAAATCAACTTAATAAATATTAACAAGCAAAATGCCCTTAACACACGTACAATTTCAAACTCATTTATTTGGTTTTTAACTTTAGTATTCGGTACGAGTATTCTTGCGCATGAGTAAGTACAAAATATTTTTATATTGTTACAAGTTACAACGGATGTTTGGTCGTAAAATTATATTAATGTGAACTAGTTTTTCTCTGTCTTATCATATTTGATTTATTAATTTACGTCCTATTGGATACCATCAGTTTATTTTACATCACATTATTTTATATCAGTAGAACCTTTAGAACATATACCCGTTCTTAAGCACAGACCTCAATTGTCAAAAAATGGTAAAGATATAATATATGAATGGCCACTCTGTTCCACTGCCGAGCGATAGGTTATGTATTTTCTCAGTATTACATCTACTATTATTATCTTATTTAACTAAAGTAATAGAGGAATAAATACAAGACCTGGTGGATTAGTATTAATGCGCTACGAGTTAAATGCCGTTGAATTTAAAATTATCAGAGTGAGGACCGTGCATAGCGACTATACGTCCTTAAATTTCATAATGCGTAAGCAACCCTACCACAATACCGACACCGATAAAATTACAATAGTAACCTCAAATTTTCATTTAACCCTTAACACTAAAACTGGAAGACATTCAACTAAGAAAAGCGCTTAAAATAAAGTTACAACCCATAAACGTGCCTACCACTGCTGGGCACAGGCTTCGCAGTACTGAGTTTTGGAGACGAGTGGCGACAAAAACGAGTCCGCCATATTGCCTCAATACATTTTAGCAGACTTCACGTGTCCTCGAAATATTTTTTTTATTTCTTTAGCACTCAGATTCCCTCTCGGTGCTTTTCGAAACTGGCGTGCTAGTAAATTAGCAGTCAATCATTGCAATTAACATTTCTATTGGCTCTGGTGAGGATTTACTTCGGGTTTTTCGCATACTGTCAAATTTACGGCAAGCGCTTATATACACAGTAAGAAAGATATGTTAATGGTTCACGGGTTTGAATCCCGAACGAAATAAGTGTCTATATGGCCCAATGCATTATTGTTCCGCACCTGAATCCTTATCCATGTGCAATTTATGTATGTAAAACGCCTCTAAGTTTCAGCAAAGAATCCAGTGTGGAGATACCGATTTTTCATAAAATAATTGATAGAATCAGGCGTTACTTTGCGGAAATCCATTATAATAAAAATATTAATTAATTTGCAACCTTGCGCTAACTAAATACAATGATGTGTCTTCTTACCTGGATTAAAGAGCACCTCCCGCCCTCCCTCAATTGCATGCACTAACTCCGTCACCACTAGTCCCAGCACTTCTACTCCCAACACCACTACTCCCGGCAGCACTACTTCCAACACCACTATTCCAGGTAAGACACACCATCGACGATAATACGACACGTGTTTCGCCTCTACACGAGGCATCCTCAGGTGATGTAGACTCTACGGTGGCTGACCGCTCGGTCAGTAGTGCATGCAATTGAGGGAGGGCGGGAGGTGCTCTTCAATCCAGGTAAGACACATCATTGTTATTAGTTAGCGGAAGGTTGCAAATTAATTAATATTTTTATTTTCATAAAATATTTACTTTATATCGGCGAGTACACGACGTGCAAAGCTGATTGCACAATAACCTAAAATTGAGTGCATGTGCTTCCACTGCGTGCATAACCAGCATAACCAGCAATCAATCAATGTCCACATTTAATAACTTAATTTTGACAGACACAAACTGGCACTCCGTGAACTTGCCTCGTAAAAGAAAGACTTACAGTATCGCCGAAGGTACTAACAAAACATGTTATTATCGCCTCAATAACCGTTCCGGCTCGCAGCTAATTACGTTCACATTACCCTGAAACCTTGTACGGCTTCATCGACCAATATTGTCTGTCGCGACTGATCGTAAAGCGCGTACAAACAAAGAGCGTGAATAGATGTTTTTATTACATACTCCTGTATATAAGCCAAAGTAAAACCGCGGGAAAACGGCAATAGCTATTCAGAGGGAGATATTAAAATGCATGGAAATAAATTCGGCGTCGCATTCGGCCGTACAGTTCTGGGGGTGCAGTAAAAATAAACAGCGACGCCATTAGAACTCACTTCCATATTCAAATTTATGAACGCGTCCACGCCGCTCGGGCCGCCACTCACGCCGGCCCACCGGTCATTTAAGCGATCGCCATAATAAATTTGACGATAAATTTAAAATTTTCACCCTCGTTTTACCTCCTGCGAAATACGTCAGCACAAAAATTTACGCAGCGGCTTTGTAATCTGCGAATACGTTTAAAGTAACCTGCACATATAACATGCCCTAACTTTTTCGCCAAAATATAGGGTAATTACATAGATTTGTAAGTTTGTAAATTTACATAAAGAACTGAATATATATAAGTTATTACCCGTTATATATAAGTTACAAATCTCTAATTAGATAGGAGGTCCATACCAAAAGTCGATAACGTTTTGTAAAGAATAAGAAGAAAGGCAATAAATAATAGGAAAGAGCGTTCACCGAGCGCCAACGACGCGTGCTTTAGTTTAAATAAACAGACGTTTTCAAAAATTTGTGTATTTAAATCGAATGTGACTTGTGTTACTGGTGCTATTTCGGTTTTAACAGCCGCACTGATGGATCTGAAATAACACCTCGCAATAGTACCGTTCAGGGAACTCACATTAATTCATATGGGATTAGGTGTCATCATAAACAGGAATTATTTAGTCAACTGAGGTTAGAAACAACATCGCATAAACGAATTCGTGTTCACTTCATTGTATTTTATATTCTTCTATTAGATACCATATATGACGTTAAATATACCTCAAAAATGTTGAATTGTTTCAATGTTTTGTTTAATTATGTAAATTTGTGTTTTATTTAAATAAGAACAGCAGTTTATAAAGCTATTTGCAAAATAAAACATTCAATTCCAAAATGACAACAGTCTATTTTTTATCCTATAATGATAATTATCTTTTCACGTCGATATTCATACATCTTTTTAGGGTTCCGTAGTCAACTAGGAACCCTTATAGTTTCGCCATGTCTGTCTGTCCGTCTGTCCGGCCTCGCTTAATCTCTGTGACCGTTAGCACTAGAAAGCCGAAATTTGGCACCAATATGTGTATCAATCACGCCGACAAAGTGGTAAAATAAAAAAAAATGTTTTATTAGGGTAGCCCCCCTATATGTAAAGTGGGAAGTGATTTTTTTTTATTTCAACCCTAACGTGTGATATATTGTTAGAAAGGTATTTAAAAATGAAGAGGGGTTTACTAAAAACATTTTTTGATGATGTCAATAATTTCGGAAATAAACGCTCCAAAAGTAAAAAACAATGTGTCCCCCCCCCCTCTAACTTTTGAACCATAAGTTTAGAAAATATGAAAAAATTCTGAAAAGTAGAACTTTATAAGGACTTTTGTAATCATTTTGAACTTGGATGGAAACAACAGTACCCACTACCGGGAGCAGTTGCAGGAGCGCGGAGCGCTGCTGGAGCGCGAACATAATGGATACCCACCTTTAAACTCATAAGTGGGAACACTTATTGTGACGGACGGGAAACTACGGAACCCTACACTGAGCGTGGCCCGACACGCTCTTGGCCGCTTTTTTATATTAATAGACGATCACAATTTCAATAAAATCTAAAACTCCTTTAGCTTTAGCTTAGAAGTATTCATCATCACATTTTGTGGGAATAAATTGACTCAATTTGTCAAGTAATCTACTATATTCCTTTTACCTTGTCTTAGTCGAAAATGATTAAAAAAATTAATTGAAATTTTGTTTGAACATTGAACACCCTCTTAATTTTGTATGCCGCCAAGCATCAGTGGATCCAGTATTGCGCTCCGATTTAAAAAATTAAAGAGCTGTTGATTACAAACCATGAACGATTCAGTGTAAGCTCTCAAGGATGATAAAGCTGTCCGCTTTTGTTTGAAGATCCTTGCGGGTGTTCTTATGCAGTAGCCACTTACCATCAAGTGGACTGTAACCTCACTTATCAGTTTCATTTAACTAGAGTCAATCTATCTATCCGAATACAATGTTTTTCATGCTAAGTTATTGCGATTTACCATGCCTGGTTGTATTACCAGTGGCTCTACTTACTTGGTAGAGCCATGTTGCTCCTGTTTGATGGGCTTGACTTGGGAAGTTTAAAAAATACCAGGATAAATAGCTAACACTGTCCTGGTTTGGGTAGTGTGTAGCGGGAAACGAAGACCCATTTAACTTATAACCAGACAATTTATCTTGGTTTCCAAATATAACTACGCATCTAAATTCTGAATTTTAATCGAGGATAGATATCATCGTCATCATCATCAATACAGCCCTTTACAAGTCCACTTCTGAACATAGGCCTCCCCCAAGGAATGCCTCAAAGCACGGTCCTGAGCCACGGCCACCGGTGCGAGGCTGCCACTCGAGAACCTTTTTTCTCCATCGGTTGTCGGTTCTTCGAGCTATACAGCTGGCCCATTGCCACTTCTCTTTACTAATCCGTTGGGCTATGGTGGTCACTCTGGTTCTACTGCAGATATCCTCATTTCTAAGTTTATCACGCAGAGGAACCTCAAGCATAGTCCTTTCCATAGCTCGTTGAGCGACCTTGAGCGTACGCATACGGCCAGCAGTGAAGGACCACGTCTCAGATCGTCTGTAAGTCATCAGAAGTTTAAGGTATAACTGACGAGAAAATGTGTCGTAATTTCCCGAACGCCGCCCGTTGCTGTCGATGGACCTCTCGGACAAAGTTGGACTTACCTAGTCGGACTAGGTATTTGTTTCAGGTAAACGTTCGAGGATAGATTTACAGCACAGCATTTACTTGCTATCATGTATACTGTGTGCTAACTTCTTTCCTTTATTTGTATTTAATAAAAAAATTACGTGAAGAGGGATCGTAGCACAACGCCACTATATAGGTACATTTGGACATTTAGGGTTTTATTATACAATAGAAGAAAACTTGTTAAATATAAACAACTGCGACACGACGTCATAATGTCATTCCATAACAAGGGGGTTAAAATGTATAGAACTGGCCGACTTAAATAAAAATCACCAATCTTCTCTCTCTCTCTCTCTTCTCGTTCTGGCTTAAATATGGAACTATACATATTAGCTACCGAATGTCGAAAAGCGTTCAAGATTTAAGTTTGGGCCATTAACTTAAACCTTGAACGCTTTTCAGTGTCGAAGTGAGGACGAACAATCTGCATGTCTTCGATAAAGAATTTCAACTCGTCAGCGGCGAGAACATAGAGGTTAATAAAAACTAGTTGTTTGGACTTATATCACATAGAATAAATATTTCTAGGGCTGCATTTGAATTATTGTACACACGCATAAGCCGAGCGGGGCCGATGACGTGATAATGAATATTCAACGTACATACAACACAATGATACAAAAACTCCATCAATGTTAGCTCTTAATTGAAAAATTTATTTAATTTTTCTATTTGTCTATACTACTATAGATATGGACAGCATTAATCACGCAAGTATTTTTGTGGCAGCTCAAGGAATAAGCTCTAGACTAGACTTAACATCTATTCAAAAATGCTCAACCCCAATTTCCAAAAACTGGTGACGAGAAACACCTTTACCGTGGTGAGTAGCGAAAGATTATGCAACCGTCAAAGCCATTTGCGCAGTGGTGAGTCTAGGCTTACCTTTTAAGGTAACATGCCTTTAGCTACTACAACTTAAAAATGTATCGATATTGAATAAAACTATGTATACGGATTTTATCGCAATTAATTAACTAATTTTAACTTATTTTTAATTCCTGACGTTTCGGGTGCTTTAGATTTTTGACGTCCCAATATCATAGTTAGCCTACCTTCAGTTTTTGAATATTAATTTTTGGTCCGAAGCTTGCAGTATCTTGAAGTCTTGCAGTGGTATGCTAGGGTTTGGATTTAATTTTGTTAATTATAGGATTTCAAGCAGACGGCAGCACTCAACCATCTTCTCTATTGAAATTAGGAAGGTTTTTTTTAATTTCAATAACCTCGCGTATCACCCTTAGTGATACCCTTGGTGATACTTGGATTTGTGGTTTATGAAATCTGATGTAATGTCGGGGACGATCTTAACATATTCACAGACTGCAGACAAAAAGTATCGATATGTTAATTTGTGGACTGGTTGGAAAAATTACGAAAAATTTGCGGATTAGTAATGTCCACTAACACGCAATTGGGTTCCATAGTCCTCTCAGAAACAATTTTCCACAATGTGCGCCTGTTGCTGACTGAAATAATCTATTGTGATCGCTGTTATGACTATTATAGTTCACCAATGAGCTCTACCTTTTTAATTAACTGCAAGAACTGTTCAGCTGTGGCTTTCTCTTTCAGTGAGTAAAAAGTTTCTTAAATGTATGCTACGTCAGGACGTTGGAAAAACATTAAGTTATAACACACTTTTTTGTATTTGCGTATCTAAAAGTTAATTAGTTATGTCTTTTATTTTCTTTATTTTTCTTTTCATTTAATAAATCTTCAAAATGTGAATAAATCTAGTTTTACTAAGCTTGCAGATGAAATTTTTTTGATTCTTATTATGTCAATTGCTCAAAAGCTAATGGTCGACTGATATATTAAAATAAATTGTAATCCAATTAGGTAATTATACCAACACACCTTTTTCCTTATCAGCCCTGGGAAGGCCACCGCTGGACGTTGGCCCTATCTCGTTACCCGAACGTTTTGTCTTTACAAATGGATTGATAATTGCATACTAGAGGTACTAGAAGGACCTATAACACGGATAACATCCGATAGATGACAGTATAGCTACCTCGTTTACACCAGGTATGATATTCAAAAATACAGTTCAATTGAATTGTTATATTAACATTAAATGAAATCGTGGCTTTCGATTAAAAAAGAATAGAAAAAACAATGACCCCAGTAGCTCTTCTTGTGGTCTCAAATTTTAACGTTCATAAGTGCTAAATAAAATATATAAGTATACTGTCCTATTCACCGCAGTATAATACCAAGGACGCTGGCTCTGTTTCTTCGCTGAATGACTACGCTTTGAGTGACAAACGAACCAGCCCACTTGTCACCAGCGGCAACGACAAGTTGCGAACACGTTCCTTTAGAAACTTAATCACACGTGGGCCCCACGGACCGATACTTTATATATCAAATGGCACAAATATGTAGTTATCTCTTGGAGACTCATATTTGCGTCATTTACTTATTTCAGCTGCCTCTGACCCCGCCTTGGCTCTAAACGAAATACCCCTGGGATCAGGTAACATGCACCCCATGGGTACCTTGTTAAGAGCCGGACTAGGTATAAATATTTGACTTTTACATTTTGAAAACATATTTTTAAACCTTTTGAGTGGACTTAACAGGAACATAATCTCAATGTCCTGTAAATAATTCATTATAAATGCGAACTCTAATTCCGACAGAGCATTATTTATATTGTCAAAATAGATTGACTGTCGTTTGACAAAAATACTACTATATCGTGATTGTCTCCTACAAGATAATTTATTTTGCCACCCCTAGGGAAGATTTTTGGTCCAAACTTATTTAGGAGCATCCCCGAAGTATAGTTCATTTGATGTAAAAAGAATCATCAAAATAAGTTCCCAATTAACAAATATGTCGCGTAACACATTAAAAAAAAAACATAAAATTGATTTGTAAGCCTCCTTCTGGTTTTAAAGCCGTCTAAAAATAGCAATTATGCGTTAGTGTTCCTCACAAAATATGTAAGCATGAACTAAATTAAATATTTTTAACTTTGAAAAAATAATTAACAATGTTTCTGTATCAAGACATAAATTTGACGAGGATCATGACTTGCACTATAAAATTAGAGGATCGTTTCCGTATTATAAAACACGTCGTCCTGTTAGCTGCAGGTCACGTAACAAGGGTCTTCCCGCGGCTGCCTCACGGGAGCCTAGCTTCGATGACTGGCAGAATCGTCCAAATTGCTTCCATCACATTAATATTAAATTCGAGCCGCTCCAGGATTGGAAATCACATGTGTATACAGCCTATTTAATTTAAAGCACACAAAGCGATTGACATGCCCCGCTCCATATGATAACGAACTCCTCGCGAAGTTGTTTGAAAAATTAAAAATCGAAAATCAAACGAATCTAGTTACGGATGTCAATGGAAGGGATTCGTCACACGGCTGCCGTACGCTCGTCCGGGCGAATGGTTGGAGGAAACACGGTCGTTTGTTTGTAAACGATTTGTTCGTTACCTATAATAGATAGGAAAATGTATTTTGATTCGTCCCATTGATATGAGGAGCTAATTAAATTTCTTATTATATATATGAAAATAATTGGAATATTCACTTAGAATGTATTTGACAACTTAAAATATGTGGATAACTTGGAAATTAATATTTACTCAATTTACTAGGTGGTAGGACTCTACCACCTACCTACCTTCTGCCAGCCTGCACAGCTGTGTTCCAGTCTGCAGGGTATATGGAGCCAGTATGGAGCCAGTGCAATTAGGTAAATGCTGCGAGGCATTCCATCTAAGTAGGTCTAGGAAGTAGTACCTAGTGCCTTCTTTGTATGAAGATGGTAGCAGGTATCGCAGCATCTACTTACCATCAAGTAGGCTGTGAGCCCATTTGTCACCCTTTAGTATCTAAGTATTAAAAATAAGAAAAAATAATAATTTTAATTTTAAGTCTTAATTCATTAAATTACATACATACACATTGTACCAATATTACCTAAATGGAGACAATTTTTATTTCAAATTAAAATTTTATTTCAATATTATTTCATCTCGATACACTGCCCTTATGTACACTTGAAATTTATACGAACTGATCTCCAATATTTATTCCAATGTTTCGTAGACGTATATTCATCAACGACAGATGATTTAATACACACAAATAAGTTTTTCTTTATTAATTGGATAATAAGTAGTTAAAAATACTTTAGAGAACCGATAAAAAATAATAAGTTAGAACATCATTCCACAAAACTAACATTTAGCTAAAATGATTTACCGTCTATTATGATACGTACAAGAAAATTTATAAACAGGATTATAACTTACAAAGTGCAGGTTCAATTAGCGAACGTAGGAGGCTTCGCGGGGCAGCGTCGCCCGCCATCTAGCGGGCGTCACCGCCGCCCACCACCCGCCTTGCGGCCACGGCCACATGTCACTTATGAATATGAGGCGTTATGATTATGAAATATGCCCCGCCCCGAATATGGAATATGGAGGAGGGGGTCCGGGAGAGCGCGTGCGAATGGGCGAAGTTTGATTTATGAGCCAGGCACGGCCCCGCCTCTCTGTCATAACCATGTACCTGGTGCGCGCGCGCGCTCGCCGCCCGCCGCCCGCCGCCGCGTCGCGCTCAGTCCCGCTTCAGATGGCGAGTGGTGCGGCCGTCCGCATTCCGTACCCGCTGCCGCTCCGTAGCCCGCGCCCCGAGCGAGTCGAGTAGACGGCGCCGCGAGCCGCGAGTGACCGCGCCAGTGCCTCCGCGAGCTGAGAGTGCTCGCCGACGCCTGCCATGCGCCGGCGGTGAGCCGCCAGCGCGCGCCGACACCGCTCGCCATGCCGCGAGTCAAGCCCGCCTGCGTCCGCCGCGTCTCCATCGGTACATACCACTCCACTACGATCATCCATCCCAGCACCTCACACATGACGACACCGTCGCCCACATCACTGTGAATTATTCCCGGGAATACCGCGACACCCGCTTGTCGCTATAGCGTCACCACCGATTGCGAAAATGATACAGTTTGCGACGATAAAATTTGGTATCCATCAAAAAGTGAGCACTAAAATTCGCCCGCGACGCGGTGAGTAAACAGTGCAGTGACTTTCCAAGTTTGGTGTGTTTTTGAGCTTACGGTCAAGTTTTCGTAAAAAGCACAACAGCAGGCAGGTGTCGATATGAAAATTATGTAGAGTTCAATGACCACAACACTCAACGTTCCAAAACAAACTTTAAAAAGTTACTCAATTCTTTAATTCGTTACAAAATTTTCCATTTAAATACATATAAGTATGTGCTTAAATCTTAGTGATTTTTCTTGACTTGAAAATTTGGAATAAAAGGTTAAAAATAATACAGATGAGTTCTGACGCGACTTTAAATTCTTGGGTGTATATTTATTAAATGAAGTCCCAAAGTTTATAAAATGTTTTTAAATAGTTTGTTGCAATTTTTACAAAGCAATATCACAAGGAAGCCACAGTTTACAGGTAACATTACCCTTGAATGGAGCTGTTAGTCACTCTTTTAATTTAAGTATTTGTATTTCTTAATAACAAACAAATAAAATGTATGCGGTACACTTGACAGTACCTAGTTCATTCTTATAAATTATATATATTATCTTATAATATTAATTCTATATTAAAGTAAATTTAAAGCTTTTAGAACTATTCGATTAGGAAATTGAAGTAGGTAATCAGTTCAAACATTAAAATACCTATATCTTAATTTATTGTTATGCTATTACGTATATTTTAACATAAAACAATAATTATATAAAAACGTGGCTTTAAAATCAGATGCTTAGTAGAATTAGGTATTAACAAAATATTAATAATAAATTCGTAATTAATGCATGTTAAGTAACTTTATAGGCGTTTCACATTTACAAAAAATATATTCTAAATAAAAAGAGTTTATGAATAGTTTATCAGTAACTTGTAATTAAAAGCACACTTTTTTTATTCATTTATTTATCCGGTATTAGCAATTACAACTTAGGGATACATTTAGCTACAAATAGCAAATTTGCCTTGCGGTATTCCGGTCCATCTAGTGGTCTACCTTAGCAGAGATCGTCAAAAAAAATATTTCCAGGTTGAAATTTAGGACTAAATACTTAATAAATTAATTCAGTTTATTTTTAACATATTTTAAATATTATACCCGTGTTACCTACTATCTATACCATAATATGATATATAAATGCATGTAATAAGGTGAAAATTAATTACATTTTATTTTATGCAAACGCTCATTCATTGCCTTTTAGCCATCGTCAGTTGTTTTATAAGAGTATAACTTGATCTTAAGGTGTAGAATATAAGAGTACTGTGCTATGTTTTAATATATCGGTACAAAGACAATGAGAGAAACGAGGTTCACGGTCGGAAGCTATATGTAGAAAGTAATTTTTATTTTATTTTATTTATTTTTTTTGCGCCCGAAGCAAATATGGGCAACCCTCCGGAAAGCGAGGCGGTGAATGCTCATAGCATACCACGCAGCCGGCTGCGTGGTTATGTGGAGACTTTTACCCACTAAACACCGCCTTTTAGGAAATGTTATTTTATTTCCTGCCATAAGCTTTACATAGGCCTTCTCCATAGATTACCACAGAAGGGAAAATGTGCCACAGCGTCCACGTTAGGTGGGCGTGTTAGCAACTTCAGTTTTTTATTTTTTATTGTTATCAGGAAGATATTTCTGTCCATCTTCTTTTTCATTTCCCCCTGTCGTCTCTTATGATACCCAGGGGCAGATATGAGTACGAGGATTCTTTTACGTCGCAACGAATGTTACATATTACGTTTTTATTTCGTTTAATGGTGTTACCTATACTTATTTTTAAAAAAAAACACATTTTTATCAGTCCAACTGTTTTATTTGTATTTTAAGTTAGCGAGATTATTAAAACTTATGTAGGTACACACACACACACATACACACATCGGTAGGTAAGTATATTTTTACATATTATATGTTTCAACTCAAATGGTGATTTTAGCTGTTTATATCTTAATCTCATTTATTGAACCCGTTTAACTCATTAAATAAAGGAAAAATGTCGTATCCGCGATCCAATGCCAGAAAAGCCATTGATTACTGGTTAAAAGCTTTCTAATGCTAAGTCTCCGGGTTTTTGACGAACAAATTAAATAACTTAAATGCAAGTTGTTAAAAGTTGCAATAACATTCAAATGTACCGTATGGCAAATGAATTCAAAATGATCTTGCCCTATATTTTATTTTTAATTAAGACAAATAAGACGTTTCTCCGCTTAAAATTTTATTGTTTAGCATAAGATCATAGTTATAATGAGTTTCGCTTATGTGTAAGGTTATTATTATTATTACAGCGTGTTTATTATAGCGGTATCCTAAATACCTCCTTAAATATGTTTACTTATGTTTGATTTTATCGCCAATTAGATATACAAGCTTTGCACAATTATTTAACTTGATTATGAAACCAAGAGCTTTAATAATAAAGATGATATTTGTCCAATCGACATTTTTATATTTGACACATTTTGATAAAAGCCTTAAGTGGCTCTATATTATAGAATGACACGCCGTCAAATTTTATTAATCTTACGGCTCCGCTCTTTTATGAGTGCTCTATAAATTTTAGAAACGTTTTATCTTCCAACGATTGATATAACCCGGCTCATCATATTCTTTATGAAATACATTAAGGTATTCACTGTTTGTTCAAATATACATCGACAAAAATAAAACTCGTTAAGAAGCTGGTTCCATTTCTTATTAAAATGAAATATTGATATCTATGCATATTGTGTCCATTTACCTTGAATGATGAATAATAATACTGTTGATATTTAAATTATAAGCTTTCTGTAAGTGGATTAATTACTTATAAATTATAATGATGAAATGTATAATATATTATCATTATTAAGGAAAAACGCGCGTGATATAACCTAGTTGAACTATAATCAAATAATTATCATTTTATGTGGGTGGTAGATAATATCTACTTATTACTAACTTTTAACCACAATTTCGTCCGCGTGGAACTTAACCAAAAAAACCTGCAGACCTATTAGAGGTCTTCAGGCAAGTAGTTCAAATATCGAGGAACTACTTCGAACTCAGTATATTCTTGCTATTATCTCGATAACCGTATACATTATGGATAAATGTTAAAAATAAAAATTGAAATCATTTTGTTTAAAAAAGTCCTATCACCTTATACTCCAGCACTTATATTTTTAAGGAAAATTATTTATATATTTTTTTCTTTTTATGGGATAGGGTAACAAACTAGCACACAGTCTACCTGATGGTAAGTGGTTGCTGCGGCCCATAGACATATACATCTATCCTCAATTACAAATCAAAATGCAGATGCGTTGTCACCCGTGAGGACTAAGATGGAATGCCTCGTTTCCAGTAAAAAGGGTCTACGGTTCTCTACACTCACCATACGAAACACAGCAGCATTAAGCTATTATTTGATGCTGGTATTCTGTGAGAGCGTGGTTCTTCCCCGGTAGAGCCGACCCATTCGTGCTACAACTATACTACTAATATAACTGCAGCATGGCTCTACCAAGTATACATATGTAATAAAATATATAATTAAAATATAATTTTAAGTATTATATACAATAAGAGGCAGTTGTTTCAGTATTAAGGCAGCCACTTTATTTTTATTTATATATGATGTATACAGGTCGTACCAATACGTATAATAGAGAGGAATACTAAAGATTAGCGGCTGGGCTCTTGTGCGTTAAGCTTGCAATATTTTTTGCGTTGTGCGTGCAGGACAACTCACCTTTGAGTTTGCCGCGTTTCGCAAAACGCAAGCCTTCACCACAGTCAAATTGCGACAAACAAACACTGCTAATCCTTCTCCTTACAGCTAAATTTTAAACGCACCGGCGACTCACTACAAATGATACGTTTAGTACCCGCCGCAATATTATCCCGGATTACACCAAACGCTTTGTTCCGGTGTTCATTTTTTCGCCCATTTCGACGTAAACACCGCAAACAGTGCAAGTGTGACAAAAAAGGTGCCTAATAACGCTACCGAAATTTTACTTTTAAATGCGATATTTTATCCCATACTTCATCATTAAAAGCATTGACATGGTGAAAGTTGAAAATTCAAAAGCGATAAGCAAATTTATTCATCAACATTATGGACTTTTTTTAATAACCAAATTAAAATATAATAAAGATAAATCCGTTGGAAATTTTCATTAAAATCGAGAGACATTCCAAAATGACAATTTCCTCTGCCCACATGTCGCCTTATAAATAATGTAAAACGCTAAATTCTAAATCGAGGTAGATACCTACGAGGATTAATTCCTTTTATTTAACTTAGGTACTTACAGTTAACCTTTTGCAAACTGTTTGGACAAACCGAACACCTTCTAGTAGGTACCGTGCGGTGGCGGTATAAAAACATCCACTACCCCATAACGTCTGGTGTTGGAAGAGGGAAATACACCAGAAAGCAGCGTCTTTCTAATAACCCGCCGTTGTCCACCCGCAGTCCAGGCGTGGCAACCATGGCAAACATCCATGAGCTATGAGGCTTTATATATGAGCCAACCTATGGGGGAGGTCTATGTTTAGCAGTAGACTTTTGACAGGCGGAAATGGTAACGGAACACATTGTGTACCTACTTGTAATTAATATATGAAACATAAAAAATGAATTGTGCCACCAATACCGTTAACCACAATTTACTTAAAAGCATAAGTCATCGAGTGAAGTGATAGCTTAGTAAACATAAATTTAGATTTTTTTATAGTAAGAAAATCTTATGCACAGAGCAAAGTAAAAGTATGGATAAGTAGCATAACATTATTAACTTCCTGAAATTAGCTTAAATTATAAAACATCTTGAGCCACCTTAATCTAAGACTACCTGCATGCCTTACTAGGTCGTCACACAATGTTATAAGAGGACGCTCACTTCGATTACCAGTGCCACTCGACAGCCTTTCTTCCAAATCGTTCTTCGATAAATGCCAGGTTGCTCACATTTTTTGTGCTGACGGGCTTTAATGTAGGTATGGAATTTAATATAAAAATACAACAAAATGATCAAAGATAGATATAATTATTACAGCCCTTCACAAGTCCACTGCTGAACATAGGCCTCCCCCAAGTAATGTACAAAGCACGGTTCTGAGCCACCTGCATCCATCGACCTCCAGCATGTCTTACCAGGTCATCACTCCGTCTAGTTGGGAACCGCCCTACACTTCGTCTACCGGTACGAGGCTGCCATTCTAGAACCTTTCTTCGTTTCATCGGTCGCCGGTTCTTCGAGCTATATAGCCGGCCCATAGATAAAAAATTCTAATTTGCACAGTTTTTTTTTTATAAAACGGCAGTGAACCTTTGATAGCGCGGTGAGAGCGATGGGCACATTAACAATACAAAAAACAACTTATTGACGTTTTTGGAAAAATATTTAAACATGGTATTAACTTGAACTCCTAATTAGATATATTATACGCAGCTCTATACCTACGTGGAAGAGCCACGCTGCAGTTATATTATGGTTGTAGCACGAATGGGTCGGCTCGACCGGGGAAGGACCACGCTCTCACAGATTACCAGCATAACTACTTCTGTGTTTCGCATGGTGATTGTAGAGAACCGGTGACCTGTTTTACTGGAATCGAGGCATTCCACCTTAATCCTCTGGGATGACAATGCATCTGCATTTTGATTCTTAATCGAGGTTAAATGTGCCACAGCAACCACTTACCATCAGGTGGGCTGTGTACTCGCTTGTCACTTTTATTCTATTCTATTAAAAAAACTTTGCCTAAATCTTTAATTCTATTTATTGTTTCTAAATTATTATAAAAGCCTCAACACTTTACAATATATGCAGTGCGTTTCATTCCACTCAATTGATTTATATTCCAAAATGACGAAATTAAACATACAACGATCTTTGAATTATAACAATGGATGATTAGTCGTGTACCCATATCAAAGGTCAAATAGATTTCCGTCACTATGAATTTAATAAAATAGGTAATAAGTAAATATACAATATGTTTGCGTCACGTCGACAAAATTACGCCCAATAAAAGGTTCTATCAATCATTCCTAGAAGTAACATCGATTTCTGTCCTTAAGTTATTTAAAAAAAAATATTGAATTAATTTTCAATATTTCTCACAAAAATGTTTTCTTTTGCCTCATGGCTGATAATTTATTATTGTAAGTATTTCCTGAATATATTTGTTCCATCATCATCATTAAGTCAGATAAATATTTTGTTGCTTATTACGAATGTAATGAATATAATGACGAATTTCGAAGTTACAGCCTAGTTTAAATATCGAGTGAACTATAAAAATGAAGTCTAATAGATACTTACAGCTTAATTGTTTTCTTTCACAAATTTGATAATAACAACTAAGCCTTTAATTTTAGTAGTTGATAACAATTGCCTTCCCCATACAATATACTTATGACTTATGAGCTTTCAAAACATGCCATGGACCAAAGCTATATTGAATAATATATTAAATTATTAAGCTATATTTTCTTTTAAAATTTAAATATTTTTCTCAAATTATTCCAGTGATAGGTCAACAACGAAATTTGTGTTCAAATCAATGTGAGCTAATATTTGTACGGTGCGTTATCAGTTCGATATGACATAGGTATTATGCGATCTTTTTACAAACCGTGGTTATTGACAGTCCTGTATTTAAAGAAGGGTTTTGTCATGAAAGAATTTGCTCTCAAATTTCATACTTTCCAAATGATGTTGAATTGATTTCATAATTTACAAACGAATAATATTCATAATTTAAAAAATGTTCGTCTATTTTGCAGGACTTATTTTTTAAACAAACCTATACCAGTGTAAACCTGAGACTAGTAACAAACTACTTTTTGTAATAAGACTGATAATATTTCTTCAGAAAAAGAAGGCACAATAAAAGCCACGCGCCTAATCTGTGCGTCTCGATATTTTAGTCTCGCCAATTTTTACGATGATCATTTTATCATTTGTCGAAGAGTTATGATGTTATGCTTTTAAGTTATGATGTTAAGTTTTTTTGGTGTTTCCTTTTGTCAACCTTATAATAAACGTGACATCTTAAAGGGCAATATAAAATCGTCTTTGTCGGTTTAATAAACCCTCCTCTGCTTTACAAAAGGCTCTCCTAAATACTGAAACTGTCGTAATTCTTACAATTACCAAGAGCTCGTTTTGGATGTAGACATTTTGTTTTTTTTTTATTCATCTACACTACATCGGGACCGCTCATTCGGTGGGTCAGTGCCAACCACAACTGAGCTTAATCATAAAGTCGAATATTTAGGTAGTACATTATTATTTACACACATACATAAACTCTCATACCTGATTCCCAAAGGGGTAGGCAGAGACTATGGACTTCTATTTGGCGAGATTCTGACATATCTACATGCTCGTCGGTTAAGGGTATTTTTAATTTGGCCCGTCTTCCATATTTTGCCAATTTAGGCGACCAACTTCCTTTTAGAGGGGCCCTTGACGACTCTACCACTGTAATGAGTGCAGCATAAATTTGCTTTGTTTGTGTATATTATTGGATATATTGTAGGTGTATGTGTTGACCATATTCATAGTAATAGTAATATTCACATTTTATTATAAAATGACTCTTTAGTTGTTATTTTATCAGATAACATTTTTATCCTCAATGCATTTCAATTTTACCAAGTTACCTTATCAGGCAACCTCAGCGCCTTACGAGAAGCTCATATGAAAGTTCGCCGGTATTCGAGATTGCTGGGGACGGTTTAGCGGTTAGTCAGGTATTTAAATAAATTTAAGCGACTTTGGATGAAAATAGCATTAGTTGTTATAAAAGTTTTAAAGTAGTCTAAACCTTTAGTCTATAGCGAAATAATACATTTATTATTAATGTCGACAAGGTTTATTTTGGAAAACGTCATTTGTTATAGAGAAATTTAAGTATTTGTACTTACCTATATGAAAAATAAAGGAACACAATTTACATATATATTGTAATCGTAGTTACAATCCTTTTTTAGTCCCTAGTTGCAAATATAATTTGTGAAATATATTTATAAAAAAATAAACGTTCAATATAAAGTTTAACTGCAAAGAACTAAAAAGAAATAAAATAATTTTCTTTGAAGTCGCCATTTTGTTTTTATTAAAAGTACTTATAATTTTTTAAATCTTTCAAGTGAGCTAATCAATATCAAGGCAACAAGGTGTTAGACGACATTCTATTTGTTACTAACAACTAGGATGTCATTAAATAACACGTTGTTAAATAAACAGTTACATTAAGCTTCATCTACTATTTTTCCGCCCTTAGGGATGAAATTTTTATCCAAATTGTACGGGACTACCCCTGATTGTGTCAGAATTGTCGAAGATATCGCGTAAATACGAAAATAAGATCCCTTTTTTTGGTTTTGAAGACTGCTAATAATGATAATTAACATACAGTACCCGGTTGACCGAGCTTTGCTCGGTATTTTTCGCTCGATTTTTTTTTAATTCGTGTGTTTTGGAAATTATATTTAGATACAAATTACATACTGATGAAATATAAATAATATTTTTTGATCTTAGCGACATAACAGAAAAAACGGAACTGGTTATTTGAATAAAAAAATCATGAGTGCAATTATTTTAATTTTAATTTTTGTGTTTTTAAAAAATACTAAAAAAAGGGCTCGAAAAAATAGATTTTCTCAAAAAAGAAAGGAACATGAAAAAAAAATTAAAAAAAGTCGGTCGGTCGGTCTGGGCTCGAACCGGGGCTTTATGATTCTGTGACCGACCTTTGTACCAATTAAGCTATTTATAATCACTGACATTCCGTCAAAATTTACGTTCTTATTCTAACGGTTATGTAGCAGTTTTTCATTGCCTAAAACACGGACAAAAAGACATTTTCTAAAAATAAATCCTAGCTAGATCGATTTATTATCCCCGAAACTCCCTGGACACTAAATTTTATGAAAATCGTTGGAGCCGTTTCCGCGATCCCGATTATATATATATATATATATATATATATATATATATATATATATATATATATATATATATATATATATATATATATAGTACCCGGTTGACCGAGCTTTGCTCGGTATTTTTCGCTCGATTTTTTTAATTCGTGTGTTTTGGAAATTATATTTAGATACAAATTACATACTGATGAATTATAAATAATATTTTTTGATCTTAGCGACATAACAGAAAAAACAGAACTGGTTATTTGAATAAAAAATCATGAGTGCAATTATTTTTATTTAAATTTTCGTGTTTTTAAAAAATACTAAAAAAAGGGCTCGAAAAAAATATATTTTCTCAAAAAAGAAAGAAACTTGAAAAAAAAAATAAAAAGTCGGTCGGTCGGTCTGGGCTCGAACCGGGGTTTTACGATTTTGTGACCGCCCATTATACCAATAAGCTATTTATAATCATTACCAAACTGTCAAAATTTACCTTCTTATTCTAACTATATTGTAGCAGTTTTTAATTGCCTAAAAACACGGACAAAAAGACATTTTCTAAAAATAAATCTTAGCTAGATCGATTTATTATCCCCGAAACTCCCTGGACACTAAATTTTATGAAAATCGTTGGAGCCGTTTCCGAGATCCCGATTATATATATATATATATATATATACATATATACAAGAATTGCTCGTTTAAAGGTATAGGATATATATATATATATATATATATATATATATATATATATATAGATATACAAGAATTGCTCGTTTAATAGTATAGGATACATGACATAGGTAGGAAGGTAAACATAAGTACAAAGCGCTATCTCGATAGTATTGAATATTTTATTGATTTTTTAATTTTTTTTTGCTGAACATCATATCCGGAAATACAAGTTGGCATAATAACTTCCTATGAAGCGAGCTCCACAAAAACTGTTTCCACAAAAACCGAATGTTGGCAAGCAATTAGTTACGTACCTACACGTACCTATTCCATTAAACAATGGAAGCATGTTTTCTTGAACGTAGTTCAATTGTCGCTTAATTACTAAAATAATATGTTTCTGTAAATACACGAAATTCTATTATTAATAAAATATTCTATCTGACGTGGTGAACCGCGGCGACCTATCAACTATTAACGGATTCTAATTTATAATACAAAATGATTACAATAAAAATATATTCAGCGGGTCTACATAAATGTAGATAGGTACCTAGTGCTTATTTCCATTTTAAGTTGTTATATAATAAAATAAGATGTTTTTAAATAAAATTATTTACGTTCCAGACTTAGTTCTTACATTAGGTATATTGTATTGTATTATACTAGGTATACGAATAATTAGAGTTTTATGTAGTATAAAAACGTTAGAACTCTTACATATATATCATTGTTAAATATATGATTTATTATAAAACGTCATTTAACCTTCTTTTACATTGAACCTAGAGGATAATTTTTTTTAGTAAAAGTACCTACTTAATGTTATCTAATTTACTTACTACATAATTATACTTTTTGATAAATAAATCGTAACAGCCTAATTATGTTTAATTAAAAATATTAATAACCTGTCATTTTATTTAACATTTACCATGTCATTGTAATTTTATTAAAATGTCATTAGAACTATTTTGAATTAATTAATAAAAAGTCTGTTTCAATGATAGAAATATCTATGGTTTCACTTTATAAACTTCGAATATATTGCATAATTTTGACTATCCACCAGCATCAGAAAGGTTTGAGGGGGTAGGACTCGTGTCCTGCCGTGGAGTCCGTCTGTGCGAGTTCCATTCTCTTACCTATTTCTGTCGCTAGTAGCAGTGTTTAGTACACCACTGTTTTTCTGTTTGAAGAAAGTAGAAAACCAGCATTATGCTGTGAGGTATTCCATCCTATTTAAAGCCTATATAGGAGTAGTTTTCGATCAAAATCACCTCGTTGCCTGATCACCACTGTGGGCAAGTGGGTTTGAATAGCAATCTAGGGTACCTTTAATCAGGTTAAGCTGCAGATTTGGACTGATGGCTCAGCTTTTCGGCGGGTTACAACTCCATAAATTAAAGGAGAGGAAAGAGACAAGGGATAGTAAAAGGATATGATGAAAATCCTTTCTTTGTAATACAGTGCAACCTTAATATAACGTACCTCAATATAACGACTTCCTCGATTTAACAAATGTTTCGTGATCCCCTTGAATTGTCCACAAGATTCAATATAAAATATACCTTTACATTATGAAAGTTTCTTGCGAACAAGCTCTTTATAACGAATTTACAACTAGGTATCAAGAAAATGTAAATTCCTCTAATTAACTAATTTTGTCAACCCAAAACCTTTATATACAGTTTGTTAGTAGAAGTTGTGAATTAAACTATTTTTTACCTCTTAATAACAAATGTTAGACCAACCTAACCTCAACATAACAAAAGTCAGTTCAACCGTTCAACGAATTACTTGATATAACGAATATTTACTTGTTCTCTTCCGATTTGTTATTTCGAGGTTGCACTGTATATGTGTGCAGGAAATAGTATAATTTTTTATAGTGAACTACTTTTGACCGGGAAAGGAATTAAGGAATCAATGGTAGGAGAAGCCGGGAAATGGTAGCCAAATAGTTATGATGAGTGAGTACCTCCTGGTCGTTTTGTTTATTCTTATAATTTCTTTTGTTGATGACAGTAGGTAGATTATATGGTATATCTTTTCACACCGGCAGCTGCATCGTCCTAAGCTAGACCGGTTGAAAATGCCTCAAATTATTTATTAGGACCACCTAGGATACGTGGTCAGTAGTCGTTTAAACGGAGTTTTAAATATATCTTGACTCAGGCGTTCGTAGCTAACTTTGTATATTTTTTAAATTTAAAATGTACAAAAACCTATTAAAACAGAAGAATTATTTAGGTTCCTAAAGGTCCACGGCTGGTCCGTGGGCCTCTTCTAGCTATTTAAAGGACTTGCTGTAATTATAACCCTTGGCGTTTGCTGTATCAGATTTCTTATATCTTGGTCGCTGCTTACTGCTGCTGTACGTGAAACCTTGTATTGCTTTAATTTTATTTCCATTCAATTACAGCCTATATAAGTCCACTGCTGAATATGGGCCTCTAACATAGATCGTCTCATAGGGGGGATTTTGCCATGTTGCTTGGCTTGCGGGTTGCCAACCGCAGTTTTTTTTTTATTATTTTGAGTTATGAGGAAGATGCTGCTGCTCATCTCCTGTTTCAGCTTTCCTCTGTCGACTCTTCAGACGCCCCCGGGACGATATGGGGTATTGGGTATTCTTACACCGCCACTGCACAATTTTAATTTTACTTTACCACCTGACGTTCCATGCATTTTTTAAATTTGACTTAAAAACACTGAATATGGTGCTGCATTCTCTACCAACACTACCATACATGAAATTTTCATTTATAAACCCACAGCAAATAAAGATGAATTTTTGTATAGTAGTTTTTATTTATTATTTAAAAATAATAATACGCCTTACATTTTAGTAAATTATAGTATTTTGCTTTTGTTAAAAGAAAACATATGAAACATTGTATGCCTAGTTACTTCTTACTGTTATATCTCGCATCTTAACTAACAGTCGCACTCTGCAAGAATGAAAATTGACGGTAAACCAGGCCGTAATTATGGATATCGGCACCATATCCAGTGCTTCAACAAAAAAAACAGTTTTTCTATGGAAAAATGCAGTTATGTCTTAGTCTCCAGCCCGCGCCGACCGGAAAGACTAAAAAAATGTACTTTCATACAAATAAGACAGCACGTCTATTAGCGATCGAGTGGAATTTACATCGGAACGCACAATGAAACTCGCCCTTAACGTGACATTCTAAATTATATTTATATAACGGGAAACATTTTAAATTTTCAAATGCCATGCCACGTTATCATCTTAATATTACACTCAATAACTTATCACTGAATTAATTATTACATGAGATATATTCACGTAGGTACAATTTAAATTAGTCAAAGGTCAATTGTAAGAAAAAGAATATTGTGTTTTTCTAAGTAATATTTACAATGTTTTTTAATAATAAGTTTGGTTTAAAATGCTATACCGGACTGTAAAAACTTTAAACTTAAGATAATCGCCAAAAATAAACATAAATTCAATTTCTGTATAAAAACAAAATTGTTTAAAACAAAAGTAATATTCTTTAACTACACTTTATTTCAATTTATATTTTGAATCACTTCGGAAAGAAACGTCAAACATTTTTGACGTTATAGTAAGTAATTAAAATTATTATTTTATAACACAAATATAATAATATAAAAAACTAAAGCTAAATGCTTTAGATTCAGGTTCATGTCAAAAAAGAAGCTAAAATATGTCAAAAAACATGTACCATTGTTATAAAATATATATCATAATGTGTATTATTTTTAAAGTACTACGTAAAATACCTTAAATTATAAACTCGATGCGCAAATTCGCAAACGTACCTCCCTTTTCTTTCAAACTACTAGCGACATCTGTTATCGAGAAGCTAGAACCACTTTATATATATATATATATATATATATATTTTCATTAAGGTACTGATAACGGGTTTAGACACATATTTAGTATTAAATATCTAAATGAATGATCTATATCTATAACTTTATCTAAGTACTTATATTTAGTGATTAGAACATATTATAAATATATGTTTTTAATTATCTCGATCGAAAAAAAATTTGAATTGTAATTGTGTTATTGTTTGTTCCAATGTATCTTTTCATAAACATTTCATTTTTCCTTACTGTTGTGTAAAGTTGTACAAACCGCTTAGAACAATAAAGTTTATTATAGTTATAAGTATAAAAACTCACGCTTCAAAGTAGCATAAAATCTCAAGGGTGATTTTGAACATATACCTAATTTGGGAAAATCGCTCTTAATAATTTTACTGAGTATAATTCGATTATTTTCTTCATTTTTTCTTCTTTATCAGTCGCCAGTCCACCTGCCGGGTATACCCAGGGGGGATTGGCCGTAATCGCTATTGACAATATCTATATACCATACTAATAGGTACTACAAATAAGTTCTTTTTGAAATACATTTACATTACTTTTCAACACAAAATGAAATGTTAAATAGAGTACCTAGGTAGTAGAATTCAATGTAAATTAAATGTAAAGGTAAAGCATAAACAAAAGCTATTTTTATGGCAGTTAAAATATACAACTACAGGGAATATTAAATGTTAATTACTTAAATATTCGAAATTAACTAACTGGCTCATTTATAAAGTTTTTTTATTCTTTAAAAGATTTTTTCACTTATAAATTTGTTTGACTTCGAAAGTAACAGTTATTCATTAATTTTTTTTTCAAGTGTTTTTTATTTTTGCTGATTGATCAATTAATTTACTAAACGAATTAATTTATTATACTTTAGAATTGTTTATGATCTTACTTAAATATGTGGTAAGTAGAGATTTCTGTACTTACATCTTTTATTAAAATTAACTTGCTGACATTTAATAAAAATAAGAACATATTATTATAGTACAATTTCTATGTCGATGTCGGTAGAACATATCTAAACTTATGTACCTTATTTTGTCTGAGAAATAATAATTATTATATTATTATTACAACGCGCTATAAAACATTTCAATTATTTGTTACGCAAACTAAAGGTATATGCGGTTTCGTATTAGGTTTGACTAATATATGATTAAAACCGAATTGCGTGGGCGTGGTTACATTATCTAAATCACTTGACTAGTGGTTATGTGGCGACTGTATATTTTAAGTCTCATATAAAGTCGATACACATACATGTCCATGTATATCTGGTATTCCTAAACTTTTTACGTACCTACCTATCTACATTTAAATAAAATTCTACTAAGTTACGTGAGGGCAATATTACCTTAAGCTTTACCAACCTATAGAACCTAAACTAACAGAATGACAGAGACAAAAATACAATACTGTATACTATAACTAATATATTAAAAAAAAACAAACAAACTTAGGCAAAATTAGGATTAGGACACTTTTAAAAATCAAATTAAAAAAAAACTAACTACAATACACCATGCTAAAACCGACTAAAACATTTACTATAATGTCGACTGTCAAAATGGCGTCGATCAAGCATCACCCTTTCACTGTTTGATTGACTGATGAAAAGCTATCGTATCACATAGCCACTGTGCGAGCAAGGCTGTAGTTTTTGAGTTATAATTAAGTAACCATATTAACCGAATGCCAACATTACCCTCACGTACTACTATTCATTATCATCCTCATTGAATTGAAGCACCTTCGACATAGCTGCCCGTCACTGTCTTGGTATTTTAAGTCATGCGTAATCGAATTGGTTATAACGCCACTAATCGGAAGCTGTAATGTTCTAAACATAATCGGGTAAATAAAGTGAGTATATAGGATTATCATGATGAGTTAATGAGACACGTACTTCCAGTAAAGCGGAATTATTAAGAATTGTGCTGTTATGTGCATCTTATTGGACATACTCGTAGGTACCCTCTTAAGTAAGAATTATGCTCATTATATCTCTCGTTATACCTACAACTCTAAGATTTTCTTTCGCATTCCCATAGTCGTCTCTTCATTGGGAATAGGATGATTGATTCTCTTATATCGCCAGCACATGGCACCGCATAAGTATATGGTATATAAGTAGTCATATACATGTATATGGTTTTTCTTTATAGAATAAAGGTGACAAACGAGCACTCGGTGCACCTGATGGAAAGTGGATGCTATGTCTCATAGATATCTACATTTATCCTCGATTAAGTATCAAAATGCAAATGCGTCACCCCTGAGGACTAGATAGAATGCCTCGTTTCCAGTAAAAAAAGGGTCTCCGAATCTTTACACTCACCATACGAAACACACCAATAGTAAGCTGCTATTTTACGCTGGTATTTTGAGAGATGTTTGATGTGATTTATTTTTAAATGTGAATTAATTGATCGAAAATCTAGTAGTAGATATAAAACGTCCGTATATATTTTGACCTCGATATCGTAGTTAATAAGCGTTTTCGCGTTCGCATGGGACAAGTATTTGTATGGCATAATAATAAATATCCCGGGTCTAGCTTCTGGTGTTCATGGGTAGTTAATACATGCAAGACATCTCTGCGATACAAGAGAAATACCTTGTAAGAGAACTTAAATAATATATAGCAATAAAAATATAGTAAATATAAAACTTCCAAGCAGCAAATTTAAAACTTTTTTAAAACAACGATAATCATATATTACTCTACAAAATCTACTACACTACACTATACTAAGTGGTAACCTCTTTTTCTGCCTGCAGTCCGTCGCTACCATCCCCTTAACTATTTCTGCCACCAATGAACAGTGCGTGCAGTACTGTGTTATGGTCTGAACAGTACTCTATACTCTTCAGACAGTATAATTATAAGCTGTGAGACGTTTTATCTTTGTCTTCAGAAGTGACGATACGTCTGTTGCCTTCTTTCTTTAAAGTTTGCCGCCTGTGTCCATCGACTGCAGCAGCCACTTTCCATCAGGTGGACTGGTGTCCGTTTGTTGCTTTAGTTTTATTAAAAAAAAACACAAACCATCTTTGTAACATACTGTTTTATTGTTCTAGGTGACAGTTCCGGCTCATGCTCAGAAGAAGAAATAAACAATGTCTTACCAGAAGATCCGAGAGATCGGCCAGTTGCACACATGTGCCCACGTTGTCAAGAACAATTCGAAAATCTACATGATTTCTTATACCACAAAAGACTTTGTGATGAGAAGGCAATCCAAATGGGCGAAGAGAGAATGCACTCTGATCCAGAGGAAATGGTTGTTTCGGGGGACGAAGAGATGGATGGGCCGAACAAAAGTTTAGAACAAGTACGAAGGCATCGACAAGATGCTGAAAACAATAACAGTCTTGAAGATGGCGAGGCGGAAGTACCTGAAGCTGACGTACCACCGGTGGGACTCCCCTTCCCAGTAGCCGGTCACGTAACGCTGGAAGCCTTACAAAACACAAAAGTGGCTGTAGCTCAGTTTGCCGCAACGGCAATGGCAAACAACGCTGATAATGAAGCGGCTTTACATGAGCTCGCTGTTTTACAAAGCACATTGTTCACACTGCAACATCAGCAAGTGTTTCAACTGCAGTTAATTCGTCAACTACAAAATCAACTGTCACTAACGCGACGGAAAGATGAACAGCGCCTAAGCCCTCCGCCCAATGAACCAGAGCCAGTAGTGCCTGCACCTACGGCTCCATCGCCGTCACCGCCTCGTCCGCCACGGGAGCCATCTCCTCCTGTACCTACTCCTCCTACAAGCCAAAACTTGCCGTCGACCCATTCGCATCTTACGCCTAAAACTGAACCAATTACCATTCCTAAAATTCCGACCTCGTCACCACCTATGATGACTCACCCACCCTATAGCTCCATATCGTCATCGTTAGCATCTTCCATAATCACAAATAATGATCCACCGCCGTCCTTGAATGAGCCCAACACTCTCGAAATGCTTCAAAAACGAGCACAAGAAGTACTTGATAACGCTTCGCAAGGTTTGCTAGCTAACAACCTTGCTGATGAGCTTGCTTTTCGTAAATCCGGAAAAATGTCACCGTATGATGGAAAATCTGGAGGGCGAAACGAACCTTTCTTCAAGCATCGCTGCCGATACTGCGGGAAAGTTTTCGGCAGTGACTCAGCACTACAAATCCACATTCGTTCACACACAGGTGAAAGACCTTTTAAGTGTAATGTGTGTGGTTCTCGATTTACCACTAAAGGAAATTTAAAAGTACATTTCCAAAGACATACTGCAAAATTTCCACATGTCAAAATGAATCCAAATCCGATACCAGAACATTTGGATAAATATCATCCTCCTCTATTAGCACAACTGTCGCCGGGGCCGATTCCTGGAATGCCACCCCATCCACTTCAATTCCCTCCGGGTGCTCCAGCACCATTTCCGCCAAGCTTGCCGTTATATAGACCACCACATCATGATTTACTGCCCCCACGCCCACTGGGTGATAAGCCTCTTCCGCCTCACCCACTTTTTGCAATGAGAGAAGAACAGGACGCACCGGCTGATCTCAGCAAACCTTCTGTACCAAGTCCACCTCGTGCACCTGAAATGTTTAAATCTGAACCTGAAGATGACGAATGTCAACGGGAATCTAGTTTTGAGGATAATGACCGTGTATCACCAAAGCGAGAACTTGAAGAAAATGACGCTGGTCAAGATGCAGAACAAGATCGGTATCCCTCAACGTCTCCATATGATGATTGCAGCATGGACTCGAAATACAGCAACGAAGATCAAATTGGCAGAGAGAGTCCACACGTGAAGCCTGATCCAGATCAACCGGAAAATCTTTCAAGTAAGAATTCACCGATATCTGGACCAATTTCAATAGCAACGGGACTTCGTACTTTTCCTTCATATCCCTTGTTTCCGCACTCTCCTCCTAGCAGTATTTCCTCTGGTAGCCTTACACCTTTTCACAATATTCCTCACGGTGTTGTTGAGCCTGATTTAGCTCGTGATCCCGTTTTTTATAATTCAATACTGCCGCGGCCTGGAAGTAATGATAATTCATGGGAAAGTTTGATTGAAATAACTAAAACTTCAGAAACTTCTAAATTACAGCAATTAGTCGATAAAATAGACAATAAGGTATCTGATCCTAACGAATGCATAGTATGCCATCGAGTCCTATCTTGTAAAAGTGCTTTACAAATGCACTATCGAACACATACCGGTGAGCGACCGTTTCGGTGCAAGCTCTGTGGTCGAGCTTTCACAACTAAAGGTAATTTAAAGACCCATATGGGTGTCCATCGTATTAAACCACCATCACAAATGTTACATCAATGCCCAGTTTGTCATAAAAAGTTTTCGGATCCCACCATACTTCATCACCACATACGGCTTCATACAATTGACCGAGGTAACATTTCTTTCGATCAGGTCCGCGGTATTGAAATCAACTATTTTCCTCAATTCAGTAATACTTCCGATGCCAGTGAATTCACACCCTACCGACCTATCCCACCCTCTATGTTTCCTACTCCGTCCACTCCCGGCGACCGACGGGCGGACTCCCGCGGAACCGACGATGAGAGCGGCCGGGACGAGCGTGAGCCCGCTACTCGGGAGTTCGACGACGACTCTGAAATGAAGGATCGTCGAACTTCGCCGCTCTCCGTCTGCGCCTCGGCGTCCGAATTCGAAGTTAAAACCATCACAACAACGGCTTCCCTCCCATCGGCGACAGGTTCGGAGAGCGGGCGGAGCGCGCAGACTTCGCCGCCGTCGCCATCGCTGTCGTCGCTGTCGACGCCGCCGCGGCTGCCGCAGCACTCACCGCTGCCTTCACCGCCCACGCCTCTTGCTGCGCTCGGTGCTCTCGGTGGATCGCCCTTCAGCCCACTTGGACTCGCGTTTCCTCCCGCAGGTATGCGATAGCGGGATATTATACTTAAGTCCGCCCCGGTCGTCCATGCATCCATTCCTTCCAAAAACATCCTAATATTGCAAACTAGTAATAACCTAAACACCGGGCGCTTGATAACACGCTGAAAGTATTCATTCTAAATGCATCCTTGCAAGATAATGCCCTTATCATCACTTCTATATGAGTTTCTTCGTGCGTTTGGACAATAAAAGTGACATTGAATAGTGGATTTATTTGTATGCAGTGCGCGGCAACACTACGTGTAACATCTGCTACAAGACATTCGCCTGCAACTCTGCTCTGGAGATCCATTACCGCAGCCACACTAAGGAACGACCGTTCAAGTGCACTGTCTGCGATCGTGGATTTTCTACAAAGGTTAGTTATAATGCATATCTCTCCGTAATTCCAATTATATGGATACAAATAAAGTGAAGTACATTTATAACCCGACAAAGATTTGACATACATATTTTAAATCGTTTAAAACACTTAATAAAAGACTAAACGCACCGCAAAGGCGGTAATGTCATATTGCGTACCTTGGGTTTGTAGCCCAGTGTAGCTCCGATTGAAAGCGTTGGCTCGATGCCAGTTTATTCTTTATTGTTACACAAATAGCAACACATAGTTACACTTTCATGACATTCTATTTAATTATGGAACTCTCTTTTTGTAGGTACAATAACAGTGTTATCATAATCAATTGTGTTAAATTATTGCAAATTATAAAAATATAAGTATACGTTTATTATAAAATAAAATGTTAGTAATAATAAAGACGATGATAAGCCACGGTTATAAATATCACATACATGTTAAGCTTAGTCTAACCAGTAATTCTAAGACTTAAATCAAATGACATCGCATCTAACTTACAAGTTTACCCGGCAAGTCGCAGCAAGTTGCCAGCGCGCTGCAACGAACTTGTGCTCCGGTTTCATTTCATCCAAGTTTCAGTGCATTAATTTTGCAAGCAGTAATTACAAGTCTCTAGTCGACGCCCCTAGTTCGCATTAGTTTAGCCGTTGTCTTCCTAAAGCACATACGAGCCGCTGTCGACTTCGCGAGTAATTGACGACACATCTCCACAGAACTAGTAGGCTCGTTAATTTAGGTTAAAACATATCATTTTATTCTTTATTAGTTAATTTATCATTAATGATAACGCTCGGCCAAATTATTTTATTTACACAAAAGCAATCATGTCAACAAATCATAAAGCCCATTTTTATTATAAATAATGAAACATAAAATCGCTCAAATACAATTATTTCTTATGTTCACGCGATTACTACACATTGAATAAAAAAGCTAAAGGTAGTCTGGATTCACTACGTCATTAGGGCGTTGAATATCTTAGTCATCCCTTGACTATGAATGCTGCAAAATATTTCAAATAAAAGAACATGTAAATTGAACGCGATAAATTCCGCTGAATTAGTTTTTTATTTAATGGCTAAACAAATGTGAGAGGAATGCTTCATCTTCGAATTTACACGTCCTAAGTACATGAGGTAAAGTGTTTTGTGTCTTTATACCATAACAGTTATTATAGGAGTCTTAGAAAAGAATAATAATACGCCTGATCACTTGATGTTTGCTTTACTACAGTTACAGCACGAAAAAGCACCTCAATCATTATTACAATCGTTTAAATAAAATCACACAATGGTGGTAACATATCCCTACTAGCTATCAAAACTGAACCTAGCAACAGTACAAATGTGTAAGAATTTTACAATCCAAATACTTTTATAATATGAAAATAAGTAAAAAACTGTTATAAATATATATAACTATTGTAAATATGTAATACTAATAAGTTAATTAATTACAAATTTTAGGAAATTAAATTACTTATACAATATTCTTTGCAAATCTCTCAAATTCTAAATTAAAAATAAACTGAGGAAATTATGTATGACAAATATTATGACAATATAATGACATAATCAAAAAGATATAAACAAAAAGATAATTACACATTTATTATCTAAATTATTTTAATTATTTAACAATCACTGATACAGTTTAGAATTTCTATCTACTAAAAGAAAAAGTTTCAAATTTTTTTTTGATAATAATTAGAGTAGGTAGATATAGGTAGAGTTATTTTTAACCGAGTTCAAAAAACAAGATTCTTTATTCTACGCTTAAGTTTTTTTTATGTATACTGATTTCTCGGAAACAAATAGGTAGGTAATTCAGGGGTAGTCCATATACATTTTAAATGAAAATTTTCATCCCTAAGGGTGAAAAATAGGGGATTAAGATTTTAACATAACTATTATAACGATATTCTGGTTTGTTATCTTGAACCTTTCACAGTTCTTAGTCCACTCAAACCGCTATAGCATATCAAAGTCCATTGGCGAACATAGCCTTCCCCCATAGGAAAATGCCATTATTAACAGAACATTTCTTAATGATTTCTTATTTGCGAGGTATATTTCTTGTCATAATTTCGAGTCTTAGTATAGAGGTTAAGATATTTTCGTGCGTTAATTACGCATTCATGTACACAAACTCCTATCGCTTAATTTGTGGTACATTTGTCGTCGAACTTCGACTAATATAAACTAAGTAGCTTTCGCCAATATCTTCTTGCGGACTACCTCCACCTGAAGCGATCACAAATATACAACAATCGCTTCTAAAGTTCTCAAGGCTTTGATCTCAACATTAAGCCACTTTAGTATTATCAAAACGTACATTTTATTCTTATTTTTGGTCAGTTGAATAAATGCTTATTGCATTACAAAAATGTTTAAAAAAGTGTTAATAATTTTGTAGTGCAATAAATAAATATTATGCTGATGTTCGCGTATTGAAAAGTTTTTTTTTAATTTATTAACGGTTTTCAGTTAGGTATAACAAACAATTTACTATGACAGTAATTTTAAGCATAAATATTTAAAAAAGCTAAGCATTCAAACTATATTGGCGTTTAAAAGAATTAGCCAGGCCGTAGATGGAGCTGAAGAATGCCGCTACTTATAATTTATATTTAAATAATAAAGCAATTTCGAGGTCTACTTAAGGAAATTAATTCAGTGTAATATTCAATAAATAAGCGTTGTTAAAAGTGTTTTTATTTTTATGGTGATTCGAGTTTTATAATCAGTTCGGCCAATATTTCATGAGTGTAGAGCTGCGCTTGCGTCGCGCTCGCGGACCATCTCGCTGCGCCACAAAAATGATAAGTCATAAAAACAACGTCACGGAGAACGATAGGAATATTAATTCATGTCGTAAAATATTTATTGCTTATAAATCCTTGAGCCTTTACCTACGCTTCGCGTCATAAAAAGATTATTTATGCTCGACAAAGTAACATTTTTCGTATATTTCCGAAAATGTCCATGCAGAGGCCTTATCAATAAAATGTAGGTTATTTATAGCGGCGCCGCATTTTAAACTTTTGAAGAATGCCTGTTACTGCACTGACCACTTTTGTTTAATCAAGTACTTTGTATATAAACTTATGCTTAATTGTCAGTATACCTACCTACCCCATATAAATATGATTAACATTTGAAGTGATCCAAAATTTCGAGTACCTACTTACAAATCACGTAATAATTACATATTCGTAAATTTAAAATAACAAACTATACGCCTTAAAAATTCCTACTCGTAATTTAATCGCAAACTTACATACTTGAATTGAACAAAAAAAAACATATTAAAAGCAGTGTCGTAAAAAATGTAAAATTATGAAATTCTTTATTTCATTAAGAACTCTTAAGTCTTAACCTTACAGTTACAGTTACAGGTACTCGTAGAAAATGATGTAGTCTTCTTTTAAATATTTATTTATTATTCGTTAATGGATAGAAATATATTTTATGCTTAAATTGGCTTTAAACATGTAAATACAAAACAAGATTATATTAACAACATTTTATAAGTAAATAAAACAATAATAACATTTTTAAATCTCTTATATTTAATTTAAAAATGTTTAAAGATTAAAATTTACTTCAATTAATGGACCTAGCCAACTTCAAAGAACTAAAACAATTTCACATTTTTAAGCCGGTTCGAAGCTCCGACTTCAGAATATGAAATACTTTATTCTTTTAATTCTTAGAATTTGTCTTTTAATTTTTATTTAAAGTTTTTTTTACCTTTTTAGTTATACATCACCCATATTTTGCTACACTTAGGTGTAGGAAATTTTCCTCCTAAGGCATCAACCCTGCAGTAAGTATAACCTATTAAATTAAAAAGAATCATCAAAATCGGTCACGCTATTAGCCCAAAAAAGAATAGAAAAAGAGTCAGTGTATTGATTACTTAAAATTTGTGAATAAAGTTCTTGTCAGTCATCTACATCTATCCTAGTTTGCGAATTAAATGCAGATGCGTTGTCAGCTGTGAGGACTAAGATGGAATGCCTCGTTTCCAATAAAAAGTATCTCCGGTTATCTACACTCACCATACGAAACACAGCATTACGCTACTATTTTACGCTGGATTTCTGTGAGAGCGTGGTCCTTCTCCGGTCGAGCCGACCCATTCATGCTACAACTGTACTACTAATATAACTACAGCATGGGTCTACCACGTATAATATAATATGTATATATTACATAAGCACGTGTATAGTCTTCACCCTTAGACTCAAACTAGCGCAAAGGTTGTTTGCACGTATTTAAAGGCATTTATGTCGTAAGTATCTTCTATCTTCTTAATGACACCCTTCATGTTACTGGAGAGAAAGAGCAATAAAATATTCAATACGTAAGCAAGCTCTATTAAGCTTCTTGAACTATTTTTATAAGGTTTTAAACGTGGTACAGCCACGCTGCAGCTATATTATGGTTGTAGCACGAACGGGTTGGCTCGAACCGTGGCAGGACCACGCTTTCACAGAATACCAGCATAAAGTAGCAGCTTGATGCTGCTGTGTTTCGTATGATGAAGTGTAGAGAACCAGAGGCCCCTTTAACTGGAAACGAAGCATTCCGTCTTAGTACTCAGGGGTGACAACACATCTACATTTTAAATCTTAATCGTGGATAAATGTAGATGTCTATGGGCTACAGCGGCCACTTACCATCAGGTGGACTGTGTGCTCATTTGTCACCCTTATTCTATAAAAAAGATAACTTTAGATAAAAATTGATAACTATTAGATACAAACTGTATTGCCCTATTTTATATTTATATAAGTCAGAATGACAAACTAGCTTACATTCACAGACCTGAGATTGTGTGTTTGTTTGCAACAGTAAATACTACGGTATAAAGACATCCACATATCCGTTAAGAATCAAAATGTAGATCCTACCCCTGAGAAGGCAGAAAATTTCGTCACCAGTAAAAAGAATGTGGTGATTTATGAATTGCTTTAGGTATTTAATATAAATCTTATTATTTATATTTTTTATAAAAATACATTAATTTCATTACAATTTACAACTTCTGAAAGGCAAGAACTCTTCATTTCTATTGAATATTATACAAAAAATTCTGTAAATATACATGCAGAAGTAATTTTTCCTCCTAGTATTATTATTGCACAGTGTCAAAGATTTAGAAACTATTACACTATAGAAAACAGAGGCTGATCGTTTGACTAATTTGCAAGTTTTAACTGCAACTCATAGACACTTAGAACTTACTTCAAGCAATAAGGCCATAGATGCATCGTCATTTTTGAAGACTAAGACTGAATACATCAAAGCATGTTATTAGACTTTTGAAAAGTAAAGTAACAGCCTACATCCGTCCCACTTTTTACACAAACTACCTTTCCAATGGATTATGCTGTTAAATGTTACTATCATCATCATCATCATTACAGTCCTTCACAGGTTCACTGCCTAAGCATACCCAAGGTATGCTACAATGTCATTGTTAATACATAGTTATTAATATATAACTGTGACTTAATCCTAATCTCCACGGTTCTGCAAACAGTTTATCCTAACCGCATAGCTTTAAGTAGGTGCAATTGTACAAGCTATTTTAACGTTCGTAAACAGACCATTTTCCATAAACGGACAGACCTCTTTATTCATTATTGTAGCACAGGTCGGCTCGGCCGGGGAAAAGCCACGCTCTCACAGAATAAAATAGCAGCTCCTCAAGAGTAACGATACATCTGTATTTTGATTCTTAATTGAACATAAATGTAGATGTCTATGAGCCACAGCATGCACTTACGATCAGGTGGAGTGTGTGCTCGGTTGTCACACTTATTAGATATAAAAGTAGAGTTTTTATCAAATCATTGCAAGATATCGCCTTTAACACGTATAAGTTCGTGGTTGGTAGTGAAAGTTGGGTGTGGCAGAAGAAGCACGAGAGTAGAATGAACGCAGTAGAAATGCGGACGTCAAGGAGTATGTTAGGGCTGAATCTGAATGACAGGGTAAGAAATTGTGTAATAAGAGAAGAGTGTGGTTTGCAAAATGATGTTGTGACCAGGATTAAGAAAGGAATGCTTCGGTGGTTTGGTCATGTGGAAAGAATGGATGAAGAAAGACTGACAAAGAAAATTTATGTTGCAGAAGTGAATGGCAGAGTCGGAAAGGGACGTCCTAGGCGAAAATTTATCGACCAAATTGGCGATTTATTAAAAACGGGCCAAATTAGGAGTACCCTTAACCGACGATCATGTATGCGTAGGTGTATGGATGTGAAGGAGGCGAGAGAGGTGTGTCAGGATGTCAGGATCGTGCCAAATGGAAGTCTGTAGTCTCTGCCTACCCCTCTGGGTGACAGGCGTGAGTGTTTATTATTATTATTATTATAAGTTCGTGGTATCTGAAAAAAATTACTACAATAATGATATAGTTTAATTTTAGTCATAAATACACCATTTATTAAAAATGTGTGACACGGAAGTTTAACTTTTAGTGAACGTTTAAAGCTGTAATAACGATGCAGTAACTAAACTTTAGAAGCTAAGCACTCCCCACATTTTCCTTGATTTTCATTGCTGACACTGCAAAAATATATTTTAAGTGCTAATATATATATATATATATATATATATATATATATATATATATATATATATATATATATATATATATATATATATATATATATATATATATATATATATATATATATATCGTTTGTAAGATGCATTAGTTCTAAAACATGAAAGTCTATTCGAAATGGAATATACTCGTATGTGTTTTAAGAACATAAACTACGTGTGACAGTGACGTAAAAAAGTGACGAAAGTGTTAGACAGTTTAAAGTTTAGCATTAACAGTCATAAAATGAAACACTGATTATAGGTTATTATTAAAATATACATTTTGTTAGTAAAATTATGTTTTAATTAAACAAAGTGGCCCCTCAATGCCTAACTGATGGCACGACATTAGGTACTCATCCAGTATGGTGGACGCATGCTACCAGCTGCACTCCGAACGAAGGCTCTCTGTTTAGAACCCATTCATTTTTGATTAATCACTGCAGTGATCTTTTCGACGATTTGATAGTCGGTTTTAATATTCTGTAAATATAATAATACGTGAAAAAAATGTTACGGCACCAACCGAAAATTAATATTTTTATTTCTACCAACAGTACACATATAACATGTACCTAGTTTACTGTGCGTCTAGAAATTTGTTTGTGATTCCTGAGAAATTTTATTATTACATTCACCTATTTGATGCTTGGCTACTGTTAATGCCCTGTTTGTCACCACTTGTATTGAAATTATTTTGTGGTCATAGACATATACTTATACGACAACATTAGTAGCGTTTCAAACTCCTCTGCTATTTTATTTTCTCATAATGAAATGAAGGCTTGTTCATTGCAGTTAGTTAGCGTAGGTATATAGAATTACAAAACATTTTGAAAATCTTAACCCAACTTTTTTCATTGCAATTAAACGTTTATAGAACTATAAAACACTTTTAACCTTGTTTTGTCTTATGCAAAATAATGTAAAGGTATTAAGAAGAGAGTAGAGCCGTGACACGTTATCAGATATTTTAATAGTCGGTTGCTCAGCTACAAGCTACAAGCACATTACAGTAAATGTCGGCGACACGAACTCAACCGTCCGGGCCAACCGCGAAAGTTCAAACGATAATCTATTTTTATACTGTTCATAGTTTTACTTCCGAAACGGTATCTATTTCTAATTAACAGTCATGCCAATTATTACTAATCACAACTCTTCTACTAAAAATTCTATTCTAGACTATTAAACCGGCGACGACTCCATGGCTCAGTGGCTAAACATTGAACTGCCGCGCTAAGGTCCGTGGTTTCGAATCGCGCACGGAATAATTATATGTATGGCTATGGTCTACGAATTTGTTCAGGGTCTGAATGTACGTGTTTGTGCAATTTATGTATGGTAACTGCCTCCACGATATAAGAGCGAATCGTAGTGTGGCGGTAATGTTTTTTTTTTTAAATAAACACCCTTTTTATGATACATATTATAACGCCATATTCCTGCTATGATTGCACAAGTACAAATGAAAATGCAAACCATTTTTTATTTTACACTTTTAGGTACATCTCGCATTGCCGTGATACATCTTAATACCTAAATATTTTATTTTGAGGGCAGTACCATGACTATTAACATATATAGCGTATAAACTATTTTTAATAAAACATATTAAAATGCAAACATTCAAAACAGTGCGAAGAACAAGCGCATCGAAGCTTAAGGAGAAATAAGTCTCATGAAAACCTGTTTCAGATACCTGCGTTTAAATATGTTCACACGTAAAGATACGGTGCCTAGTTGTTTCCATTATAATATCGTGAATTGGATTTTATAATTCAATTCAAATACTAAACATAATTATTATTAGATAATAATTTATATATGGAATGTAAGTATATCACGATAATGTAGTTCGACTAAAGTATCACATGTTTTTTATCCCTTTCGCACAGAACCAGTAGTAGTAACTGTGTATTATTTGCACCTATTTTGAGAACTAATATTTACGAATAGTTTTCAAAAGAACAATATAATAATATTGAAATTAAGGCAAATAAAAGAAAAATTATGAAAATTGTTTCACGTTTCATAAATAATTAGATTTTTATTTTTAACATTGAAAATTTCAGTCACGTAATAATTAACATATTAAAATTACTCGTCAACTTGCTAAAAAGTAATAAGGCATACTATGTTTACTTTGAAATGTACCAGCATTTTAATTAAACGCCTAATATGGACTTGAAATGTTGTGTAAATAATATCTAGGCAGAATGCATAAATAAAAACATCGACAGTGCATACGAATCACCTACTTAATTAACTACCAGATACGTTATGGATATGACCTCACACTATAATATTAATAAATCACGAGCGTTATCTATAACTCACAGAAATTTTATGCTAATTGAAATGATTAAAAACAAATAGTTTTGTCACCGATATTTCATCCTCTAATTTTTATGCACTTATTTGAAAGAAGTTGCGGCTGTTCTAGTGGCAAGGTCCATTTGCATTTTTCTTTTCATACTGGCAAAGAGCGGAGTTGTACCTACGAGTATCTACAACAGTCGAATCTTCGAGCTATATGGCTGGCCTATTGTCACTTTAGTTTACCGATCCGTTAGGCTACGTCAGTTACACTAGTTTTACTGCAGATAACCTCATTTCGAATTCCATCTCAGATCCATTTGTCAACATTGGCAACACGCACGTGTTCAACTTTACAGATTTCTTTACGGATTAAAAAAAATACATTTGCGAAGTTTAAACAAGAGAAGATTTACCGAAACTATAAATTAAATTGTTATAGGTACAAGAAATCTTCAATTTAATGAAGTTACTTTTAGATAGATATTACATTACGTTTTAAGAACAATAAGGAACCTTTATTAAGGAAATCCTAAAAAGTACCTACACCCCCAGTGCACTACGTATACAAATAGGCAAATAAGATTAGGATATCTTATAAGTAGGTACCTTACAGTTTTTTTTCTAGTGACAAAAAATAAAATCTAACTCGCACGTACATTGATCAGTTCAGTACAATATTTAAAAGATTTTTATCTAAAATAAACTTATATTTTTAAGCTGTATCAAAAAACATTGACATTATTAAGTTAAAATAAAAAGGAACCAAATGGAACAAACTCATTTACTACAACAGTTACCTTTGATAAAAAATATGTTTGATAGACAAACGATAATTTTTGAAACACAAAACACAATCTTTTCACTTCAATTCAAGTACAGAATAGATACCGAATAGCACACAATTTCATTAAAAAATCACTTTATTTACAATTAATCTTAACAACTGCATTGGGCTTTATCATATTAGTGTTTATCTCATCCCAGTTATAAAATATACGTATTCTATGTGACATATTGTTAACAGTTCACTATAACGCCGAACACAAACACCACTTGTGAAGTACGGTGTGTGTGCGTGGTGCGTGTGTAAAGCTTTCGCGTTTTTGTGGTTCCAGAGCAGTGGCGGCGGTTGCCAGTGCGGTAGGCGCGCGCGCGCACCCCGCCCGCCGCACGCCACTGCTTTGGATCTCTGGAACGCCTTCGTCTATCCGGTATGCTAGAGCGACGCCTGGGCGTGAACTCACACTCACACATACACATGAATCTAAATAGTAGTGGACGGCTGAAGAGATTTTGTCTTATATTAAAATTTAAATTTCTAATAAAGTTTATAAACAGAAACAAAGAGCTTCTATGTACACAATTCAACAAACCTGGTTTCTACAGGGCTTTTAGACTGCCAAATTAATTGATTATTGTGCAATTACGGGTACCATACGTAACAAAACAAAATCGATACTTAGCCGATCCGCTTTACATTCTTGTAGTCATAATTGAAACACCATCTTAACTGAGACTGTATCTACCTACATACTGCTATACAATTCTTTCCATCTGTCATATCTTTCTCTTGTTAATTATTGTTTATTAGACTTTCGCAAACCATTACTAACAGCCAGACTAACAAATAGATTATTTTGAATCGTAGAGTGTTTCTTTAGCAATTAATAACATTCATATCAATATCATTTATGAATAAAGAATCTTACTTATACAACTTTAAACATTTTGCATACGTAATTCATTCAAATTCATGTTATAATTATAATTTATGCAGGGAAATATGAAGCAACACATGCTGACGCACAAAATACGCGACATGCCTCCCGGCTTCGACAAAGGGGGTAATGGATCAATGGGACCAAACGAGGAATCTCGTGAGCCTAGTCCGGACAGACGTTCGTCCCCTGACAAGATGGACCTCAAAAGGTCTCCACCCGCTCATCCGCCTCCACCTATGACACACGCTCCGCCGATCGACATGCCACCACTGCCGAAACGACCGACCGGTAAGTCCAAAATTATCTTGAACCAGAATGGCACCTCGCTTTATTTGAAGACCTGTTTAAGTACCATACCATGAAAGTGTCTAATTAAATGATTTTTTACAAGTGCTTACAAGGAGGGTATGCATACACCTAAAACGGTTTACTCTGTTATGTCAGCGCCCTTATATTTTTGCCCCTTCTTTCTTAATATCTTTATTTTTACCCGATACTAACCAATCTCGGGTTATGTTTTTTCAGTGTATCTATGTCTTACGTGGTAGGAGGTCGAATAAAACCTGAATCTGAACGACTTGACGAGTTTTATATTAAGAGGTTTTATGGTAAATACCAATACGACGTTCCAAAACGCGCTATTTGGTTGAAGCGCATTCTAACGAACGTGGTTTTATTTAATGAATAATATATCATTGCAGTTGGGATCTTGTATTTAGTAAGCATTTATTTGCTTTATTTTATTACCTTCGGTTTAAATAACGCTTAAATTCATAATTTCCAAGAACATGTTGAAACCAGGCGTAAAATGAAGTACCGTTGTGCAAAGCATACTAATACAGTGTTCATTATAATTTTTTGAAAAGAATGATGTATTATACTATTTTTCAATTTCATTCCATATTTTGACTTATTGCATTATTAAAAAAGTTGAGGTAAACAGACACTTTGTAGGCTATTTTGAAGCTTGATATTTTGAAAATTAAGCGAAGTAACTAAAACTGGTTTTTATATCCATATAATAATTATTTGAATGACCTTTCTTATATTACAAATTCTAATTTTACTTATCTCAAAATTGTAATCAAAGGATTAAATAGGTTAAAACTCTAGTTAAAATTCTGCGACGCGTCAAGACAAACGGACTAATCGAAATTGTAATGACTCTACCGCACTATGCCCCTCACACTGCCGCAATGTTGTCCTGTCTGTCCACAGCACACACTGCACTGCTCTACTCGCGCAATTAATCGCGACGCTCCTCACTAGGTCGCTCGCGTTTCCAACACAATGGACGTTGGAACTGTTGCAGCGTGCGAACTATGCATATTTATTATGGCTAATTATATTAATGTCGTAAAAATTAATATACGTTTTCGTCGTTGAAATAGTTTTTTATCTGTATATTATTATTAAATCACGTGGCTGAATGATGATGACAGGTACACTATTTATGATACAATTAACTATAATAAATATGCATAGCTAGCACGCTGCAACAGTTTTAACATCCATTGCGTTGGAAACGCGAGCGGCCTAGTGCGGAGCGTCGCAATTAATTGCGCGAGTAGAGCAGTGCAGTGTGTGCTGTGGACAGACAGGACAACATCGCGGTGGCGCGAAAAGCAGAGCGATGAACAGCGCATAGCGTGGTCGAGTCATTACAGCTAAACCCTTAAAATATTGAATTAATTCACGGTATTAAATAAAAACAAGTCATTATTAATAAATTTTACATATTATGACAATTTTACACGTCTTCCATTTATTTAAAAATGTTGAAAAGTAATATAGAAAGATAATTTCATAGTATCTATCCGTACTAAAAACGGTCTCATTGTTTACAGTACCAAGTACTCCAACCCACCAACCACCATCAGCGTCCTCGAAACACTTATGCGGAGTATGCCGCAAAAACTTCTCATCGTCGTCCGCGCTCCAAATCCACATGCGCACTCACACAGGCGACAAACCCTTTCGCTGCGCTGTCTGCCAAAAAGCTTTCACCACAAAAGGAAATCTTAAGGTAAAATTATCATACAATTACTAATGATTAGTACAAGAATCACTAGATTTTATTTCATTTTATAAGTTAGTTATGTATAGACTTCTTAAGCGACTATACGAGTATAAATTTCAATCAGATCCGGTGATATTTGCAATCGGGTGATTATATACTTTTAATATGCCAATTATAAAAGTATATTTTTATTAAATAATAATCAATATAAGAAGTTTTTACCTGATTTCAATTATTCAATAACATAAGCGTGACAAAGATGCACACATATCAACTCAGGGTAAATGGTACTGCAGCCTACCGACATCAACATCTATCCTCGATTAAGAATTAAAATGCATATGCGTTGTCACCCCTGAGGATTAAGATGAAATGCCTCGTTACCAGCAAAATGGGTATCCGGTTCTATACGCTAATATTGTGAGAGTGTGACCCTACCCCAGATAAGCTTACCTATTCATACTGCAGTCATAAAATTGTAGCATGGCTCTCCCACATAATATGCAAATACACTTATTTTCTAGCTTAAAGTCTATCCGGGCCGGTTCAACTCTTACCATTTTTAACAGTAAGCAATACTCGCACTATTGCGTTCGAATATGAAGGATTTATAAAGCTAGTTTAATTACATATAGTGAAGCATTCTATCAAAATTCTCAGAGATGGAAATGCTTGTAGCCGTAATCGCCATCAGGTGGACTTTTATATTGTAATTTTTTTCGTTATAGGAAGATTTTGTAGACGTTGGCTCAAAACTGTTCGCCATTTCAGAATAATTATTCAGCAGGCTAATTTGAAATAAGCTAATTCCTTTTCCCAACGGTGGTATTTTATAATGAAGCTTTGAAAATAGCACACAGTACAGTCAAACTAGCGACGTAAGACACTAATTACGTAATAACCTGGCAGGTGCACATGGGGACGCATATGTGGAGCGGTGGAGCCTCGAGACGCGGGCGTCGAATGTCGCTCGAGTTGCCGCCACGCCCCCTACACGAACCGCACGACCTGCTCCGGCGACCTGACCTCTTCTACCCGTACTTACACGCGCCCTTCCTTAATGGCATGCAGCAAAAGGTATGAAACACAAACCGTACCCGTCACTCTTAATCTTTCTTCTTTTACGTTATCAGCCTGTAAAACAGTACGTGGTTGGCCATAATTCACACGCATGACGGATGGATAGGCGATCGCAGTATTAAATGTACTCCTTTGAGGCTGTTTCCATCGCCGATCGTGTCGATAATTTAGGTACATTTATTTTATAAGGGTGACAAGCGAGCGTACAGTCCCAGCCAGATAGTAAGTAATATTGTGGCCCATAGATATCTACATTTGTCCTCAATTAAGAATTAAAACGAAGATGCGTTGTAACCCCTGAGGGCTAAGATGGAATGCCTCGTTTCCAGCAAACAGGGTCTCCGGTTCTTTACACTCACCATACAAAACACGGCAGCATTAAGCGATATTTTACGCTGACATTCTTTGAGAGCGAGTCGTATATTTTATACCGTATCGTCTATCGGAAGCTATGAAATTTTACTGGCCTAAAATAGTGACACCGTGAAAAAATGCACCTCCTTTCATCGAATAGTATAGGACTATAACACCACTAACGAAAGTGGGATTTTGATATAGGTAAATTCAAGTCTTTATCTTGAATTTGATTGCTCAAAAAGACGATTGTATAGTTTTGACTCGATCATAATTATTTGCGAAAACACCTCTAAAAATCACTATAGTTGAAATTACAACGAAATCATTTGATCTATTTGCTTGGGAATCACTCAAATATATTCATAACTTATTCTGACAATTTCTAAGGGCTTTTAATCGTCGCGGGCGCTACGCAATTTTAGACCTTATAACGGCGTTTCTTCAAGTCTTTATAGAAATTATGTATTCACTCGGATCAGTACGACGATAGCGTTTTCGATGTGTCGTCTTAACATAAAAGAAACATAAGTAACCACATTAATAACCACATTATATATTCTAGAGTTTTTGACTGTGATAGAACATTCGAAATTAGAAAGGCTTCTTGAATCTCACTTTATCTTTGCAAAGAAACCAAGCAAGATCAGGTGATAGTACTTCTTTAAAAATATGACTCCCATGCATAGCAGTGATATGTATTATATAAGCTGTTTTTACGTTATTACTTTTATAATACCTATAACCTATATATTTATAAAGGAAAAGTGAAAGATAATAGATAAAAATAAAAAAGTAAATAAGTAGATAAAATAATTAAAATTTGATCCATACAACACTGATCGCTTTTATTGGTTACAGCTGAATGAGATATCAGTGATTCAGCAGAGCGCCGGGCAGAACGGTGTGGCAGGCAAGTTCCCGGGACTGCTCGGTTTTGGTGCGTTTGGCGCAGGTCGGCCTGGCGCAGCGTCGCCGCTTGAACGACCGCCGTCTTTAGAGGGTGGCGATGAGAGACAAGCGGCAATGCGAGAACTAGCAGAACGCGGCCGGGAACTCGCCGAGCGAAGTCGCCAAATGCGCGAGGAAACCGAACACTATCGCTCACCACCAGCTCTCGCGCCCCATCAGCCACCCTCCGCACAGCCCTCTCCACCTACCCCTCACCATCCACTCCCCCACTCCCTAGCCTCGCTTCCACCCCCAGCCAGGACTGAAGGCCTAACCGTCTAACCATAATAGATTCGAAATATTTTACACATTCCATTACAATCCAACGTCATATCTATCTAATCGACATTATTGAAGTCGAGTAGTGCGAGGATAAGGACACCATCCGCGAGTGCGTCGCCAAAGCACACAGTGAACGTTTTCATAATTATGTACAAAAATATACTTAGTAGTGAAATCAAGGACTGATAATGATACGACGAAAGGAGTGTCAGTTAATAGCGTAAGAAGTGCTAAATGTAGCGCCATATAACGAGTTGTTATTCCACGTGTTATAACGCCTAGTATTAATGTAAGTAACTTATACGCACGAGTACGGGCCTGGGGCAATTGGGGGCTCGCGTGAGTCCCAAGTTTATGTCATTACTCTGTGATATCGCACACACAATGGCTGCATTTAAGAGACCGAATACGTCAAGGAATAAGTATGTTATATTCATAGCGAATGCAGCCCTGTGTTCTATAACAACATCAAAAGTAATTATAAATTATCCCAAAAATTAATTACATAAATCTATCTAACTTTAAATGTACATATAATGTATGATAGTAGTGAAAGTTAATGAGCGAATAAATAAATTACTGGATAAAAAAATACTTAATTTTATATTTATACATTGCAACTGGAGTGCGCTATGCATGATTTCCATCTTATACCACATTCCATCGTAACAAATTAGCTCCAATCGCAACAGATTATAAAAAGAAATGTATAAAATTTCTCATATAACTTTTTTTTAATACAATTTCTATTTCAAAATGTATTTTGGATTCGATGTCAAACAAGGTGATTTAATGTGTGGATATTAAACTATTGTCACTAGATATTCAACTATTTTTAATTATTGTAACAGAGGTTAATGACATATTCATATCATGTAAATTAAAAAAGTATTTGCACTTGAGGTCTACATAGTCATAGGTATTTAGAGTCATAGCTATTATATGCTTTAGAATACTTCAACATATCTTTGTAAAAAATATGAGCGACTGGTTGATGGTAGACTTAATACATTTATTTATATATACTTACCCTTAAAAATTTGCCAGCATTGACAACAGACTGAACCATAAAATTGTTCTTGACAAATATTTATTTTCAAATGTGCATTTTATCGATGCTTACGGATATTCATTGTCGATCATATAATTGCTAAGTTTATACTCACTTTAGTTCATTCAGAATCAGAACGAATAAAAAAAAAATGAATGTTTTATATTATAAAACTCTTAGGCATCTGTGTATAAATGTCCTTATAAATTATTTATTAAATCATAAATCATGCATACACTCTTAGAATTAAAGGAACGCTTGTGGGGCGATAGGCCGCACGCAATAATTTAGTTGTCTAGATTAAATTCTCATAGCACCTACAAGTTATTAATTTACAAGTTGCAAATAGACATAGCCTAGTATTAGTCATGAATATGATGTGTCGAGTCATGTCGTTATAAATAATCATTGTAAATTATTAAATGTTTATGTAAATGTCCAAAAAGTATTCAAATTATTTAAAAAAAAAAACAATTATACTGATAATTCTTTTCTTTTTTGTTATCCTGTACCTAAATTTCCTTTTTATTTTAAACGTTTTCATCATTATAAAAACCCCTTATTTTTGTCTAAAAAACTTAGTGTAAGTTAAATTTTGAATATGGGTACCTATTTTATATTCAATTAGAGTAAAACGAAAAGAATACAAAAGAAACCATATCTGCTTAATTGAATCTGAAAATCTGATTCATAAAATATTTTGGAATTCTGTTTTGAAACCGATTGCTTCTGAAGCATAGAGTTTTATTTTGGTAGCCCCTCATTAAAGTTGTATTAAGGATGCAACATAAATGCATTGATCGAGCATCGATGGACCAGAAAGGGAGCTAATTCTAATTTTATTAAAAAAACACGGTACTCACGTACAATACAAAAATCCTCGATATCGTAGAGTTAATATTAAAATTAAAAGGACCCAATAATAATACAAGTCGACCTTTGGGTAAAATTATGGTATTTTCGCTTTGTATTATTACGATACTACATACTACAAACTATGAAATAATGATAAAATTAGGATAATTATACTACGAAATCCGACCCTGGTTACGTTGTGTTTTGATATGACGTTTGTATTATGACATATGCGCTACTTTTTCTTGTATGAAAAAGTTACGAGTAAAATATTTAGAAGGGCCTATCCTTCCTTTTGAAATCATTGCCTATAACAAAACCAACGTACTTTGCTTAAAACATACTACGTATTCCATCTTGAAGTACAGTGTACTTAGCTACAATGTAGCAGATCCTGAATTCAAATCTCAGACAGGGCCAATATTTGTGCAATAACATAGACGATTTGCGAGGATATGTAGTGATTGTAAGGTTCTTATTTTATACCTACTCTACCTCAAATCATATAACATAAATGTTACGTTGGGCACGGTTAGGTTAGGTTAAGTGAGCTACTGCGTTATTATAGTTTCCGACAGTATTCGGAAGTTATGGCTATAATCGAAATCGATGAAGAGAACATTACCATCACGCATAAATTAAATATGTTAATGTAGTACGTGAGGTTACTATGGTCACCTTCTTATATCGTAAAAACTACAGCCTTGTTTGCATAGATGATAGGTGATACGATAGCTCTTCATCGATCAATTAAATAATAAAGGGTCAAAAGACCTTTATCGATGTCATTTTGACAGTTGACAATATACCAATATTTTTAGTCGATTTTAGTATGGTGTAGTTAGATTTTTTAAGTTGATTTTTCGAAGTGTTTCTGATAATTGCCAAAGCTTGTTTGTTTTTTCTTAATATTTTAGTTAAAGTATAAGACGTTGTGTTTTTGACTCTGTCCTCCTCTTAGTTTTGGTGTTATAGGACAGCAAAGCTTAACGTAAACATATTAAACTAAGGTAGGCTAGTCATCTACAGAACACTTTACAAATTACAAACCTGAATAATTTTATATTTTGAAAAGGTAGTGTTACGCGTCTTAGTCGACGACACTAGCGCCATCTAGTCTCAAACCGAAGAACTAAACTTCTTGAATTTGAAACTCGAACTCTCGATACCTTGCGCGTGTTTACTTGAATATTCTGGATATTTCCGTGCTAATTTATATAAATAGGCGCTGCAAGATGCGATCGGGGAAGTGTTGATTTTGGCGAGACAAGCGAAGCTTCGCAGCGGAATAAAGTGAATCAGTGTGATTAATTATTAGTGTTTTAAGTTTTAATTTGTGTAAAGAAAATTAAAGTGTTATTTAGGTAATTTTATCGGCAATTTTTATTGTCACGAACCTCAAGCGCGTAACAATTGGTGTCAGAAGTGGGATAAAATCATGCCGATTTTACCTAAGGAGGAAACGGAGCGTGTCCGTACCCGAAGTCAATGCCAGCAGGAGACGGACCAAAGAAGATTTGGTGGTGCAACGCCGCAGAAGTCGAAGGGCCAGCCACCGGCTGCAGGCCCGTCAGTAGCCCCTACATCTGCAGCACCTGACTTAGGTGCTCTGATGGTGATGCTGCAGGAGCAGGCTCGCCGACAGGAGGAGCAGGCTCGCCGATAGGAGGAGCAGGCTCGCCAGCAGGCGGAACAGGCACGCCGATGGGAAGAGCAGCTGCGGGTAGGACAGGAGGAACAGGCCCGTCGGTTGGAAGAGCAGATGCTCCTCATGAAGGATCTTCACGCTACCTTCGGGAAGGAGATCAAGGAGGTGAAGGATAGGGTTGCTCAGCATGACAACCGCCTGTCAGAAGCTGAAACCCAAATCGCGAAAGCTGAAACCCGAATCGAGAAAGCTGAAACCCGAATCGACCAAGTAAACAATCGGGTTGACAACGTAATGGCTGACATGAAGAAATCACTGGACGAACTCAAACTTAGAGATGGAGCTACAGCTCCCGTAGTAGCTACAACACCTTCGCTACGTGGGTTCAAGGTGCCACCGTTCGACGGTACCTCTTCCTGGTCAGCCTACAAAATCCAGTTCGAGGCTGTTATGAAGGCGAACGGCTGGAATAAAAGTCAGGCCATGACTGCTCTCACACTAGGCCTACGCGACCAGGCCTTAACAGTTCTGGAAGCTCTCGGTGAGGAAGTGACTTATGAGCAACTCCTTGAGGCATTGGAGGCGAGATATGGCGACGCTCACCCGGAACCCGTCTTTCGCGCGCAGCTTAAAGATCGCGTGCAGCGCATCAACGAAAACCTGCAGCACTGGGCTCTAGAGATGGAGAAGCTGGTGCGAAAAGCATACCGGTCTGTACCTGCGCTCATTGAAGGGAACCTGGTGCAGACATTCATCGACGGCATCCGCGACCTTGAAGTCAGAGCTGCTGTGAGGCTGGGGCACCACGAGACGCTTAAGGACGCCTTGGCCCATGCACTGGAGGTGGAAGCCGTGCGACAGGATCATCGTTCCCATCGCGTCAGGGAGGTTGCAGCAGCTACAGTCCGTGACCGCAGCAAAGGATACAGCCCTAAGTGCTATGGCTGTGGGGAAAGGGGCCATCTTCGATTCAGCTGCCCTAAGCGAACCGCAGAAAGGGAAAGTGAACGATAACAGGAGGGTAGTGCAGCTAACGGCGGCGACAGGATCATCGTTCACCTCACGCTAGGGAGGTTGCAGCAGTTACGGTTCGCGACCACAATAGAGGATACAGCCCTAGGTGCTATGGCTGTGGGGAAAGGGGCCATCTTCGGTCCAGCTGCCCTAAGCACACCCTAGGAAGGGAAGGTGAACGGTCTCAGAAAGGAAGTGCGGCTAACAGCACCGCCCAGCAGCAGCAGGAATACGACTTTACTATCAGACACTACAGCGGGAAATCTCACGGCAACGCAGATGCATTGTCAAGAAGACCTTGTCCTGAAGATTGCAACCATTGTAGTAGGCAAGAGAGTAAGGAAGTGGTATCCGTGAGGATGCTCAGGACAGACCACCTCAGCAACGAGTGGAAGGACAGCTTACAACGTGCACAGCAGGAAGGTCCGGACATCAAGCCGATCCTGGAATGGATGAAGGCCAGTGCTCCCAAGCCTAAGTGGAGGGACGTCTCAGCGATGAGTTCAACCACGAAAAGCTATTGGGCCCAATGGGACAGCTCGCTGATTCAGGATGGAGTCCTGTGCCGTAAATGGGACAATGGTCGAGGAGACAGCTGTCGTTTGCAAATGGTTGTCCCTAAAGCTAAAGTGCCGAATGTTCTACAGCTGTGCCATAATGGTCGTTCAAGAGTCCATCTGGGATTTAAACGAACTCTACTGAAGGTCCGAGAACAGTTTTTCTGGGTCCATTATCGTGACGATGTCGAGGATTGGTGTCGTACATGTACAAGTTGTGCGGCCGTGAAGGGACCTCATACACGTAGTAGAGGAGCATCGAAATTGTGCAATGTTGGCGCACCATGGGATAGGACAGCCCTAGACATTGCGGAGCCGTTACAGAAAGGCGCAAGAGGGACTCCTAAGATCGTCCATGTGGATCGCCTGGCGCGTTATTATGGGGCCGATAATGCTCGGGACGAGCATGTCTTAGGAGGGGGCAGTGTTACGCGCCGAAGTCGACGGCACTAGCGCCATCTAGTCTCGAACCGAAGAACTAAACTTCTTGAAGTTGAAACTCGAATTCTCGGTACCTTGCGCATGTTTACTTGAATATTCTGGATATTTCCGTGCTAATTTATATAAATAGGCGCTGCAAGATGCGATCGGGGAAGTGTTGATTTTGGCGAGACAAGCGAAGCTTCGGAACGGAATAAAGTGGATCAGTGTGATTAATTATTAGTGTTTTAAGTTTAATTTGTGTAAAGAAAATTAAAGTGTTAATTTAGGTAATTTTATCGGCAATTTTTATTGTCACGAACCTCAAGCTCGTAACAGTAGTAAAACGACAATTTTAACTACAGGTATTTATTTATTTAATAAGCAGGATTGGTTACAAAAATACTAAAGTAGTAGATCTATTAAGTAAATTACTCGCAGTAGTATTAATATGACTTTCAATTAAAACAGAATATGAAAATTTTTCGGTAATTTATGTTACTATAACTAAAATGCAACAAATTAAATAAACAAAAGCTGAATTTAATAGAATTTCAATCGCTTTGAAAACCGAAATTACGGAACGTTTAATAAATAAAGGAAAATTGTAGAACTATCTATCGCCAATCAGAACTACGGACATAAAAAAATGTAAGATTGCGAACAAATTTACTACCTCCATAAAAAGGCACACGGCTTTTTGATGTTGTCACCCCTGAATACAAAATTTCAAAATAGCCTGCCATACTTACAATAATTAAATAAAATACAATATTTTTGAAAAAGGGGAAATAATCTAAAAGAATTTGATGAATAATGTCAAAAGGCGACCAAAGACAAGTTTTCGTTTGTGGCAATTTTTCTTTATATTACAGCTAGGTGCGATTAGAAATTTAAAAATTAATAACACTAGCGAGTTTCTTGACTCTGTTCAGTAGCAAGTCTCCCTCGCGAATGGTCGCCTGGTAGAGATGCGACCTGTCGGCGTCGGCACCCCGGCCAGCACCCGTCACCACGCAGCCCGCCACCGCGTCAATGCGACATTGCAATCGACCCGCAGCTGTGAAGCTGCAATACATAAAAGCTGCACTTGAGCATTTATATAAACAAAAGAAGATACAGTATACCCAAACATTAAAACATCATCATCAGGCAGTCTACTGCTGCGAAGCATATAGTAGTAATCTTCAATCCACCTCGAAGCGTGCGATTAAGACAAATCTTGCCTACAACGGGAGCTGTCCATGTCTCCCCAAGGCGCGCCATTTAGCCCGATCTTCAGCTACATGCATCCAATGTCCACCTTGCGCAGATCGTCGCTCTATCTGGTCAGGGGGCATCCCAAACTAGGTTTGCCTAAACGCAGTCTCAACTCCATAACACGTCTACTCCACCGGTTGTCACTTCCGCGACAGACATGACCAGCCCATTGCCACTTCAGTTTGCAAACACAGAAGTCTATGTCAGTAATCTTGGTTCTCTGGCGTATTTATTCATTACGAATTTCATCTACCAGAGATACTCTTAGCATAGCTCTTTCCATCGCTCGCTGAGCGAATTTCAGCTTGTAGAGTAGCCGTATCGTGAGTGTCGACGTTTCTACACCATAAGTGAGTACGGTGAAAATGCACTGATTGAAGACTTTTGTTTTCAGGTTTTGTAGTATTGGCGACGAGAAAATGCGCCAGACCTTTCTAAATGATGCCCAGCCTAACTAAATCCTCAGATCGGCTTCCTTCTCAAAAATTAAAACACATACTTGTACATACATAATATTCAACCCAATTCATTACACAAATAGCAATTAGCTTGACTTAGTTACAGCTTTTTGATGCAATAAAGAATAAAATAAATAATTTAGATAACAAAAGAAAAACTGAGTCAAACTACCCTCCGACAGTGCCGTATTTCTTTTTCTGTGTAAGAGCAAACAGTCACCCTGATAGTAAGTGGTTACTATGGCCACTTGCAACCATCTTACACAGAAAGGAACAGATGCAATTACCCCTGAAGTATTCAGATTTAACATGTCCCACCAATGGGCACAGACCTCCTCTAGTTTAATAATGGTTATGAAATCACGCCTGAAGATGAAGATCAAAATTCCTCACAGCATGTAATTGTATTGGCTCTCATACAATTCAAACCAGATTAGATTACAGCAGTAGGTAGACTGCTACTTAGCGGCTAAAATGAATAAGAATATATTAACTTAAGCGACATTAAAGGAGCCATACCTCTTGATATTGTAGTATTAGCTCATGGGCTATGCACTCGCCATAAATTTCATAGTACACGAGCAGCGAGGGTTCGATCCCCGTCAGCACCATTTATTCATAACAGCCTATAAAAATTTGCTGCTATAGGCCTTGACAAAAGGTTGCTTCATTGAGAGGCTTTTGCCATAATTGCCACGCTTGGCATGGCTTTGGCAACCACAGTTTTATATTATTTAGAGCTGTTATAAGAAAGATGCTGCTTCTCCTGTTTCAGTTTTCCTCTGTGGCCGCTTACGACACCCACGGGACGATTTGGGGCAGTTGATATTTTTACACCGACATTACACGATTCGCCGCCGGCACCAATAAAACTGATTAATATTGTGAGGAAACTCATTTATACGAGGAATAAAAATATTTCGTAGACACGTTTTTTTTATACAAAACGCACAAGCATGCACACAGTGACAAGCGAGCACTCAGTCCACTTGATGGTAAGTGGTTGCTGCGGCCCATAGACATCTATATCCTAGTCTGCGAATTAAATGCAGATGCGTTGTCAGCCGTGAGGACTAAGATGGAATGCCTCTTATCCAGTTAAAAGGGTCTTCAGTTCTCTACACTCACCATACAAAACACAGCAGCAAAAAGCTACTATTTTACGCTGGTATTCTGTTACAGCGTAGTCCTTCCTCGGTTGAGCTGACGCATTTGTGCTACCACCATAATTTAGCTGCAACATAGCTCTACCACATACAAAATGCCTACGCTTGTCATTAAATGTCCAAACCGAAGAGGAGAAGCATCAAAGGTGCGAAGCATCTAGTATTGTGATCTTCAATCCACCTGCGAAGCGTTACGATTAAGGCAAATCTTGCCTACAATGGGAGCTGTCCCATGTCCAGCTTTGGACTATTACGAAATAATGAAGAAGAAGACAAAATATTATATTTTCTTACGTTGATATTTCCTCTTCAACAAACTCTCGAGTAACGCCAAAAGTGTCAGCAATATTATCGAGACTGAGGGAGCGGTAAGCGCGCAACAGCTGGACGTAGGCTTTGATGCGTGCCTCTCGCACATAGTGCTGGTAGTGAGGATGGAATACCGGATCCACACAGATTTGTGTCTCTACCTGTAAACGTAAAACATTATTTAAATTAATTAAATAAATTAATATGTTTTATATTATATTTGTATTTACATATAACTAGTAAAACCGGCAGGCCATATAGCTCGAAGAACCGATAACATATAATAAAGAAGAAGAATAAAGGTTCTCGAGTGGCAGCCTCGTGCTGGTAGGCGTAGTGTAGGGCGACCCCCCACTAGATGGAGTGACGACCTGGTAAGATATGTAGAAAGTTGATGGATGCAGGTGGCTCAGGACCGTACTTTGTGGCATTACTTGAGGGAGTCCTATGTTCAGCAGTGGACTTGTGAAGGGCTGTAATTATAATGATGATGATAGCAAGCAAACCGCCCCAGCGTCGCACGGATGATTCCTGGATCTCGGCAACAGCGCCACCTCTCGGGCCAGCCGTTTAGGATGAGTTCAGTGACAAACACACGTACAAAAGTATTATTTAAATGAAGATATGTATTTTATGTCCTCTCAGACACCAATTAAATCATTAATTGGTATTTGTTATTAAATTAATACACTGCATGTCTAAGGAAGAAAATGTTTCGAGGATATGTTAAGTTCGTCAACACACACTGATGAATCCAAGATGCGGTTCTGCGACTTGACCTTCCCGCTAGCATAAACATCATTTATTATGACGACCTTCGAAAGGGCCAAGGAGCCCGTCGAGCTTCGGGCGGATATCTTCGACGCCAAAAAGTAAATAGGCATCCACCTGGACAGTCGCTGGGGTTTCGAAGAACACTTCGAGTGCCTAGTGCGTCACCTCTATGCAGGAGTGCTTCGGCCCGTAACCTTGTGAGGGGCGCCTGTATATGCACGTAACCTTGTAAGGGGCACCTGTATATGCAAAAAGGCAGGTAATCCATCGCTGTAAAACTAAAATCTACAGTGTGCAGCGGACGATAGCCATACGGACCGTGCGACGATGAGGGTATCTTGAGGCGACGACAGTCCTGACTCGTTTTTCACCTTTGGACATACTGGCAGACATGGATGCGAGGGTGTACAGTCCGTCCTCCACTTTGAATCTCTGCTCAGTATCGCCGTCACGACTGCTGACAGGGACATCTTCCTTCAGAGCAGTTCGGCTCAACAGGACCGTCTGCTCCCATTCTCACGCTGGACGTATTGCAAGCGTATGGTATATGGAGTCTTATGATCTTGGCCACCGTGGTGGAAGCAATCCGCCGCACTATCGAGCTAAACAGTGCGTTCCATCTCAAAAATGGTTCGGACAAAAGATGTGTTGTTACTGAAACCATTTATGAGTGTATCTCTTACTTCCCGGGTCGAGCCGACTCATTCGTGCTACAACTATACTACTAAAATAGCTTCAGCATGGCTCTACCTCGTCTGAATTTAAATGTCAATGAAATTAAAACGTCACGAAACCTGCGTTATTACCGCGCTAGTTCGAGATAGAAGCCAAAATATCAACTGAAGGGGTAAAAACTGACAATTCGTTATTTGCACTTTTATAAAAAATTAAAATTATGACATTTGTAGATACAACAAAATACTTGTTATTGTTTGTTTACAATAAAATACTTGTTATTTAACAAGTTAACACAAAATAGCAAACATAATTGGAAAAATATTTTCACATGAGATTTTTTTGCGGTGATCATTTAAAGTGTGTGTGGTTAAAATGATCTCCGCAATAGTAAGATAAAAAAAGGATGTTGCATTTTTCTTATTTGTTGTGGTAATTATAATCAGTATCGGTTACATCAATTCCCTTGAGAACGATTTTAATCTATAATCTATAATTTATTTGTATGAAAATTATATTTTTTTGTCATTTTTTACTGAATAAATATAGTTTTCAAGTGGCATTGTTTTAACTATCTAAACATAAGTATTCAGAATTACATACACAAAACTGCAATTTAAAATGTCAAGAAAGAAAAAAGTTATAGATATTTTAGATTTAATGCACCGTTTGGCCCCATAGTGCGCCGTGGCACGCTTCCATTCTAATATAAATTATTTTATTTCTTTTAGATATTATTTTGACTCAATTAAGTCATTACTACTATAAATCATTTAAATCATCACATTAAAACATTTATCCCTTATTTTGCCATCCCCAGGGATGGAATTTTTTAGTTTAATTTATATGAGGTCAACCCTGAAATATGATCAATTTATTAAAACAAGGATCATAAAATTGGTTTACAATTGCTAAAGATATTGTGTAATATTAAAAGTTTAACCTTGATATTGCAGATGGTCTGGAACCATTTCAACTAGACTAATATTTATTAAGGGCTTAGATATATGAAATAGTTTTTAAACAGTTACCCAGGCAAGACTTTTCAAAAAGTCCGCATATCTGCATTCATGCAGAGATTCAACTAGTTCCCTGAGTTCGGGAAATCTGGATCGTAGTGCTTGAACAGCTGCCCCTTGCCTTCTTAGAGCTGCCTGAAGAGCATGTCTTTCTAATGCCAGAGCACATGCTAAGACACAATACTGAATAATCGTACCTGAAAATAAAAAATTAAAAACATTTTGATTCAAGTTTCTGTACCTTACCTACTTCTGTACACAGTATGGCTATAAATTCTGTTACCTATATATGTATATTATGTATACACATATAATATGCTTGTTATCCATAATATCTTTTGTAAAGAAAATATGTAATAAAATAAATTTACTGTTACCATTACGGCTTATAAAAGTCTACTGTTGAAAATAGGCCTCCAAGACAGCTTGTATCATAGATGGTCATTTGCCAGAGTTGCCATGCTTGGCAGGAGAGTTGGCAATTGCGGTTTTTTATTTTTTAGTTGTTATCAGAAAGATGCTGCAGCCCCTCTTGTTTTGTTTTCCTCCATTGCCATTAATAACACCCATGGGATGATATGCGGTAGTGGATATTCTTATACCAGAACATGGTAAATAATAAAATTTGTGTCCATAATACTGTATAATGATTTGTGAAATGAAAGAAATGTATAGGCAAACAGCAACAAATTAGAATAAATTATAGTTAAAAAAGGTAAAATTACAGCCTATATATGTGTTGGGCACAGGCCTTTCATTTCTTAGAGGTTTTTTTTTTAGGGCGACAGACGAGCACACAGTCCACCTGATGGAAAGTGGTTGCTGTGGCCCATAGACATCTACATCTATCCTCGATTACGAATCGCGCAGATGCGTCGTCACCCGTGAGGACTAAGATGGAATGCCTCGTTTCCAGTAAAAAGCGTCTCCGGTTTTCTGCACTCACCATAAGAAACACAGCAGCATTAAGCTACTATTTTACGCTGGTATTCTGTGAGAGCGTGGTCCTTCCCCAGTCGAGTCGACCCATTCGTGCTACAACAATAGTGGTAGAGCCACGCGGCAGCTTTGCTGTTGCACGTATGGGCCGGCTCAAACCGGGGTGGTACCACGACCTCACAGAATACCGGCGTGAAGTGGAGGCTCTGCTTCCGCGTTTCGTCTGGTGAGGGCAGGTGGCCGGAGGCCCAAATCCCCCCCCCCCCCATCAACATGGTAGCGGAATTAAATAATGATAGACTACCCCAGGAGGGTACCAGCACCCCTGGAGAATCCCTCGCTGAGCATCCACGACCATGTTTCTCCACTTCTGAGCGTGGGTGCTCAGGCTGCCCCGCGTATTCTGGGGGGGGGGGGCAAAATTCCGCTCAAGACTACAACTGCTCGGGGCAAACGGAGCAACAAGACCAAGGCGACCCCTGCCACGCTGTCCGTGAATTTCTACAATATCAGGGGACTTCACTCTAACCTAAACGCCGTCCACTACCATCTCGAGACGGCGAGGCCGGCTCTGCTCTTTCTGACCGAGACGCAGGTGTCCTCTCCGGCTGATGTCTCGTATCTCTCCTACCCGGGGTACAAACTGGAACACTCCTTTGTGCCTCGGGCTGGAGTTTGCGTTTACGTCAGAGAGGACATCTGTTCTCGACGCCTCGGCAGACTTGAAGGTTCGGACCTGTCCATCCTTTGGCTACGCGTAGACAGCGACGACCATCCGCGCGTCTACGGGTGCCTCTATAGGTCCCATAGCGGTAATGCCGAAACAGACCGACTCTTCGACCACGTCCAAATGGCTGCAGATTCGTTGCTACAGCAGATCCCCTCCGCAGAGGTCGTGATCCTCGGCGACTTTAACGCCCATCACACCGAATGGCTTGGTTCACGTTTAACCGATCATGCGGGGAGATCTGTTCATGATTTTGCATTGGCATATGGCCTGACACAACTGGTTACTTCGCCTACGCGGATTCCAGATGTTTGGATGGATCATGCACCTTCCCTGTTGGACCTTCTGCTGACCTCTCACCCGGACGGATATCAGATTTCCGTCGACGCCCCTTTAGGCTCCTCGGACCATTGTCTGGTCCGGAGTGTTGTGCCACTCACGCTGAAATCGCGGTTGCATTCTGCAGGCTGACGCCGTGTTTGGCACTACAGGTCAGCCGATTGGGATGGGATGCGGTCTTTCTTTGCATCCTACCGTTGGGGGCTGGTTTGCTTCTCGCCGGATGATCCCAACGTTGTTGCGGATTCTGGTACTGATGTGGTACTTCAGGGTATGGAACTTTTTATTCCTTCCTCTGTGGTGCCCATTGGAGGCAAATCTAAGCCATGGTTTGGTCGCTCCTGTAAAATAGCATCATGCTATAAGCAGGAGTGCTACCAAGCCTGGGCTGACGCATCAACGTCTCGGGATGTAAATACCAGCGCTCTAAAAAAGAAGTATAATTCCGCCTCTAGGTCCTTCAAAAGAGTCATTGCCAAGGCAAAGTCAGAGCACATAGGCAGAATTGGCCAGAAACTAGTTCGCCTTCCTTCTGGAACCCGTGCATTCTGGTCTCTCGCCAAGGCTGTCCAGGGGAATTTCTGTCAGCCATCTCTTCCATCTCTGCACAGGGAGGACGACTCACTGGCCCATACTGCAAAGGAGAAAGCCGATCTTCTAGGCTCTTTCTTTGCGTCTAACTCGACTCTCGATGACGGGGGGAGTACGCCGCCGACCATCCCGCGGTGTGAGTGCTCCATGCCGGAAGTGCAGTTCACACAGCGCTCGGTTCGCAAAGCACTCCTCTCCCTGGACATCCACAAGTCGAGTGGGCCTGACGGAATCCCCCCAATTGTGCTGAGGACGTGTGCTCCAGAGTTGGCACCGGTTTTAACGCGTCTTTTCCGGTACTCCTACTCCCTAGGCGTAGTCCCAAAATCATGGAAGACGGCTTTCGTCCACCCGATCCCTAAAAAAGGCGACCGCTCAGACCCGTCCAACTACCGGCCAGTCGCCATCACCTCCTTGTTCTCCAAAACAATGGAGTCCATTGTAAACTGCCAGCTCATGAGGTACCTTGAGGATCACCAGCTGATTAGTGACCGCCAATACGGTTTTCGCCGTGGTCGGTCAGCTGGTGATCTTCTGGTCTGCCTCACTCACAGATGGGCGGAGGCAGTAGAGTTCAAGGGGGAGGCATTGGCCGTTAGTTTGGACATTGCGAAGGCCTTCGATCGGGTTTGGCACAAAGCGCTTCTTTCGAAGCCCCCTTCCTATGGGCTTCCCGAGAAATTGTTCGATTGGATCACCAGCTTTCTTGCAGATCGGAGCATCAAGGTCGTTGTAGACGGTGCAAGCTCCGATTGCAAGCCTATTAATGCTGGTGTTCCACAGGGCTGCGTGCTATCGCCAACGCTGTTTCACATTGTGTTGTAACACTCATTGCTATGCAGATGACAGCACTGGTGATGCTCTTTACACCGGCCGAGCCAATATTTCTCGGGAAAACGTCTCCGAGTGCCGGGACAAACTTGTGTCTGAAGTCGAGTCTTTGCTGAACAGAGTCTCGGATTGGGGACGACTAAATCTAGTCCAGTTTAACCCCCAGAAGACACAAGTTTGCGCGTTAACCGCTAAAAAGAAAGAACCCCTTTGTCGTATCTCCTCAGTTTCAAGGCACTCCCCTTGTTGCCTCAGCCAGTATCGGAATCCTCGGCGTCGACATATCGAGTGACGTGCAGTTTCGTGGTCACTTGGAAGGAAAGGCCAAATTGGCCTCTAAAAAGCTTGGCGTGCTCAGCAGAGCGGGACAGTATTTCATGCCGGCACACCGCCTGCAACTTTACAAGGCGCAGGTTCGGCCGCACATGGAATACTGTTCCCATCTCTGGGCTGGGGCTCCCCAATACCAGCTCCTTCCACTTGACCGCATCCAGCGCAGAGCGGCTCGAATCGTCGACGACCGAGTGCTTTCCGATCGGCTCGATTCACTGGCGCTGCGACGAGATGTTGCATCTCTTTGCGTATTTTATCGCATCTATCACGGGGAGTGCTCTGAGGAATTGTTCGGATTAATCCCAGCCGCCAAATTTCGTGAACGCACTACACGGCAAACGTCCCGATACCATCCACACCATCTGGATGCTTGGCGGTCCACCACTGTACGTTTCACAAGGAGTTTCCTTCCACGTACAACCTCTCTGTGGAATAGTTTACCACCGGCGATTTATCCGGACCGATACGACCTGGGGACCTTCAAGAAAAGAGCTTACTCCTTTCTAAAGGGCCGGCAACGCACCCGCAATTCTCCTGGTGTTGCGGTTGATCATGGGCGGCGGTAGTCACTTAACATCAGGTGAGCCGCATGCTCGTTTGCCCCCTCTTCTATAAAAAAAACAAAAAAAAACTATACTACTAATAAAACTGCAGCATGGCTCTACCATGTAATAAAAAAGAAAAAATTCTTTGAGTGATGGCAGATTGATTGTCATTTACAGAAGATGATTGATGAAAACTTAAACATCCTTCTATCTTCATAAGCCCCTAAAAGTCCACTACTGGACTCATGATCTTTTCCACTGTAGGGCAGTAGGACTAGGCAGATTGGCAATAGCAATATCACATATCCTACACCTTTAAGTCGGTTTCCTATATAATTTATGCCTGATATAAGGAAGATAACATAGTTATCATAATGTGATGGGAGTCATTCACCATCAGTTTTATCTGTTTGATAAAACTGTGCAGTCAAACTGAAAGATAAATTGTACCTCCCTACAGCCCACACACGTTCAAGTTAAACTGTGCAGTTTATTCATTCAGTTCCGTGGTGGCATCGACAGACAGCTCATTAGCTATTATTGTTGATAAAAAAGCAAGAGGCAAAAAAATCAGAATGCGGAAAAATTGTAGAACATGGTGTAAAGATTGGATGATGAAAATAGAAGCTCATTATCATGTAAATTTGTTAAAGGAATTAAAGATGTTTCCAAGAGACTGGCATAATTAAGAATGGATAGTGAAACATACTTTTTCATTATTGTCTATGCTAACGCCAATAATTGAAAAACATTACACTGTTATGAGAAATAATGAAAACTGAGCACTTGGCACACATATTACGATTATCAACCGCCAATTCCATTTTATCTATAAAAATTTTATACTACTCCATTAGACTGTACAGTTTAAAAAAATCGTAAAAACTGTATAGTTTTGACCACACAGACACTAGTTTGAATTGGTCAAAGTTGACAATTTCTCGTAGCGTGTGTGTCACCCATAAGATAGTGTAGTCATGATAATGTAAGATAGTGTAGTCAATCCCTATTACAACCTTCCAACAATGTATTTTTTGCTGTGCAGTTTTAACATGTCAATACACCTTAACATACTACAATTTACCCTCTTATTTTAACATAAGCTTATATAATAAGTAATTGTATCACTCAATATCTTAGGATGTTTTAAGGTTAACATAAACATTAATTCTACCAAATATGGGTTTCTGTGGTATGTCTTGATATAATGACATAACACACTTTACATCTACTGTGTAATTAGCCTAATTTAGTACAAGACATTGTTATTATCTATTCATTCATTACAGCCTGTAAAAAGTCCACTGCTGAGTGTAGGCTATTTCAATAAAATGCCTCATTGGGAGTTAGGCCAGTTTCCATGCCCGGCAGGCAACCACAGTTTTAAAATTTTGAGTGGTTATCAAGAAGACGCTGCTACTCATTTCTTGTTTCAGTTCACCTCTTTTTCTGTTAAGATACCCGCAAATGATTTAAAGCGCCCTCCACATTCGCGCCGTGAACACCCGTGGAAGGCGTGAACCGCGAATGTGGATGGCTTTCGCGCCCGTTCAAGGGCTTCGCGCCTTTTCACGCCCTGTTCCCCGTTCAGTGTCGGTACTTTGTGCCCACGTCAAAGGGTTTACGACGCGTGAACCTCCCGTGAACGCAAGCGCATCCACATTCGCGCGTGAAAACAGTAACGCGCGAGACCCGTTGCTGTGAGATTGTGCTTATTTGTATTTTTTTACGGAGGACGGCGCGTCAAATGAGCGTCAGTTGGACGAACAAGCCAACCTTTTTATGGGATGCTAAACATAAAGATCATAAAAATAAAATGAAAGTACATGACATACGGATACGAATAAAGGAAATAATGAATATTATTTTATTTTATTTTACAGGATAAGGTGACAAACGAGCACAAATTCCACCTGATGGTATGTGGATGCTGTATTCCATAGACATCTACATATATCCTCGATTAGGAATCAAAATGCAGATGTGTTGTCACCCGTGAGGACTAGAATGGAATGCCTCGTTTCCAGTAAAAAGGTCTCCGGTTCTCTACACTCACCATACGAAACACAGCAGCATTAAGCTACTACTTTACGTTGGTATTCTGTGAGAGTGTGGTCCTTCCTCGGTCGAGCCGACCCATTCGTGCTACAACTATAATACTACTAATATAACTACAGCATGGCTCTACCACGAAAAGCGTGGAAGTGACTAATTGAAAAAAAAGAAAGTCTAATGTCCAGTTATAGAAATTATAAGAAAAAGGTGAAGGATTCTGAAAGGAAGTCTGGAGCAACCAGCGACAATTTTTACAAGCCCATTTGAATTACCTTTGATGTGATCGATGCTTTTCTAGAAAGCGATAATTGTAAAAAAAACTACAAATACGATTTTTTTTTCTTTTATATACACGTCGTTGTCGTGAGCCGAAGCGCTTAGCGTCACGGCGATAGCAGTGCATATTTCAGCGTCCATTCTCGACGAGCGCGCGAACTAAACTGTGAACAATTGCGAATGTGGAGGGATGTGGTTTTCGCGACGAGTTCGCGGCAAAATTACGGCGTGAATTCACGCCGTGAATCACACAGGAGTCTGGAGCCCGTATAAGATAGTCAATCATAGTCAAGATAACCACACCAGTACTGACTTAAAGTTTGTTATAAATGTATGTAAAATAAAATTTGTTTAAAAGCTTACCAAAATCAACCAACTCATAAGATTCAAATGTGGAAACACAGTCAATAAACAAATCAGCTGCTTGACTATAATCTCTAACTGCAAGGCAATATATTGCTTCATATGCCTTAAGTTTATTCCTGGAACGCCAGTCTCCACCCTTGTCAACCAATTCATGTGCCTAGAGTTTTGATAGAGTTTAGAACTTCGATATTAAAAAATAATTGAATAAAACAATTTTTATGGATTTAATAGTGCTTAATTTACTTATTTTTCATTGCCAATGTTTCAGATGTTTTACAGCAACCATGGTCACAGGGGCAGACCCAGATGTTTTACGTCCCAATGTCATAATTGGCCTGGCTATGTTCAGTTTTTGAATATTAACTCTTTTGGCCTGATCTATGCAGAACAAGCTTATGGTATCATTAACTCTTGAACAAAATTAATAAAAAATAAACCTAAACCTAAAAAATTTATAAAAAGTGTACACAAGACTACTACAAGACTTCAAAATACTAGTACAAAAATGAATATTCAAAAACTGAAGGTAGCCGGGCTGACTATGGCATCAGGACTACAAACACGCCTGTTCCCTCTCCCCCCAAGACCATGGGTGTTGTAAAGCACCCGAAACGTCAGGAATTAGAAATAAGTAAATGAAATGCTATAAAAAATAGTTTTATTGAATGTGAAGTATTCGCATAAATATAAGAAATCATTATGTAAAAAAATCAATGAATAGGTACAAGTCTGAGTAATAAACTAGGAATTTTATTATTGTTGTACCTTATTTATTGCCTTTCCCATGTCTTTCACGTTACAACCATGAAAGTAAGCAATTCTAAACAGAGCAAAAATAGCATCCAATCTCCTATTAGTAGTTAAGGTTGAGTCTTCATACTTTGTTGTGGCTAATGTTGTTGCAGCTTCTTTGTCACCAATAGAGCACAAATAATCCAATCTGTAGAATTAAAAGATAATTTAAGCATTAGTAATACTTATAATTACAATTTAAAATTTATAAAAAGTTGTAATTTCCGTACTGATCCTGCCAAACAGGTGTTTCAGAATCATCTTCTTCAAATTTGGCAAGCCTGTTTTGATTCTCTTTTGCCATTTCATCAAACAAATTTAGGTCAAAAGTCCATCCTAAATCTGTACAGACTTCTTTATAAAATGGTGCCATATTTCCAGCTTTAATCCCTTGAAACAACTGCTCTTTTAATTGCGGATTGTCTTTAAACTGAGGTAAAGAAAGTTTAAATTTGATGCCTGCAAGAGCCATGTAATCAGGAGTTTTGCCTTCTGCAGACAGCTCCATTTTTTTCTTATAAATTCAATATGCTATAAACCAAAACTATAAAATTTTGTAATGGACTACAATTAAATTATTGGGTTGCCTTTTGGTAAGTAATATTCACTAGTCACTACACACCGGACACACGACAGTTTTGTTGTTGGCAGAAACGGAACAGAAACCACAAAACGTCAAAATTATACATTGTCATCTTTTCTATTTTCTTTTTATTAAGATTTTCAGCTTGAATGCTTGTTTTTTAAGCCATGTCTTCATTTCATTCGGGGTTTTCGTTTTTATAGATTTTCTATTGTGGATTTAATGTATTTGTAAATAAGCAGAAAATATTTCATGTTCTTCAAAAACACAGTCAAGCGGCGGGGGTCATTATTTGCGATAGGTTCACTTTTACTGTCATTGTTACACACTTCACTAGCTAATAAAAGCCGTCGAAAGTGATACTGGCCGCATTAGACATGCATTAGAATTTAGAACAGGATAGAATGTTTTTATTGAATATAGATTATTTAACAATTCTTGAGTCGTTTTTTAGTAACCACTGGTTCTGGCACTAGGCTTAAACTCGTAAGTTTGCTATCAGAGAGTGATTCTTCGTACTTATATTATTATTTGTTCTGTGATATTACCAAACAAACGTTACAATTATTATGGTCTTCTGAATAGAGACTGTAGCGCTGTTTACCATTAAAAATCTTTGTACGAATTTGTAACACTGTTGCAGAGGTGGAATGTATGGAAAGACTCTGTAAGAAAACAAATTAATCTTACTGCACATTTTCAGGTAAAGTTTTGGCAGGGAAAGTACTGCCGACAATTTGGCACCCTTTCCTGACCACCTTTCTTTAGAAACCTGCGCAAAGCAATTAGCTCGTATATTCAGGAAAGTGTATAATATAATTCTTCATTTGAGACATTGTTAAGCCCAAATTGAATGATTCCCATTTTCTCAATTTGTGCCGCTGGGATATACGCCTTCAGTTTGTACTTGTCCAGGAAAGTCGTGTTTGTAAAAATGTTATTCATTATCATTATCATCATTACATCTCTTCACTAGTCCTGATATCGATTAATTCTATTCACTGAGTACAGTTAATTCACAAAGAGGTCACTATTACATTGATTAAAACAATTGCCTGGGGTACTTATATCACTCATCATCATCATCGTCATTAGGGATGTAGCCCTTCACATGTCCACTGCTGAACATAGGCCCATGGAATGCCAAAACCACAACGGTCCTAAGTCATCTGCATCCATCAAATTCCTGCATGTCTTACCAGTTCGTCACTTCATCTAGTGGGGGTTCACACTACACTTCACCTACCAGTACGGACAGCGTGGCCAGATTCCACGAACTTGTTATTTATATCGTCCACTGCATTACAGTCTTCTAAGCACTGAAAACCATTTTGTAACTCGAGATGAAAGTTTTCGTGACTTTGGACTTAGAGCACGAGGAGATGGAGTGTTAACATCATTAGACGTGACATCTCAGACTTAACGTTTAGGTTCAGTGTGCCTCTGGTTAGAGGCACACTACACTGGGTAGACCACCGAAAGGTTTCTTATATTTAAGCGAACAATACATACAATACATACATAGTGAGCCAAATCGATTCACCAACTTACAGATTGGCTCAACACTTAGCGAAAATACTCTCACCGCTCAGGGGATATACAAGAGCACACATAAAGGATTCCTACCATTTTGTCAGCGATATTAAAGACCTACGTCTGGCAGACAATGAAACTATGGTCAGTTTTGATGTGCAGTCATTGTTTACATGCTTACCTGTTGAAGACTGCATCTCAATTGTAACTAGAAGGCTGGAAGAAAACAACATGCCCGTAGAATATGCAGTATAGTAAGGAGGAGTTCTACAAACAAGTAGATGGTGTGGCGATGGGCTCACCTGTATCTCCCATTGTCGCCGACATATTCATGGAAGACTTTGAGGAGAAAGCCCCTGCTTACTTCTCCCATAAATCCAAGATTCTACAAGCGGTACGTATACGAAACTTTCACAATTCTACCTTTAGATAAAGTAACTGCATTTTTAGACCATCTTAACTCTATAAATTCTAAAATTCAGTTCACAATGGAGTTAGATGCAAACAATTCCTTAGCTTTTCTAGATGTGTTAGTAATTCGGAATCTTGATAACACCTTGAGCCATACTGTGTTTAGAAAAAAGACCCATACAGATAGATATTTAAACGGTGATTCTCACCACCGTCCTTCACAGTTAGCTATCGTGGGTAAATCTTTGTTTCAAAGAGCACGAGGGATCTGTGACACTAAACACTTGGCTGCCGAGCTCCAACACGTCAACCAAGTTTTGCATGACAACAAGCTACGGGTCCCACGCCTACGTCACAGAGAACGAGTGAAGCCGGCCACAGTCGAGCGTGTACCTGCCATATGTTAGAGGAGTCACTGACAAGATTGGCTACATCTTAAAGCGCGCTTCCATCAAAACATACTTCAAGCCGCCGAAGAAGATTGGTCAGTTTTTACCATCTGTCAAGTGTAACGTCCCTCTGCAAGATGCAGGAGTATACAAACTTGATTGTGAATGTGGTCTCTCCTACATAGGACAAACTAAAAGATCAATTAAAACCTGCGATAAAGAACATATAGATGATGTGAAGAATCGACGCTCCGGGAAGTCTGCAGTCTGTGAACACGTACAGGATCGCCCCCGTCACTACATCAGATTTGATAGAGCACAAATTCTCGCTAAAGAACACCGATTCCTTCCAAGGATGATTCGCGAGGATATTGAAATCAAAAAACATCCTAATTTCAATAGAGAAGATGGCTGGGTGCTACCATCTGCTAGGGATCCTATAATAAATAAAATTAAATCCCAACCCAAGCATACAACTGCAAGACTTCATGATACCATAAGTTCATACTGTGTAGATCGGAACAAATGTTAAATTTTAATCTATGGTAACCGCGATTAACTATGACATCTGGACGTTGAACATCTCAGTCCTTCCCGTGACCATGGGTGCTGTAAAGCTCTCGAAACGTCGGGTATTTAAAAAGTTAAATATACGTGATAAATTCCGTAAAAACTAGTATTATTTCACCGAAAGGTTTTTCAGTGGTCGCTGCCAGTTTTCACAACCTCTTGACCACTGAACAGTTGTCGAGCCCCGGCGGTCGAACCGTCGGGGTACCTATAAACATATTGATACCGATTACTGGCTCTGATGCATGAGCCTACAGGAAGACACGCAGAAATACGCGGCACCACAGTACCGATATCTGGTGCGGCGGTAAAACGGGATTGACCCCGAAAATTTGTATGCGAGATTAACGATCGGTGCTCTAGATTGAACCAAACGGTGGACTGTATATGCGTACTTAATTATAACTAGAAGAAAATGGCTGATGTGGCACGTGGCAGGCCTTCGGAAAATGCAGTTGCTACGACCTAATTTACCATATCTAGCCGGTACCTTTACATGCGAACGAAATATGAGCTGCTAGGAAAAAGGACACAACAAAGAAAAACAAAAAACAGCTCATTTCATTTAAAGAGGAAAGCACTTACCGGGGTGGGTTTCTGACTGCCTTTGGTCTCCAACCTCGAGGCCAATGGCACTGTGTTACAAGAGAGCGAGTGACGGCAGCGGACCTCCTTTTATCTTCTCGGCCGTCTCCACTTCCATCTAGGCGGGCCGGGCTTTCTCGTTGGCGGCAAAAATAACGCCACATCTTTTAGTCTCCTCCCTCCCTCAGTACGTGCGGAAAGGAATACGGATGGGATGGAAGAATGTACCGGCTAATTACTAACAGGACAAAAATTAGAAGGTATTCGTTTTCCGCGCAACCAATATCGTCAACGTTGGCTTCAGGTTCAGGTGGCGAAGCGAGTAAGGACTTGTGCCGGGCGTGAATGCGGGAATCGGAATCGCATCGCAGTGGCGGTGCGGTTCTCCATCAACACAGCAACAAGCAGTTTCAGCCGAATTGCTGCAAATAAAAAAAAAATATGAAGTCCCTCTCCAACTGAGAACTAGGTGCGTTGGAGAAGGCTTAAATTTTTTTAGTAATATAATACAGTTAAAACGTTTCCTTTAACGTTTAATTAAAGGTACGTGTCTACTGGACCGCGCTGGACGCATCGCACGCATAGCACGCAACGGAATTTAGTTTGCCTTGTATGCTTTTACATGGCGCTGCGTCCACTATCTGCGTCACCCGCACGAAACGCTGGCATTTATGAGCGATAAATGCATTGCACGCGGGTAACGTCACACAAATCAGTTCGCCGCTAGCCACAGAGTACTTTTTATTGCCGCTAGCATCGCCTACTGCCGCACGTGTTGTTTTGTTTTGCACCTTGGCCAGGCCTAGCGAGTATTTTTTTTTCTTTTGAGTGTTGAGTTTGTTAGAATATAAGGATATGAAAATAACAACAACTTTTTGTTCTGTTAGCCTATTCCTGAAAAAAAAACCTGTGTTCTTAATACAATACACAAAAATAATGTGGTCCGTATGTAACCAGTGTCCGGAAAGTCATCTGCACAGCTATTAAGGGTTAGTCTACATCATAGTAAATTATTCACTGAAATAATAAAACAACGTTTGAACCTAGAAAAACGTGAAATTATTGGGGATAATTATCGAAACAAGATGCTGTACAGAGCAAAACTTGAGATATTTTGCACATTATTTTGACATATTTGACATAATATTTTAACACATGATCTCTATGGGTTATGTCTTGTACTGCAGTATCAGCATCACTTCCTGGTGTAACTGGGCAGAGGTCACGTGAGGACTACAAATTTTGACGGTATTTATTTCTCAAAATATTAATACTAAGATAAATTAAAAAATAATATAAATAAGTACACTTATTTAATATCATAATAAGATATAAATAATAATATTATATAATTTCATTCATGAACCCACAATCTACGTTTAGTTTTACGTTCTTCTTCATCTTCCAACAAGCAGCTAATAATAAAAATAAAATAAAATCTTCATCAATCTCCAAGACCGAATACGTCAACTTACAAGAAAACACTCAAAACTAAAATAAAAATCTGGATACAGTAGACGCATGCCATCAGCAAATCCGTTGCGTTCCGGCCGTGCAGTTCCGGCGCGGGCCAATGGAATACGGAAAAATACGGAAAATTTATCTAAAATTCAAGCGTTCTGTTTCATCCTCCAAATGCCTAAATAAAATGGAAGTTACAGTCTATATAAGTCCCACTTCTGGGCACAGCCCTCCGCTAATTTCTGAGAGAGTTTTAGGGCAAGGTATTGTTCCGCCGCGCTGCCCAATGCGTGTTGGCGAACTTCACATGTCTTTGAAATAGTTTTTTCGTATTTCTCGGACATGCTTGTTTCCTTACGATGTTTTCTTTCACCGCCGAGCACGTGGTAAATCAGCACTTAAAATTGCAATTAACAATTTCATTGGTGCTGGGGGGGGGGGGGATCGAACTCGGTTTGCTCGCGAACTGTGAAATTTACAGCGAGCGCTAACCATCTGAGCTACCACGGCTCCTTCCCAATTTCCTTCCCAATTAATTAAAACCCGGGAAGGAGTTTTAATAAGACCTAAATTGTGAGCAAGTCTTTACAGAGGATAAACGATTGTTGACAAGATCCGGTGCTAGCTTACTACAAGGGCTCACGAGTGACTCACACTCACGTCCGCTCTTGTAAGAGAGCAGTGAACATCAGTGAGTAAGGGTTGTGTGCAGTGCTCCCCCATCGCCACCCAGGGTGAAAATTTTCTCCAATCATATCTGTCTACCTCTGTATGAAAACCTATATCAGTCTACCTCTGTATGAAAATCTACTTAATGAAAACGAAATCATTAAATCGCCTCACAGTTGACTAAGGTATTGCATGACATAGGTGAAGAGACTGAAGCACCGCCCAAATTTCGACGGAATCGAAGGCTTTCTCATAGTCCATTTACGCAAGGCAAGTAGTAGATTGTACACTTCGGTCTTATGAACAATTTGCTTGATATTAAAATCATTTCGAAAACCAGCTTCTTTGCGAGGCTGGAATTCGTTGAGTCTGCGTGCGAGATGATTCGTAAGAACTTTCTAAAACGGTACGTAAATGCGGTTCAGAAGGGGAAACCGATTTGTAGTAATTCAAGAGAGAGTTGTCGCCTTTCGTAAAGAACAAGATCACCACACTTCTGCTCCAAGGCTCCGGAGTAGTGGCACCATCGAAGATGGAACTACGCCAAGTAGGTTTTACTGGTTTTTCACCAGCTTTCAGATGTTCTGTTGTGATTCTATTTTCGCCCAGTACCTTGCCATTTTTAGATGCTGGAGAGCCATTCTAATCTCACTCAGACTGACGTCCGGGATATCTTCGGAATACTGTCGGATAACACTTGCTCTTGGATCGTTATTCACCCCTACGTGTAGCTCCACCGATAACGTGTGCAGCTTTCTGTAGAATGTTTCAGTCTCACTCAAAATCTCAGGTGTTCTGGAGACCTCTTAGACTGAGACATACCAAAATCTATAACTTCTTCACCAAACATGAAATATTAAAACCAGAGCAATATGGGTTTAAAAAAAAAACAAATCAACAACTTTAGCATGTTTCAACTTAATAAAACTAATAACAATTAACCTAAACAACAAAATACCTATAACATCCATTTTCATTGATATGTCCAAGGTATTTGACTTTGTTAACCACGAATTATTGTTACACAAACTTAGCAAATATGGTGTAAGAGGTAACGCATTAAAATTAATACAAGATTATTTAAGTCAACGAAAACAATGCGTTGAAATATCAAGCTACATAGGACACCGTAGAAAAGCTTATAGATCACAATATTGCGAAAATAAATGCGGAGCGCCACAAGGAAGTATACTAGGACCTCTATTATTTATAATCTATATAAACGATCTTTGTAACATAACTACACAAAAATTTGTGTTGTATGCTGATGACATTACCATTAATGTTGGAAATAATAATAATTTTTTGACTAAGAACATGATATGAATAGGACTTTAGAAACAATAATAGATTGGTTAAAACATAATAATTTACAAATTAACATTGGAAAAACTAAGATGATGAGATTACATTTATTTGATTACAGACATATAATAGTAAACAAGGACCACTTAAAATTGAATATGGGAAAAACGTCATCGAAGAAGTGGACCATACTAACTTTTTAAATGTAACAATAGGCAAGTTCTGTAATTGGAAGACACATATTGATAACCTATATAAAAAGTTAGATAAATGTGTCTTTGTTTTATATCGCTTAAGACGAGTGGCTAACATGGAGGCCGCACTCTCTGCCTATCATGGATATGTTTCTTCGGTCCTATGTTACGGCTTAATAATACGGGGTAAAAAGTTAGTTACAGCCTATATACGTCCCACTGCTGGGCACAGGACTCCCCTCATTTCTGAGAGGGTTTTAGGGCAAGGAAACGTCCGCCGCGCTGCCCCAATGCATGTTGGCGAACCTCACATGTCTTTCGAAATATTTTTCTCTTATTCCTCAGACATGCAGGTTTCCTCACGATGTTTTCCTTCACCGCCGAGCACGTGGTAAATCAGCACTCAAAATTGCAATTAGCAATTTCATTGGTACCGGCGGGGATTGCACCTGGGTTACTCGCGTTCTGTTATATTTACAGCGAGCGTTAACCATCTGAGCTAATATGGGGTAATTCTGTCGATTTCATTAGAGCTTGTCGCGGACAAAAAATGTGTAAGATCTTTATGCGGAGCACACCAATTAGATAGTTGTATTCCCCTTTTTTGCAAACATAAAATACTGCCGCTTCCAGCATTATACGTTTACGAAATCTGTGTCTCTGTTCACAAAAATAGTAATTTGAATAACACAACGATGTTGTAATTAGGACTAGTAGAAACATACATAAAATGTGTGCACCAACGCAAAGAATACAACTCTAGTCAAGAAATGTCCATTGTATGGCAATACATATTTACAACAAATTGCCTGTTTAATGATTTCTTATATTTACGCGAACACAACACATTGATTAAAACTACTTTCACGGATTTTATCGCATTTAATTTTAATTCGCGACGTTTCGGGCGCTTTCCAGCACCCATGGTCACGGGGGCCTGAGGTGACTGACGTCCCGATGTCATTGTTAAACCCGGAGTACCTTCAGCTTTTTTAATTATTGTTTATGGTCCTATATGGATCTATGCAAAATAACCTGACTATGTCCTGAGGTCTTGCAGTGGTATGCTTGGATTTAGTTTTAATTTTATTGATTATAGGGTCCCAAGCAGGTGGTAATAATTGCTAGCAGACCGGACGGCCATACATATGCCATTGTAGTACCATATGCCAATGGCTCATGTAAATATAAATGTATTTTTTTGTTATTCACAAATCACATTGTGCCTACTAACATACTTATAAGTTTAGTTATAAGTAATATTAACAAAATATGAGCCTTGGTTGCTTAAATAAAATGAAATTCTTCTTCTTGAATTCTTCTTCTTAAATGATAAATGTGACTCGGATTGTAATTATTGAACTGCTGAATTTAATTTATTGACATGTTTTAACTAAAAATATTATGAATTAATTGATATTCTTGTTTTATATAGATTTAATTTCCATAAGTATTACTGCAAGTATCTTTATATTATATAATAATCTGCTATATCGTAAAATAATCTATCTGAAAATATTTGTACGCCGGAAACGGCAGAATATTTAGGATCGAAATTATTTTGTAACAACTGTAACGTACCATATTCTAAGAAATAAAGTATCTTATCTTATCTTAATGGTGTTATCACATTCTGTATTCAACTCCACAGTTGACTCTTTCTGGTAGACAGAGATTTGTCTTTGCGATTTGGCCAAGACATTGGAGCCTTGGTTCCGTTCAATCGCTTCTTCAATACCAGCTGTATTGAAATTGCGAAAGTCCAGCTAAATGCAATTGGAGATATGTCTTTTCAGTTGCCTGTATGCTGGCATGTCTGCTGAAAACTGCAGCTTTATTTCCAGTCTAACATCCATGACATTAGGAGTGTGATCCGAAATTTTTATTCGGTTTTTCCGCATGGACAGTTTCCACGAGCTTGTTGTTTATATCGTTCACTGTATTGCAATCTTCTAGGTACTAAAAATGGTTTTGTAATTCAAGCTAAAAATTTTCGGGACTTTGGATTAGTACACGAGGAAGACGGAGTGGTAGTTTTCATCCTCGCGATGGTCCGCGCCTCGCGATCACTGAGACGTCACTGAAGAGTTGCTGCCATCTGGTCATTATAATGAAGTCAATCTCATTTTTGTGCCGTCGGGGCTTGTGTGTGAGCCTGTATGACCTTCAACGAATACCGTTTGATGATTCTGAGTACCTATAAGGTACGCATGTCTTGTCGACACACACCTAATTTTAGCAATGTTGTTAACGAGATACTTGTGGATGATAAATCTGACATCGCTTGGCCATATGGGCACATGGCCACCCTCCCGGTGACAGAAAGAACAAGTTGCAGGGTTCGAGAAACACCCCCCTCTCTTCGGACCTCAGATAATCCTATAATATCCCAGTGCAACTTGTCCAGGATATAAAAGCTCCAGGATCTTCTCGTTAGTCCTCAGGGTGCGTGCGTTATATGTTGCCAGGTCGAGTCATCTTAGGACGCAACTGAACTGCCACCGAAACAAAAACAGAAACAGAAACTTTTTTATTCAATGAAGATCATAACAATACTTATTGAAAGTCACTTTTTTAATTTACCACTGGTTCGCAAAAAAACCTCTGTCCTGGGAAGAACCAGCAAGAAACCCAGCGCAACTATTTTTTTTCCAATAATAGCTTACTCAATAATAGCTTGCTCCAATAATTTTTACAATTAACAACACAAGACAAATTAGAAATAGCTTGGTAGCGATCAACCTTCCCAGGGGTTATTATCATCCATAAATTCCTTAATATTATAATAACCCTTTTTATACAAACTTAGTTTAATAACATTTTTGAACTTTGTGTATGACAAATTTTGTATATTTTCTGGGATTTTGTTTTAAAAGCGTATACATCGCCCCAAGAATAAATTACTGACTCGGTGGAGTCGTAATATGAGTGTATACAAAGCACAAAATTTATATAATACATGGATTTCTCACGGGTCTAAAGGTGCAAGGTATAATCGTTCGGCATCAGGATGGTTCGATCGTACAATTTTTGAAGATTCGGTGCAATCCATCGCCATTCCCTTCCACGCTGATAAGCCGGGAAAAAGGCTGCTAATAGGTGATAATTTATCTTCACATTTGTCGGTTGATATGATAAAACTTTGCAAAGAACAGCAAATTGATTTTGTATTTTTACCAAGTAATTCAACACACGTAACTCAACCTCTCGATGTAGCCTTTTTAGGCCCATGAAGGCAGCCTGGCGGCAAATACTTCTTAAGTGGAAAAAACAGATGGCAGCAATGAGACAAGTGTGCCAAAAGGTCGCTGCCCTAAATTACTGAAGAAATTAATGGAAAATGCTGAGTCTAATTTAAAAACCGGTTTTAAAAAACTGGTACCAACACAGTCGATCAATAGCAGTAGACATAGGGAAGCAGTGGATGAGTCTGTACTAACTTTATTAAATGACATGCGATATGGTACAATGGGCGTAAAAGAATTAAAAAGAAAGCGGAAACTCGACGTGGTGGCAGGAAAGTGTGTTAGCAAATCTATTGAGGGTTGTGTAGACTCCGAAGTAACACCAGGTCCAAATACATCAAAACCAGAAAAAAAACCAGATAATTCAGAGGAAAAAGAAAATCTATTGCCTAAAGAAACAACAAATTTAAACAAAAGTATTAAAGGAAAAGGGATCAGTAAAAAGACAAAAAAGAAGTCAAGCATGTTGATGGAGGAGTTATATGATATCAGAGAGGAAAATGTGGGCACAGGCAATGCATTTACAGACAACCGAAATGATAATATAGACATCAATGACAGTGTTTTAGATATGCCTGTATATTTTGAAGATGACTTGGAATGTGGAGGAGAACTAACTACTGTTGAAAACTGTCCACTAAGTGATTTGTTAATAATACACCCTACAACAGCAGCTGAAAATAGAAACCGGTCTAAACAACGTCAGTCAGTCTGATCCTGCTGGTTAATTAAACTGTCCATTAGGAAATAACGAAGAAGAATATTCTGTGGCAGAAGTTATAACTGAAACTTTACCGAAGATGAAAAAAGAAAAAATAAAGATAATAGAAAATAAAAACTTTTTAGAAACTCGCAAGAATATTAGTTATGATAAAGAAATACAAAAAAGTTTCCCCTGAAGCGTTTTTAATAATTTTAAAGAAGACTGCAAGACCGAGCAAGTATTATAAAGACGATGAGGCTAAACTAAGAGACTTACTAGATGATAATACTTAAATATACATACGGTATGCTCCAAATAATATTATAATTATTACTTACTCACGTACGTGCTATGATTAATAGAAATGTTAACTTAATTTTATGATTATTTTATTAACTCACATAAGTTTTGTTTTTAGTTAATTTTATTTAGATTCTTTTGCATAAAGAAACAAGTACGTTCATAGAAAAAAAATTGCATATATAAGTTCGTTTATTTTTTATTTAAAAAGATTTTTACTAGATAAACATATAATTATTATATTTAGTCCGTCAGTTAGATCATCAAAAAACTTTAACCACGTACCTTTTGCTTCCTTAAATTAATAAAACTTGATATTGGTAAAGCGCATTGAAGTTCAGAGCCTCTTACCATGAGTTGCCATTACGAAGACTCGATGATCGATATCGACCGCGTATTTAGCACGCTCCAAGGTTGTGAGAACTCTTAACCGATGAGAGCGCCAAACGCGGTCGATGCGTAGATCGAGTGAAGTGGGGATTTTGACGTCATCATCATCATCATTACAGCCCTTCAAGCAAGTCCACTGCTGAACATAGGACTCCCCCAAGGTATGCCACAAAGCACAGTCCTGAGCCACCTGCATCCATCGACTTCCTGTATGTCTTACCTGGTCGTCACTCCATCTAGTGGGGTGTCGCCCTACACTTCGCCTACCGGTACGAGGCTGCCACTCGAGAACCCTTCTTCCCCAAGGGTTGTCGGTTCTTCCAGCTATATGGCCGGCCCATTGCCACTTCAGCTTACTAATCCGTTGGGCTATGTCGGTCACTCTGGTTCTACTGTGGATATCCTCATTTCTAAGTTTATCACACAGAGAAACTCCGAGCATAGCCCTCTCCATGGCTCATTGCCATAAGGACTATACCGTCGGCAGATCGAAGGTGAGTGATGTACTCGCCATTGATGTTAATACCAAATCCTTTCAAGTCCAGTAGCTTGAAAACGTCTTCCAATGCAGCGGTGAAGAGTTTCGGGGAAATAACGTCACCCTGTCTTACACCTCTCTGCAGTTGGATAGGTTTCGTACTCTGGTTCTGTACTCGGATAGCCATCGTAGCCCTACTGAAGAGACTGTAACACCACCCAAATTTCGACGGAATCAAAGGTTTTCTCATAGTCCACATACGCCAGGCAAAGTGGCAGATTGTACTCTTCGGACTTCTGTACAATTTGCCGAAGGGTATGTATGTGGTCTATGGTACAAAAGCCTTTTCGGAAACCGGCTTGTTCGGGAGGCTGGAAGTCGTCGAGTCTGCGTGCGAAACGATTCGTAATGACTCTCGAAAACAGCACGTAGACGCGGCTCAGAAGGGATATCGGTCTGTAGTTCTTCAAGAGGGCTTTGTCACCTTCCTTGAAGAACAAGACCACTGCACTTCTGCTCCACGTCTCCGGAGTAGTGCCACCATGGAGGACGGAATTAAAGACCCTCTGAAGGACTTCAAGTACCGGTTTTCCATCCGCTTTCAGAAGCTCCGCTGTAATTCCATCCTCGCCCGGGGACTTGCCGTTTTTAAGGTGCTGGAGAACCATTCTAATCTCGCTCAGACTGACGTCCGGGATATCATCGGAATAGTGTCGGATAAGACTTGCTCTTAGATCGTTACTCACACTTGCCTGTGGCTCCAACGATGATGTGTACAGCTGCCTATAGAACCTCTCAATCTCACTCAGAATCTCAGGTGTCCCGGAAACGATGCTGCCACACTCAGTCTTTAGCTTTGACAGTTTGCTCTTACTGGCAGATAGATCTCTGGCAAAGACTTTGGAGCCCTGGTTCCGCTCGAACGCTTCTTCAATACGAGCAGTATTAAAGTTGAGTAAGTCTCGCTACGTGCATTTGGAGATCTGTCTGTTCAGTTGCCTGTATGCTGTCAAATCTGTTGAAGATTGCAGCCTCATCTCCCGTCTATCAGCTATGAGATTAAGAGTGTGATCGGAGAGTTTTGGTGTTCTTCCGCGGCGGGTCTTGCAGAACTTAGCTCCGACCGCATGGACAGTTTCCACGAGTTTGTTATTCATATCGTCCTCTGCATTGCAATCTTCTAGGCACTGAAAGCGGTTACGTAACTCGAGCTGAAAAGTTTCGAGATTCTGGATTAGAGCACGAGGGGGACGGAGCGTTGACTTCATTAGACGAGACATTTAATTATGGCTCTACCATTTAACAATGGTAGAGCCACGCGGCAGCTTTGCTGTTGCACTTATGGGCCGGCTCAAACCGGGGTGATACCACGACCTCACAGAATACCGGCGTGAAGTGGAAGCTCTGCTTCCGCGTTTCGTCTGGTGAGTGCAGGTGGCCGGAGGCCCAAATCCCCCCCCCCATCAACATGGTAGCGGAATTAAATAATGATAGACTACCCCAGGAGGGTACCAGCACCCCTGGAGAATCCCTCGCTGAGCATCCACGACCATGTTTCTCCACTTCTGAGCGTGGGTGCTCAGGCTGCCCCGCGTATTCTGGGGGGGGGCAAAATTCCGCTCAAGACTACAACTGCTCGGGGCAAACGGAGCAACAAGACCAAGGCGACCCCTGCCACGCTGTCCGTGAATTTCTGCAATATCAGGGGACTTCACTCTAACCTAAACGCCATCCACTACCATCTCGAGACGGCGAGGCCGGCTCTGCTCTTTCTTACCGAGACGCAGGTGTCCTCTCCGGCTGATGTCTCGTATCTCTCCTACCCGGGGTACAAACTGGAACACTCCTTTGTGCCTCGAGCTGGAGTTTGCGTTTACGTCAGAGAGGACATCTGTTCTCGACGCCTCGGCAGACTTGAAGGTTCGGACCTGTCCATCCTGTGGCTACGCGTAGACAGCGACGACCATCCGCGCGTCTACGGGTGCCTCTATAGGTCCCATAGCGGTAATGCCGAAACAGACCGACTCTTCGACCACGTCCAAATGGCTGCAGATTCGTTGCTACAGCAGATCCCCTCCGCAGAGATCGTGATCCTCGGTGACTTTAACGCCCATCACGCCGAATGGCTTGGATCACGTTTAACCGATCATGCGGGGAGATCTGTTCATGATTTTGCCTTGGCATATGGTCTGACACAACTGGTTACTTCGCCTACGCGGATTCCAGATGTGGAGGATCATGCACCTTCCCTGTTGGACCTTCTGCTGACCTCTCACCCGGACGGATATCAGATTTCCGTCGACGCCCCTTTAGGCTCCTCGGACCATTGTCTGGTCCGGAGTGTTGTGCCACTCACGCTGAAATCGCGGTTGCATTCTGCAGGCTGCCGCCGTGTTTGGCACTATAGGTCAGCCGATTGGGATGGGATGCGGTCTTTCTTTGCATCCTACCCTTGGGGGCGGGTTTGCTTCTCGCCGGATGATCCCAACGTTGTTGCGGATTCTGTTACTGATGTGGTACTTCAGGGTATGGAACTTTTTATTCCATCCTCTGTGGTGCCCATTGGAGGCAAGTCTCAGCCATGGTTTGGTCGCTCCTGTAAAATAGCATCATGCTATAAGCAGGAGTGCTACCAAGCCTGGGTTGATGCATCAGCGTCCCGGGATGTAAACACCAGCGCTCTAAAAAAGAAGTATAATTCCGCCTCTAGGTCCTTCAAAAGAGTCATTGCCAAGGCAAAGTCAGAGCACATAGGCAGAATTGGCGAGAAACTAGTTCGCCTTCCTTCTGGAACCCGTGCATTCTGGTCTCTCGCCAAGGCTGTCCAGGGGAATTTCTGTCAGCCATCTCTTCCATCTCTGCACAGGGAGGACGACTCACTGGCCCATACTGCAAAGGAGAAAGCCGATCTTCTAGGCTCCTTCTTTGCGTCTAACTCGACTCTCGATGACGGGGGGAGTACGCCGCCGACCATCCCGCGGTGTGAGTGCTCCATGCCGGAAGTGCAGTTCACACAGCGCTCGGTTCGCAAAGCACTCCTCTCCCTGGACATCCACAAGTCGAGTGGGCCTGACGGAATCCCCCCAATTGTGCTGAGGACGTGTGCTCCAGAGTTGGCACCGGTTTTAACGCGTCTTTTCCGGTACTCCTACTCCCTAGGCGTAGTCCCAAAATCATGGAAGACGGCTTTCGTCCACCCGATCCCTAAAAAAGGCGACCGCTCAGACCCGTCCAACTACCGGCCAATCGCCATCACCTCCTTGTTCTCAAAAACAATGGAGTCCATTGTAAACTGCCAGCTCATGAGGTACCTTGAGGATCACCAGCTGATTAGTGACCGCCAATACGGTTTTCGCCGTGGTCGTTCAGCTGGTGATCTTCTGGTCTACCTCACTCACAGATGGGCGGAGGCAGTAGAGTTCAAGGGGGAGGCATTGGCCGTTAGTTTGGACATTGCGAAGGCCTTCGATCGGGTTTGGCACAAAGCGCTTCTTTCGAAGCTCCCTTCCTATGGGCTTCCCGAGAAATTGTGCGATTGGATCACCAGCTTTCTTGCAAATCGGAGCATCAAGGTCGTTGTAGACGGTGCAAGCTCCGATTGCAAGCCTATTAATGCTGGTGTTCCACAGGGCTGCGTGCTATCGCCAACGCTGTTTCTTCTGCATATCAATGATATGTTGCATACCCGTAACATTCATTGCTATGCAGATGACAGCACTGGTGATGCTCTTTACACCGGCCGAGCCAATATTTCTCGGGAAAACGTCTCCGAGTGCCGGGACAAACTTGTGTCAGAAGTCGAGTCTTTGCTGAACAGAGTCTCGGATTGGGGACGACTAAATCTAGTCCAGTTTAACCCCCAGAATACACAAGTTTGCGCGTTAACCGCTAAAAAGAACCCCTTTGTCGTATCCCCTCAGTTTCAAGGTACTCCCCTTGTTGCCTCAGCCAGTATCGGAATCCTCGGCGTCGACATATCGAGTGACGTGCAGTTTCGTGGTCACTTGGAAGGGAAGGCCAAATTGGCCTCTAAAAAGCTTGGCGTGCTCAGCAGAGCGGGACAGTATTTCATGCCGGCACACCGCCTGCAACTTTACAAGGCGCAGGTTCGGCCGCACATGGAATACTGTTCCCATCTCTGGGCTGGGGCTCCCCAGTACCAGCTCCTTCCACTTGACCGCATCCAGCGCAGAGCGGCTCGAATCGTCGACGACCGAGTGCTTTCCGATCGGCTCGACTCACTGGCGCTGCGAAGAGATGTTGCATCTCTTTGCGTATTTTATCGCATCTATCACGGGGAGTGCTCTGAGGAATTGTTCGGATTAATCCCAGCCGCCAAATTTCGTGAACGCACTACACGGCAAACGTCCCGATACCATCCACACCATCTGGATGCTTGGCGGTCCACCACTGTACGTTTCACAAGGAGTTTTCTTCCACGTACAACCTCTCTGTGGAATAGTTTACCACCGGCGATTTTTCCGGACCGATACGACCTGGGGACCTTCAAGAAAAGAGCTTACTCCTTTCTAAAGGGCCGGCAACGCACCCGCAATTCTCTTGGTGTTGCGGTTGATCATGGGCGGCGGTAGTCACTTAACATCAGGTGAGCCGCATGCTCGTTTGGCCCCTCTTCTATAAAAAAAAAGACCTCTCCAACTTAACTTTTAGGTTCAGTGTGCCTCTAACCATTCGGTGATCACTGCCAGTTTTCACCCTTGCGATCACCGAGACATCACTGAACAGCTGGCGTTTGATCGTCATAATGAAGTCAATCTCATTCTTTGTCGAACCGTCGGGGCTCGATCAGGTCCACTTCCTGTGGGGACGCTTCTGGAAGAAAGAGTTCATTATAAAGAGTCCCTCTTTCTCCATAAAGTCAGCCAGCTGCTGGCCCCTAAAGTTCCGTTGCCCTACCCCAAATTTCCCTAACTTCTGCTTACCGCTTTCTCTAGTGCCTAGTTTTGCGTTGAAGTCTCCTATCAACACCGTGTAGTGGGTTTTGGAGGAATGCATGGCTCTAGAAATATCGTCATACATTTCCTCCACCTCCTCATCGGAATGTGCCGAGGTTAGTGTGTAAACCTGTATGACCTTCAGCGAATACCATTTGGTGATTCTGAGTATCAGGTACGCGACCCTCGTTGACACACTCTCAATCTTTACAACGTTGTTGACGAGAGACTTGTGGACGATAAATCCGACACCTCCTTGAGACAGATGGTCGCCCTCCCGGTGATAGAACAAGTTGCCGGACTCGAGGATTACCGTGTCCTCCCCCTCTCTTCGGACCTCAGATAATCCAATAATATGCCAGCGCAACTTGTCTACCTCTTATTCCAGCTCCAGTATCTTCTCGTCAGTCCTTAGGGAGTGTGCGTTATATGTTGCCAGGTCGAGTCGTCGTAGGTGGCAACCGAACTTCCACCGGATATTTTTAGCACCCCCTGCCACGCCGTTACCATGGTCGCCACCGTAGCCAGGAATAGCGGGGCCGGCGGGGACTGGGGTCCGTGTGTTTGCGTCGTTATTCATGGGGGATATTTGCCATAGTTGCCACGCTTGGCGAGCGGGTTGGCAAGCGGTTGTTTTTTATTATATTATTGTTGTTATTAGGAAGATGCTGCTGCCCATCTCCTGCCTGTCTCGCTCTGTCGCCTCTTACGACATCCACGTAAAGATATGGGGTAGTGCATATTCTCAACCACCACTACATGGCAATATAAATAAATTTTGACAACCCTAGCATTTTTTTCTATTGACCCCCTTTTCGACTCCATTCGTCGACATCATAATATAAATAAATTTTGACAACCCTAGCATTTTTTCTATTGACCCCCTTTTCGACTCCATACTCACATATCGCGGGTAAATAGAAAACGCGCAGATATTGTAATTTTTTAAATAAATGACGAGAAAATTAAGTTAGCCTTGAAAACTCATTGAAAACAGTTTATTACACTTTAAGTCACACGTACACTTTAAGACACAATGACTGCTACCTTCGGAATTTGCTAAAAACATACTGAAATTTCGATTCAAAAGTTGAAACACTTTCTATTCACCCCATTTTACGGTTCCATATAACGAATCACCAAAATGGCGTCGATTTATGAAGTCATTTGCATTGGCCAGTGTACTGGGTTGTATTTCGAAACGTTCCATATATCTGTAGGTGAAAGGTAAACCTTAAGTCACAATGTATAAAGTTTACAGTAGATCCTATTAATGACGACTAAAACCTCATGGAAATATTAAAGATAGCCTTTATAAAAAAGTCGATATCGGATCGATGTCAAATAAAAATCTAGGATTACTTTATTTCTTTAACTATGACCTTTGATACATTTTGGATCCACTAAAGCCTCCTAAGGCTTTTTTTGGACTTAATGTTCTTTAACTTTGGTGAGTATTTCAACAACTAAGTATTTTTATGTTTGTTAAGTTCCTATATCATTGATAAAATTGATTATAAAAGGGTTAAATAGTAAAAATGTAGTGCCTAACTGCTAAAATTGAATATTTTGCAAAAATATTTAGCTATGTCAATAAAAAATATCAGTATTTAAACAACTTTATTTTTATTATATTCACGAAAATTATTATAATGTAAAAGAAAATTAATGCCGGAACCAGAATACAACCAGTTTTTCATAAATTCGTGAAAAATGAGTGGAACCCATTGCAAAGCTTTTTGCAAGTTTAGTTAGTTGTGATCGGCCTACAATCTCGTCTTATGGGCTGCATTGCGGGTAGGGTAAAATCGCCCAAAGATCATCTTCGATTTCTAATCAAAGACACCTTTTCAAATTCATTTTGATTAAAAAAAAAGTTTTGTAATACATTGTGCCATAGTCTTCTTTCTTGAATTGCATCCATACTATATCAGAGTAGGGCACTAACTGACCCATATGTCCCTTTTTGCGATGAACAAAGGGAGATAAGGTACCTACTTGGAGAATAAGTAAATTTTTAAATGCTTCCCTTGGCATATCAACAACTTCTATCGGTGCTTTATCTGAAGAACAAGACCTAATCAATTGTTGGCAATCCCACGGCGTCATTATAGAAGTCTTTTTTTCCTTTCTATAATAGAATGTATACCGTCCACCTTCATATGGGTGTGACCCTTCAATAAGTATTTGTGGCTAATAACTTGCAAAGTATGTACTTTAGTAGCCACAAATAACACATTATAATATGAACATTTGTATTTTGTCGGGTACAATTATCGGACCAAATTGTTACCTCTTTGGAAGATGTGTTTGAAACATCATTTTTTCCAACCATTTGATTAAGCCCGGTGATAATTCGTTCCCTCCACGGCCTGATGCGGATTTGTCCCACATAAAACAGGTACTTTTGTTTGTGGAATTATCTAATATTGTGTAATTAAAAATCCACAACTTGCGAAGATATAAACTAAAATCGTTCGTCGACAAAGGAGTTGCTAAACATTTTTGTAAATCTACAGTAATTAATTTCTTACCAGCGGTAGTATATATATATTCCAATTTATCAAAAACTTTTAAATCATATCTAGCCTTTGCCTCTTTCAAGTGATCATCACATTTGCTTTTTAGTGTCTCTTTTTCGGATCCTTCAGACCCACAAATTTGAATAACAAAACGATCGCAATCGTCACATGTGTCAGTTTCTGGTGGTTTAAATCCTAAATTAAAATGAGTATCAAAAATATTCCTGTATGTCCAAATTTTTGCAATCCTCTTTTTATCAACATTATCTTTTGTGCATTCCTCTACACTTATACATTAATTTTAAATTTAAATGTGCACTTAAATATTCACGCCTAGTTTTTTCTCTGCTGTAGTGACTTTCATATTTAGGGAATGATTCTATGTGTTTTTTAATCATTTCTACGACTTCAGTCTTTGTTTTGTTTGGAGGCTCCTTTTTTCCTCTTTTGTCTTCTTCTATAATTCCATAGCTAGATTTTTAATTGTGTTTTGAACCACCATTTCGGATACACCCAGAGTTCCTAAGAAAAATGTCTTACAAACACAGATTTCGCTTTGATCAACTAGAAATCTTATACTCTAAAGTATGATTTCTTTGTTTTTTAGAGTCTTCTTTGCGTATTCTTCGTCTTTCTATAGCTCTTTTCCGAACACAAGTCAAAATAAATTGTCGTTTTATGTCCCATATCTTTCCTTCGTCGCAATATTTCTCAAATATATATCTTCGTTGTTTATCGTTGATTTTGTCACTGCATCCTTTTCTGCAAGAACAAGAGGTCTTGATAGTCTTAGTAGAAACTATGTTTCCTTTTTGAGTTTCATATAATTTGCCTGATATTGCCTTTTTACGTCTTAGATTATACTTCCATATTTCTGGTATTTTTAAACGTTTTCTGGTTTTTATTTTTTCAACAAATACTTCAGAACCTATTTCTGTATCTATTTCTGAACTTTCGTTTATAGTATTAGGAAGTCTTGCATTATGCCTGTTTTTCTGAAAAAATCTCACTCGAAGTATTTTTTTTTCGCCTGTTCTTTTGGTGTTATTATCAGATTGTGATGATTGTGTAAAGGCTAATACAGAGGGAGATAGTATCTCATTCATCGGTTCAAATATTCTGCTTTGCCCTTCAACTATTGTTACATCAGGCCATTTGAAACATCCTGGTTGATTCTCTTTTATTATTTTGTCACCATCTAAAAATATTATGTGTAAATAATTTATTTAGATATAACGACATTCATAATACTTACTCATTACAAAATGACGATAAAGCCTATAACTAGGGTATGTCGCAATACACGTAGAAAGCTGGCACCCAGAGCAGAACTGACAGATATAGTTTACTAGCTGCGCCCTGCGGTTTCTCCTGCGTATGTCCCGAGTCTTTGACGATATTACGATTACAAGTTAACTATGCATTCATCCAAGTCTCCAGCTATTTACATATCAAGTTTCACCTCAATCAGTTTAGTAGTTTTTGCGCAAAAGAGTTATAAACATACACATATAACACTCATACGCTAACACATAGACGCTAACAAACGCACACTATCACAAAATTTTACCTTTATAATATTAGTACAAATATTCTATCTCACAAAGTCCGTCTGACTATGTTTGTTGTTGTGCATGCATACGCACATTATTTTAGTGTGCGTAAGCTCACAGCCACTCAGGCTCGATACTGCAACCGCACACACATACAAATACGTTTATCGGACACTTCATCACTACATCTTTGGCTGAGTGAACTTCGTGAAATAGAATAACTGAAGGATATACGAACTTACATATCAATCGAACGAACTTACATACCTTACCTATATTAAATACCTATCTACTAAATCTCATGAACATCGAATCAACAATTCGATTTTTCTTTTTAGCAATAAGCCATTATTTTATTTGCTCCCAATATTTAAGAGAACCTGAAGGTATAGTGGTTGAAAAGCGAGGATTTTTAGCGTCAGTGATTATGTTCTGCCTTATTTATGAAGGTGCATAGTTTGTAAGGCCACACACTTTTAAGAAGTAGAGTTGTAGTTAGTTGATGAGCACGTCAGAAGGAAAAGATCACCAAAGTTAAAAGTTTTGTTAAAGTAAAATAGTTAATAAGTTAGAGTGGCAAATCTTTCCTTGAGTAGTTGGTGTTCAGAAGGTCGGTTGTTGACGTACTGCCAATTGTCAGTTTGCAATTAAATAGGTAAATTTAAATATACGTGACACCCGGCTAAAAGTAGATAGACACCTTTTCAAATTTTCTATATAATAGACACCTTTATTCTATATTCTATATAATAGACACCTTTTCAACGTTTACTAAATAAAAATGTGTGGTGTAACCATACTGAAGGAATAACATTATAATAATAGGAAGTATATAATGAGAAGGCAGTTATTTTACCTTACAAATGTAATGTTTACGTTACGTTCAATATTATAAGGTACATATTTATTATATATTGGGGTTATTATAATGTATATTTGGGGACAAGAAACGTGATATACCTACCTTATGAGATTTTGACATACATTTTTGTTTCATTGACTTTCATTTAACTTCGACGACAATATGAGCATAAGAAACGGGAGAATAATTAATGTTACCTTTACGTGCGCCATATATTAAATATATTTTTCAATAGAAATAAAATACAATTTATTTTAGCTGACAGTTTCAGTTATCGCAAGACAACAACAACTACAACATTACAATATTCATTAAAATTGCTTTTATTATAGTAGTTAGGCCTATTAACTTAAGTATGATATTATTATTAAAATAAGGTGTTTGTCGCTGAAGCGATTATGACGCCCTGGTACAACAAATTTCTTAAATAGGATAAATACTAACAACTATATAAACTTATAAAATTACTTAATCTCTTATTTATAAAGCTTTTTGGCACCTTCTGATATCGGGTTTGATAAAATACTATTAATACCCAATCAATGACAAATGTATATTACAATTTTTTCTTTCTCTGGAGTTCTGGACACATTCTATCAATATGTGATAAACATCATCGATAATGTTGCAAGTTGAACAGTTTGGTGAGGTAGTTTTTCGCATCAAGTATGAAAATTTATCGCATGGAATGTGCCCAGATCTGTGTCTTAATGCTATCACAGTGTCGCGTCTACACAATATTCGGTTATCTATCCAGGTTGAGCGCATAGGATACGGCTGGATCGTACGGTATAGCCTTCTCTTTTGCTCTTAAAATATTCCTTCCAAAGGTCATAACGATTCTTTTTTAATAACGGTATATAATATGAAGGGGTAATATTAATATCAGTGCCTTTTCGAAATAGCTTGTTTGGCTAAAATATCAGCATTTTCATTACCCTCTAATGTGCGAAGGTATCCATTGTAAATATACTATTATGGATTCTGCCTGTAACTTAACTAGAAGCTTTAAAATCGCATATGCTACTAGTAAGCCTCGAAAAACCGAAGTACACCGAGCAAGGTGTTGAAGTGCACTCCTTAAATCTGTTAAAATAACCACATTGTTATAGTTGCATGCTTGTATATAGGATAAAGCTTCATAGATTGCTACAAGTTCAACTTCCATAATAGAAATATTAGTATTAATTTTAAACTTTATTGCCATATCATTTAATATATCGTAAAATGGAGCCCCGTTTCTGAAAGTATCTTTCGAACCATCTGTAAATATCCTCAGATAATTCGGGTAATGTTCGTTTAGGTAATTAATACACATGTTTTTTATGGTCAATACATGGTATTGATGTTTAGAGTTTAGGACTCCATCTATATTTGGTCTTAAAAAATCTGAAAGGTTTAAACTAGTGATCCACTGATCCAGAGAAAACATACCTAACTGTGAGCTTGAGTATATAAAAATTGATTTGAAGTTGTCATGGATTATTGTTAATAATGGTTTTTTCTTATTATTCCAATACCTGTTTTGAATGGTATCGGATAGGTTAGAGATAAGATTAACAGAAGAGTTATTTAACATGGATTTAGTTTTCAACCAGAATTTGTTGCAGGTAACGTCTTCTTAAATGTAATGGGCATAAGCTGAGATCGCTTTCCATTACGTGAATAGGGGAGCTTTTTATATAACCTCCTATAGTTCTCATTGACTAATTTTGAATCTTTTCTAACTTCAATAAATTAGTCTTACTACTGTTATCATACAAAAAGATCGCATAATCTAACCGACTTCTTATAATACTAATATAGAGGTTCCGTAAATGTTTAGGGTGGACACCCCAGCTTGAACCTGATAAAACTTTAAATACATTTAAAATTTTAATACTTTTTCAGATGTTTCCTTTATATGTTTATTCCACCGCAGTGATCGATCCAGCAACATTCCAAGGTATTTTACGCTATCTACTACTTCCAAAGCAACATCTTTTATTTTTAGACTAATGTTATGTTGTGAGATATCCTACTAATATATGCTACTTTATAATATATGCTACTTTTCAATCTCGTAATGTCATTACGAGATTGAAAAAGTAGCATGATATATTAGCAGAAAAACTCTTTAAATTACATACCTGATAATTTTATCATATTGACAAGTAGTCCGGTAAACATTTTGTTTAATTTATATGAAAAAAAAAAAAACAAATTAGACGTAGTCTTAAATCACTCGCAAATCTTCTCTAGCTTCGACACGATTGCGTCGCCCGTTGTGGTCAGTGGCGCCCGTTGTGGCCAGTGGCGCCCGTTGTGGCTTGTGGCTAGTGGCAGCGCGAGAGTAGCGGGCGGGGGGTAAACAAGACGTGCGCCTACGCGCGAGTTAGTGCAAAGGAATCGTAAGTCCAAAATAATGTCATTTAACACTGAACTGTCGTCTATAATTGAATGCTAAAAGATATTAAAGAACTTTATGACTGTTTACTTTTTATGTACTCAGGGACTTAATGTCCAGTTACATTCGTTAATTTAAAATGATATGGCGTTAGAACTTAATGTCTTTTACTAGTGTATAAATTCGAGTTTTTCGAATCGAAATCTGTAAAAAACATGAAAACGCCCAAAACGGACTTAAGGTTCTTTAACTTTCACCTACAGATATAATTCGTCTATGCCTCCCGATTGATTATATTAGCTTATCTATGGTCTAACTGCGATGCGATTGTCAAATTGACAATGTCAATTTTCATATAAGTTATAAGTGACTAAATAAATATTGCTGATATACAATATTGTAGAATTTGTTGTTGTTATACGTTTTGAGCAAATGCAATAATATGTCGTTGAACGTTATCGACTTTAATAATTCATTATTATTTATAAAACTGCAACTGGTGGAACTAATGTTATTGTTTTAAAAATTATCAAGTTTATGTAGCGCTTGTAAAGTTATTATAATCAACTGGATTACCCGTTATGTGCATATTAGTTTAGAAACCTAACGATGAATATCAATCAACTTGTCACTTGCAATCAGTCCATTAAAATAGTACCTTCTTTAGAAGAATCACTACAATCCATGGGACTAAATGTGCAACTTGACGAAAATACCTCTACGTGGTTTGAACAATTAAATATCACTTGGATAACATGGAAAAAAAGCCCAACTATTGAACACCATGTCAAACTGTTTTTTCAAACAAGTCCTGATCCATATAGAATAGCTCTTGCTTTTGTAATAAAATGTAAGGACTTTAAAGACTGCAAGCCAAAAACACTTCCATTTTGCATTATGGAAACTCTACGAAAATGGTCATGTGATTGTGGTGTTGTTCCTGAGAATTTCTTAAAACTTCCTGCTTTTCGAGTTGCTACAGAGCAAAGGAATCAACAATTCCTTAGCATGGTTATTAAAATATACCAAATAAATACAATAAAGGAAACTATTGTACCTATTGTCAAAGATATGATAAGAAATGATAATTGTAAACTGGCTTCTCAAGTAGTTATTGCAATGAAATTATTTGAAGATATTTCTGTTGAAGATTTACTGTTTCCATTGATACTTCAAGATAAACCAAATATGATTGATGAATATCTGTCAGAATGTCCCAGTCAAGTTGGTCCACTAATACTTTTTTTAGACAAACTTCTAGATAAAAATTTTAGCATTCGTGAATATGCTCAAAAATACATTGATGAAAATAAAATAAGCCATGTTAAATATGAAAAAATACATCATAAGCCTCTTGGGAAGCTAGTAGCAAGGTTGTGTAATAAATTTAACATTCCAATTGAAACATGTAAAAATCTGAGCAAAAACCGTACTGTAGGGGGATTAAAGTACCTTATATATCAAAAATATGTTGATCACAATGTAAGCTCTGCAGTATGGGATGATTTGGTGAAAGATTCATTAAAACAAAATGCTGAATCAGCTAAGGAATTTATTGATATATTACTTGACTATGATAGAAAAGAAGCTCAGAAGTGGGTTGAATATCTTAATCTACCAGAAACTTTATTACCAGTGTCAATTAAAGAAATGTCTTTACAAGAAGTTATCCCTTCAGAGAGGGAAAACTGGGATACAGAAGAAAAACTACCTGAGAAGTATTATAACCTTACTTTACCTGCTGAAAATATTGTTATTATAGATACTGCTGAAAAATTTTATGATTTAATGACTACACATTTAGCAGGCTGTAATGTAGTTGGCATAGACTGTGAATGGAAGCCTTCTTTTGGTGCTGTCACACAATCACAAGTTGCTTTGATTCAAATTGCAACCTCTAGCTATGTGTATTTAATTGATACTCTAATATTTAATAAGAAGCAATATTCCAGTTTTTGGTATTTATTTAATAAATCTCTATTAGATAATGCTGAAATTATTAAATTGGGATTTGGTTTGGAACAAGATCTGAAAGAAATCAAAGCGTCTATAGTGGGTTTAACTAATATAAAAGTAAAAGGTGAAGGGCTTCTTGATATATCAATACTATGGAAAAATCTTATCAATTGTGGATTAACTTTACCAAGCAATAGCAATAATGGCGGCAACAGTCTCAGTTCTCTTGTCCAAACATGTTTTGGACTGCCATTGCAAAAATCAGAACAATGTTCTAATTGGGAAATTAGACCATTGCGTACAACACAAATACAGTATGCTGCTCTAGATGCTCATGTTCTTTTAGAACTTTATAATTATCTTCGTAAGCTGTGTATAGAGCAGGGAATAAATTTCGAAGAAATAAGCAATGATATAATGCTTGACACAAAAACAAAATGTATTAAAAAAACAAAAGCAGTAGAAAGGGTTCAGACTTCTGCCTTAAAATTAGAAAAAAGAAGAGTTTATGATGTGAAGTTTTTTGTAGAATCTAAATTAACAAACTTAATACCATACTTGAGACATTGTGGAATTGATACAGTGTCTATTTCTACAACAATGTTATGGCATGATGTCATTAATTTGGCTATATCAGAGGATCGCTATATTTTATTATCGAAGCTAAAGTACAGTCCATCTAAAAATTACCCACAAAGTTCTATACTAGAATTAGGTAAAGGTAAAAACATTCAGGAGCAGTTACAGAAAATATTAAGTTATTTTAATATAAAGATAAGTAAAAATGACATTTTACCTCGGTGCTTAAAATGTAATAAAGTTGATTTTAAAAAGCTGACACCACAAGATGTTTTTGAGCTATGTGATAGATTTCAAAGTTTTGGGAACACAATTAGTAATAAAAACAGTCATTTTAGTAATGATGATGATGAAGAGACAAATTATGATGATTTCCTTAGTGATTCTGAAGATGTTGATGAAGATATTTTATATGGACCAGTTTTAAATCCACATGCAAATAATGTGTGTGTTACAACTAAAGGAGTACCAATAGAAATACCAAATATTCATGCACTCATTAATTCGCCCCAAGTGGCAATACTTTGTGAATCTTGTGGTAAATTGTCTTGGGATGGTGATGATTTGTTTAAATCAGTAAATAATGTAATGCTATCTCTTTTTAGTATGTAGTGTTAAGATTGGATACACTTACATATATGCAAGGTACAAAATCTCCAGTAGCAATGTCATATTGAATTACATTAGTGCTAAGAGTGATTCACTTAGAAATAAAATGTATTTTGTTAAACTACTCTTAAGAAAAATTAAATACCTTTTACAGTAGGAGTAACAACAAAACAATAAAGCTTAATATACTTTTTGATTTAATGTGCATTTGCGTTGATTTCGATAATTATTTTACAAATTCACAATTAAAATGACTTAGTGCAAATTATCGTATATTATGTACGAAGGCGGCACTGAAAATTTCGGGGATCAAGGAAGTGACACAACATTACTATTTAAAAATGTATTTATTGCTTTTCGAAGTATTCTCCGCAAAGTTTGACCCATTTTTCCATACGATGGAACCAATTATTAAAGCAACCATTCCATTCGGAAGTTGGGGTCTCCAAAATGGCCGTTTTGTAGGCGTCCACAGCTTCTTCAGGTGATGAAAATCTCTGTCCACGCAATTTATTCCTTATTTTAGGGAAAGTATAGAAATCATTGGGGCTTAGGTCGGGGCTGTACGGCGGATGGTCTAATAATTCTATGTTTTCTTGCTCTAAAAACTCTTGTTCTGTGTGCGGTGTGAGAACTCGCATTGTCATGATGGAGGATGATGCGGCGGATGCAGTTCTCTTTACGGAGTTCGGAAACGACCTGTGGCAAACAAATGCTAGCATACCATTCTGCATTAATCGTTCTTTGTTCCTCAAGAGGAAGAGTCGTAACATGGCCGGTTTTGGAGACAAATGTGGCCACCATTTTTTTTGCAACACTCCGTGAACGAACAATTTTCGTTGGCTTTAACTCATTTTCGAACACCCAAACTCGTGACTGGTTTTTTGTTTCGGGTTCGTTCGTATATCCCGGATTCGTCACCTGATACGATTTTGTATACAGCATTTGAGGATCCTGCGTGGAATCTTTCGAGAGTTCTGACGCACCAAGTAACGCGAGCCGCTTTTTGCTCTTCACAGAGCGAATGCGATATCCATCGGGAAAACAACTTTTTTACACCCAATTGTTCATGCAAGATTATTTGTATTTGACTCATGCCAATGTCTAAAGTTGCCTGAATTTCGCGGTATGTCACATGTCGATCTTCCTCAATCAGCTTACGCACAGCATCAACGTTTTCTTGGATAACTGCAGTTTTTGGATGACCTTGACGAGGATCATCACTGAGCTTGACACGTCTACGTTGGAATTCAGCAAACCAGCGATAAATTGTGGTTTTGGATGGGGCTTAATCACCAAATGCAGAAATCATCCGGTCAACACATTGTTTTTGTGTTAAACCACTTCGAAAGTCATAATAAATCATCGCTCTTGAATTTTCTCGAGTCAATTCCATTTTCTCAACGACTAAACAAGTTTGACAAGACCGAGAATCTTTTTTTTTAAATCTATTTATTATTAAAAATACAAAATTTGGTTTTTAAATATGTATACAAATTTCCGCAAAACTTCTTACACAGTTTGTCTGCCAGAACATTTGAGTCTCATTTACATGATACATAATATTAATGCTAAGCACTGAGACTTGCCAATAAATATTTCTTTAATTTATTTTTAAATATGTTTTTTACTGGTTCACGTCAAATGTCCTCGGCAAACTATTGAAAAAGTACGGTAGTCGTTTCTTTAAAGTTCTATCCCCGAAGTAGTTATTTACTTTTGGTATAACAAATTTGCCTGCAGACATCGACCATGTACCCTGACCATACTTGACCAATATTAGAGTATGGTCTCGACAGTTGTAATTGTTTATGGCAAGTAAATATTTATGTTTTATCTTACTGCGAGTATTTTGCGGATTTTGAATAGTTTTGTGTAATCGCCTTTACAAATGGCTTTAGTTTTTTTTTATTAACAAGTAACTTTAAAAATCTAATTTGTAATGCTTCAAGCTTATTAATGTAGGTTTTAAATGTAAGACCATAACTGTCAAGAGCGTATCCCAAAATCGAATCTACCAATGAAAAATATAAGCATTTTAATGTAGCAGAAGGCACTTAAAAACCTAAGTGATAAAATTTACTTAGAAGTAATCTTAACTTATTACATACATAATCTACATGGCTGGACCACGAGAAGTTAGTATCAACTTTAACACCATAGATTACTGCGTATATACTAGAGATAGATGTGCGACTCAAGTTTTATTTTCGTTATTGATACGTGCTTTGAATAACAGATGGCGCTAAATAAAAAGTGCTTTAAGCTCGCCCTTAACAATTTTTATTTTATATAAAACCATCAATTACATTGCACAAGTGCTGCAATGTAATTAATAGTTGTTTATGTTTCTTGCGCTAATTGTTAGTTTCTGCTACAAAAATAAAAACCGGTTATTTTTAAAATGTTTATTGTTAAAAAATTCTTGGCTTAATTATTGATTAACATTAGATGTGTTAAATTTACCAATATTTGCACAATATCAATTGATTTTTTTATACAATGTCCCTACTGGTTAGTTGATATATTACAGAGAATAGAATACATAGGATAATTTTTATTGAATATAGATTATTACATAAAACTTATTGAATGTCATGTTTTATTTACAACTGGTTCGACTCTTTTTAAAACATATTTCACTTTACAATAATTTTGTTTGTATTTTTTAAATAAATTTTAATAGAACAAGCATGGTGGCGATCACCTCATTCCCAGAGGTTATTTTTATTGATGTATTCTTTGATATTATAAAACACTTGTACATTTTTCCTTTAATAAAACATTTAAACTTGTTAAACGACAAATTTTGTAACATTTTCTGGGATTTTGTTTTAAAAGCGTATAGACATTGCCCCATAAGAGAACTACTGGCTCAATGGAGTCTAGTAACTGGTATTAAAAGCTATGTTTATTCCTAGTGTTTAAAGTATGAACATCTCTATTCTCATTACATATTATGAAAGCTATTTATGTTTTTATGTACCTACATACATTACATTTTCATAATTATAATGCGGGTTATTTCATAAAAATTTTCTCTAAGGGACTCTTTACAATTTAAGATATTGATTTTCCATACGACGGCTCTATTTTACAAAACAAGTATGGCTTCAATGTTAGTTGCATGAGCCCAATAGTAATACCGAGAAAACAGTGGTATTCACAAGACTAAACTCCTTCCCATTTAAGAGCATATTAGTATTTGAATCCTTTCCAAAGTTTTGCTCCTCTTCCAAAATTTCATGAATTAGTATCAATTAATTGTTAATAGTGGTGCATCTTTGCTTGAATGTAAAGATACATTTTGGAGTAGCATTATTAATCTTTAAAATATGTACTGGATAACGTTATCATATTTTAGTAACATAACTATTTTTTTAAATGTGTGTAACAACTATACCCAAATAATTTACAAAAGTGACTTCTTATGCCCACTTTACCATTGTTTACATGTGTAATCAATATACTATTTTTTAACAAAATGAACATTTTATGTATTATAACATAACATACTCATACATAATACAACTTTAAAAAGAATATTTGAATTTATAATCAATCTAATAAATTGTGGAAAAGACTACATAAAGCATCAAAAATAATACCAAGAAAAAAATTGAATAAAACTCTGATATCTTTGACTATGCACACCCACATATTCCTGAATATGCAGTTAGTACAGTATAATGTGAATGTAGTGGAAGATAATACAATTTTTAAAGACAAATTGTTTAGCACTTTCAACATGTAAGCCTTAAAAGATATAGATTCTTAAGGAAATTGTTCACTTTGTTCTCAAGATTGACATTAAAAATGTCCTTAAATAAATACTAATTGAACCAAGTATAAACTCAATTATATTTAGGCAAATGAAAGAACTAAGCTTGAGTATGGCAGATTTCTTGTGTTCTTAATGCTTGATGAAATGCTAGTGTTCTCCACACTACATTACAATGCAACTGTCATAGGTTTTGAAGACTGAGGATGTTAAGAGTGAAAATATGACCATGACTATGTTTTGGTTTGATGATAAAGGAGATAAAAGCCATAATAAGCTATCAATTTGTTATAGATTTTGCAAAAATGCTAATCTGGCAGTAATTAAAAAATATATAAAAAAGATTTACAACAAACATGATTGAATGGTGTTTATGATCAATTTACAATTAACACCAAGGTAAGCAACAATTAAGTTAATAAAACAAAGGCAGAAATAATGCTTTTGAAATTTAAAATAAGAAACAATTCTCTTTATTTGATCCTACACTTATGGAAGAATTAAGATTTACAGGCATGACATAGTAGACTGCTAAATGGGAGCATAAATAATAATTACAGTTAGATATTAATGCGGGAGAAAATGAACTACTGAATGATGGACATGTAAGCTGACAGATACCTCAGTGTAACCTGACAAAATACCTAAATTTAAGAGTAAAGCACGAATTTTAACCAACGTGTATCAGATGGTCTAAGATTTTGTGCAAGTAAGTCTTTACAATTGAAAAACTAATAGTTAATGTTAAATAAATATTTGTCTGTAACAACTTTGTTTTGATTTTATTTTCAAAACATTATTAATTACCCCAAGAGAGCAAAGATACTGCAGATATTACTGACTGACTGAAGTTAGTCACTTTTGTTTGATTTTATAAGTGTCTAAAACATTATTCAGAACATATATGCTGTGAAACAAAGTTTTACCTATTACAATGATATTTAAGGAAGTTAAAAAAGATATGGAAACAATTTTTGTCTTCGCCATTTTCATTGCTGCTTTTATTTGACATTTTTGTTATTTAATTTTGCTTTTTAAAATCATGATTTTGTTAATTATTTTATTTTTATTTTCACATCTGTACGCCTTCTTGTAATCAATGTACCTGAAAAAAGTACGACAATCAGGTATGAATATCGAGATCAAATGAAAAATTCTTTCAATTTGTTATGACATTAATTTTTGAATTTTGGTAGTACTTCTGAGTAGCAAGGGTCAATAAATTATATTCTACACCATTTATACAAGCAGAGTTCACTAATCTATCTGCCTTGTGATTACCCAATATTTGGTCTATGTGCTGGAATCCACTGCACTCTTGCACATATGTCGCGTAGACTGAACTGATATATTATTTGGGAAAGTATGCAATAGGCTTTCGAAACACCTACGATTCCAGAGGCAGATCGAGCCAAATGTTGGATAGCAGTTTTTCTGACCAAGTATATAATAATTTAGTTTCAGTTACAGCTTGCAGCATACTTTAGGGCTTCGAATATTGCAATGAGTTCAAGGGTCATAACACAAATGTCATTAGTAACTTTATAAGATTTAGAAACTGCTTGATATGGGTCGAAAAAAGCTGCCCCTTGCAACTTTAGCACTCTTTGATCCGTCTGTGTAGATTTTGTGCCAATCGTGATATTTATTTTCAAGTTCTTCAATAACATTTACTTTAACGGAATTTATTCCTACCCCTATCCTATCCAATCCTATCCTTTAGTTATTGATAAGACAGTGCTTTACTATCTATGGCTTTATGACCACTGACCATCAGGTGTGGGGTTGTAGTAGTTGTCGCAGTCAAGCTATACACTGACATACCTATAATAAGTAAAAACAAAGAGTTTGCTTGCCCACCTTTACTAATATTACAATCATGAAAGTGACTTTCTTTAGTCTGCACTGCTAAAACAATTGCTAATTAACATGACAATGAGAAAGTTTTTAATATACTTACCAAGGTTAAGACTGGGGTAAGCTGTTTTTGCAAGTCTTTTAGTTCGAGGATATAGAAAAAGTTCCTCAAAGTGCCGATCGCAAATGCAGTAGTTATAGTAAAATTCACGATCGGTTTTATATTTTAGATGTTCCAGCTATCCTTTTCAACTGCTGAAACCTTTCTAGTGAGGTATTCTGGTTTCGGAAAATAGTGTAAAACATCTGGAATAATAAAATATAATCATTAATTCCGAGGCGAGAGAGGGAAACTGAAACAGGAGATGGGCAATAACCCGCCTGCCAAGCGTGGCAGCTATGGCAAATAGTACCTATGAAGCAATCCGTGGAGGTGCCTTGAACCTTCAATTTCTTAGATACTAGCTGTTTACAAGTGAATAAAAAATGGAAATTATGCCAATATTAAAAAAGTCCTTACCAAATTGGTCACATTTAAAAACACAGTGCCATTTTTCTTCTTCTTCACATTTTTGACATTTTTGCACACATTAAAAAAAACACTGGGTCGCAAATATTTATTATAATACAAGAAAGCATATAAACAAACAAGATCAGAATAATTTGAAATTAATATTAATATCAAATTAACCTCAACTATCACTGACCGCCATTAACTGCGTAGTGGCGTGGTGCGTCTAATTTAGTCTAGTGCTTTGGAATGTAGATGGCAGCACAAAAAATATCCTTTTGTTCTCAAAATAATGTTCTAAGTTGCATGCCCATGGTAGCGTAGTGGCGTGGTGCGTCTAATTTAGTCTAGTGCTATGGAATGTAGATGGCAGCACAAAAAAAATATCATTTTTTTCTCAAAAAATGTTCTAAGTTGCACGCCCATGCGTACGACTATCGGAGTGGGTGATATGACTCACGGAAGGAGCGCGTTTCCGTTGTATCGCTGCCGTAATGGTCAGATACCTTATGTTGTATTACAGCTGATTCAACTAATATATTTATATAAGACAAAGGTGCACTTATATAAATATGGTCCGAACACGATTATACAATGTTACCCATGACTATTCCCCTTCGTGTTTCATCGCATATGCACCTGGCAAAACCATATTCTACCATTATATTTTCATACAATTTGACATTGTTACCTTGATATTTTAAAAGATCAATATTTATGTCACCACAGAATATTGCTTTTGAGTGCTTAGGTAATTTGCTAAATAAATTTCTTAATTCAACAAAAAATCACGAATTCTGTCTTGGTTGCGGAAACGAGGCGGCCTATAAATAGAAATTAAATAAATATGCTCCCCATTAATGTTGAGTGTAATGGAAACGCACTCCGCCGAGCGCGTGTTCCGCCCGGGAATACACAAGTACACCCTCGCCGTTACGTCCTTGTCGGGTATAAATATTTACTTTGAATCCAGGGATTTTGTAGAAAGATAATACAGAATAATTAATGTTTGGTTCAGTAATCACAATGATATCCAATTGGCTCAAATTACTACCGAGTAACTAGGAATTCATTAAAATGTTTTTTAAAGATCGTATATTTACATGTAATAAACGTAAGTCCTTGATATTGTGTACTTGTTGCACCCACGTATTTATGCTATCAAGACACGTATAACTTACAGATTCATCGCGTAATATGGAGTCGCTATTGCTTATGTCCGTGCATTTATATGAAAAATAAACACTATAAGCACTGGAGTTAGTAATATTTTCACTTTTTGTTAAGTAGATCACAAATATCACTTTTAGCCCGCACGCATATTGCTTTTCCACCTTCACATTTTTTGACTATAATTTTTCCGTTCGAGACCCATATGTACATATTTATAAATACCTTGAAGTTGTTTCTTTGTACACCATAGCAGGGTTCGTGTTGTCTTGGTCAAGTCTTCATTTATGTAGATTTTATTCAAAGCCGAACCATTTGTAATCATATTACTCGTCGTGTCTGATAAGTTGCGACACTGAGTAAGCCAGCTGTCCCTCGACCTGGTACCTGTAGTCTTAAAGCCCACGATAATTGGCGGTGGTTTTTTGCTTTCTTTTGGTGATCGAGTACGTCTAGCCCATTCTATATCCGAACTGCTCACATTGATAATATTGCCTATTTTTGAGACAATCTCTGTGACATTTTCACCGGGAAGCTGTTCAACGTCTACAATCTCATTATTGTGTTTACGAGATACCAATTTTTGTTCGAGGACGGTGTTTTGTTTTTGCAAATAGACGTATTTGTTGTTGATATCAGCGACAGTTTTCTCAAGCTTATGTATTTTATCTTTTGATTGTTCATATTCAACTATCAACGTATCATACTTATCGGAAAGCATACTCAAACTTTGCGTAATTGAATCAAGTTTTTTTTTTGAACCCGGGAATGGCAGATAATTTTAGCTGTATGTCCTTGAGAATTTTAGTGTAGTCCTGTGAATATCCTTGCTGTTCTTCTTCTTCAGATCCATCGTCTTCACAGTTATTACAATAGATCCGATTCCTCCCATTTTTTATATCCGCCAAAAGACCCTTAACCTTTATGAAAAGTTCCTTGACACGGTCCTTGGCAAATGAAGTGTGATCCTTTTTTCGCTAAAATCTTCTTACATTTTTGACACTCCATTTTAATGCGTATTTAACAATTACAGATATGTAGGTAGTATATCAATAGATTGCGCGAAGACGCCGCGTAAGGAATTTCCTGCGCGTGTACACTCGGGTCAGCGTCGAGAACGAGACTGAATTATTTAAATAAATCAGTGTTGCCAACGGATGAAATAGCAATCCGCCAGACAAGGCTCCTCAAACCACCAGAAAATCACTAACAAAAAGATGTCCCCCTCTGAAAACCACTAAAATTTCCACTAAGATATTATATGAATATGATTAAAGCAAAAAAAAAGTAAAAGTACGTTTATTATTAAAAATCTTATTGTTGTTAATATAATTTTTTTACTTTTAGTAATTAAAAAAATCAAGTTGCTTAAGATATTATTTACATTAATAAATCGTCTTCAGATGAATCTGCATTTTCATTTTCAGCCTTACTGTTATCCTTATCAGACTGATATGACTCCTTCGTCCCAATTTGTTTTATAAGATTTAAATGAATTTCATAATTGTTGCAGCACTTTCCCATTAACTGCATACCGCAGCGTATGTTTAAATTGATTTCAAGAGTTAGCTTCATTCTGTTTCGCTGCTTGTTTTTTATAATATTCATGCTACTAAAAAGTCTTTCCACATCGGCATTCGAATGTGGCAATACCAAAAGTATAACCGCAAATGTTGCTAATTCTTGAAATCGAGCAACACCTTGTGCATCTTTGAATTTCAAGACTTGCTCCAAAATTTTTTTGTATCTTTTGTTTCATTCCATTTCAGTAAATGAATTTGTTGCCATTGATCGTCAATTTATGCAATTAATTCTGTACTTGTTACGAACCGAGCCATTATATCAACCAGATTTTCTTTGTTGTGATGCAGGGCTTTTTCGACACTTATACGGGATATTTGTTTCATGAGACTAATATTTTCCGGCAATCTGTTTTTTATTTCGTCAATCAGACAAACTATAAACTGTATGCACCTATTCCGCAATACTTCTTCCTCTTCCCGTGGAAAACCTTTCTCTTTCATTTCTTGAATCTGTTTTTCGAATCGGAATCCCAGGTAGCATCTTTGGTTCAAATAGTCACGAATATTTTGAGTAAAGATATCTATCTTATGTGTAGGCAACGTTACTTTGGTGACAAGCGTATCAATCAAGTTTGTTAATTCACCGCACAATAAAGTGTGGTCCGTATTTTTTGACTCAAACATTTTATTAATTCTGTTTATATCAATCAAAATTGGATAAATAAATGATACATATGCATAGTTTATATCATTCGCATACATAGAGTGCAATAGCTCTGACGTGTATATATCTAAGTTGCACCTTTCGTGCAACTTAGCAATCGAAAAATGAGTTTTAAGCTCCAGCCATTGCGTATAAATTCTCGACACAGCAGACTCTATGGATAACCATCTAGTCTGATATATATTGAACAATTTTAAGAGGCTTCTGTCCATCGCTGATGGATTTGTATAGCTCTTTACAGATAAATTGTCTGGAAGACGAGCGAGCAAACCAATCATACGTCTCTCTAATTAAAAATTCAAGATTACGCGAAAGAAATTCCTTTGTTGCTGCTGAAACAGCCAGTTGCAAGGAGTGGCCTAAACAACGTACCAAAACTAACTGCGGTATTTCTTGTTTAAATCGGGCAAAAACTCCATTATTTACGCCAACCATCACCGAAGCATTATCTGTACCAATACCCATTAAGTTTTCAATTCGCAAGTCGAAATGTTTAAGCGTCCGCTTTATGGCAGAAACAATACCTTCAGCATTACATGCGTGGAGTTCAGCAAGGTCCAAATAAGTTGAAACTGTTTTTTCATGTGTAGTGCTGTAATAAATTATAACTAAACCCAAATATTTTTGTACAGCAATTTCTGTGGATTCATCTATTAATAAACTGTATGGTTGATCTTTAATGTCGTTTTTTATAAGTTCTGTAAAATGAGATGCTAAAATATTTTTTATTACATACGTGCACTTAGTTCGGTGCATCTGCATTTTATTTATTTCTTTTTCATGGCTATAGTTAATAACTTCTCCTAAATGATCAACTGTTCACAAAACTTGCATTTTGCTACTTGGCCAGTGGTACTTTCAACTGCTTGAAGCCATTCTTTTAAATCGGGATCTTGAAGCCAAGAATCCCTAAATTTTTGGGAATATTGAGGTTTCGGCATAGCGTCGTATGAATAATATTTTCATTTAAAAATGTGTAATCGCAAAACGAAACAAAAACAAACAACAACGCACTGAATCCGAGTGACTGTGCGTGACCGAGTTCAAAAACATTGGACTAAGTATTATAAAATGCTGTCAAATAGAATAGAAAGCAGAAATTATATCCCTCTCAACTATTTAGTACTCTGGAGAGCGAGATACAGATAGATCTCGCCCTTGCATTCCATCGTTTTTTATTAGTCGCCTTATACTAAATATATTTAACGGGGAACCCCCGTGAATGCTTACCAATCCAATGTCTATGGAAATGAATTGGTGTTGCCTGCGTAGTAAAATATACTCCTAAAAATATATAGGTTTATATTTTGAAAGTATAAAATATGGCTAAATAGACGTTTGAAACGACTATTTATATGAAACGACTCGTTTCTTATAATTTATGAGAAAATTCCTTATCCGCTAAAAAAACCACTAGCCACTAAAAGCAAAAATTTGCCACTAAAAGGGGGTTCCAAACCACCAGATTTAGTGGAAAATCCACTAAGGTGGCAACACTGAAATAAATAAATGGTATTCGATTTTTAAAACCAAGGAGTTTTCAATTAAAAAGATTTTAATATGACAGGAACGGTGGAAATACTCCATTCCGGATACTTTTAGAGCAGCCTAGGTCTAAGCAAAACATCACCCAATTGCCTGATTGAGTTGAAATTTGTCATATTATACTCCTTTCTCGACATAGACACCCACTAAGAATGAATTTTGTAAAATTCGACTCCTAAGTGGGTGAAATAGAGCTTTACAGCTTGTTTTTGTATAAAGTTAATATAATAATATAAAATAAAATATTATACTTGCAAAATGAAGATTATTTCTCAAAGTATTGTATAGGTACCAAAACAAAAAGGGTTTTTTTTGAAGGTGTTTCATTTATGGGCAATAAAAACCTCTATAATATTGTATTGACTTTTTTAACATAATGAAAATAAATCAATATCAACTTGATGTAATATGCTTAAGCTATTTGGTGGACTGCATACTTAAGTGACTACCATACATTTTCCTTTGAATTTAAATTTTGAGTTGTATGTAAAACTGTGATATATTGAATATGGATTATCACTATTGTAGATAAAAAAATCTATACATATAATAAATCTGTAGAAAAGTCGTGTCTGTAATTCTTATATTTCCCGGAAAAAAAAAGTCCATGAAACTAAATAAAGGATACTGAAGCCAAATTATTGGTTTTTAGAATTTTTGTGTGTGTCTGTCTGTCCGTGTATTGAAGATTCACGTAAAAACTACTGGACAGATCTCGACGAAATTTGGTATGCAGGCAGTTAGTGAATCGGGGCTACTTTTATTCCGATTACAGTACTTCAAAAAAGGAAGGTTAAGTATTTTCCTTCCTTTAGATGTTAATTTTCTATTATGATTTTGTCTGTTCATGTATATGCAGGATGACTGGTATTTTTTCAAATTAATAGCATATTTATAAATAAAGTTTCAGATTAGTTTTAACCCTTGTTATAATAATTTGAAACTACGTCGACGATCTACATTTTAGTTTTCAAAAAGCGCCATCTATTATCAAATAGAAAAAGTACAGTTTGCCTTCAGTAACTAATTAAATAATATAAAATATAATTAAATAAATTACATTTAAATGTTAAAATAATAAGATAAATAAAATTATTTAAACATCCTAACGTTTTTTTTTTACTTTTTCGTTACATCATTTTAAAAGTGCAATAACTTAAATAGATAATAGTGACATTTATCAAAAATATGAAAAACTATATGGTTTTTAGTTTAATTACTAATTTAATGTAAATTGATCTGCCTGCAATTATTGCAAAATTCTCCTTATCCTTATAGTTCGATTAAAGAGATTTTTATATATATCGTGGCCAAATCGTAGACTTATCATATTGTTGCGCGGCTAAGTTGACATCTGGCACTAGTAACGGAGCGAGGGAAGAGCTTTCCAGAAAATGACATCACTAATCTTTCAACTGACAGCGCGATCTGTTGTCGAAACGAAGAACTAAGCTTCTGGAAGCTGACTCTCGAACTTTCGGCGCTTTGTCGATTGGTGCGCGTATTTACTTGAATGTTCTGGATGATTCGGTACTAATGTGTATTTATAGGCGCTGCAAGGTGCGATCGGGGAAGTATTGAAGTTGGCGAGACAAGCGAAGCGGAATAAAGTGAATCAGTGTGATTAATTATTAGTGTTTTTAACTTTAATTAGTGTAAATTTAGGTAAGTGTAGTGTGTTAATTTAGGTAATTCTATCGGCAATTTTTATTGTCACGAACCTCAAGCTCGTAACAATATCTTAACCTGAAATAGTAGTAGAAATTTAACACTGTTTGTTGACCACGTTATAATAAAGTTGTCTGAATCAATAAATAGAGTCCGTATGACGATATCAAACTCAAATAACTAAACAATATTGCTATTTCATGATATTATGGTCATATCGTCAAATAGTTTTTCACCGCTAGCGCCGCTGATAGCATATCTTTGACACAGAGTTTTTAGCAGAATCAACGTTACTTTATGCCTTATTTATGTAATAAATAAATGTTCGCGGCTTTCCAGTCGCTCCTCCAACCTTCTATCGCTGATATTACTAAATAGCATAGTTTTGTCTTTCATTATTTCACCTAATAACAGCGCCATCTACTCACTGCTAAATAAACTAATGATGTCACTGATAAAATTAAATAATAGTACCTACTCATTCGTTTAGAATCAAAACTTTAAATACGCAGACCAGTGGCCATCATCGTGATGATTAACTGCAATTACCGCGTTTGGCAAAATGACTACCGATACTGTTATATTTAACACCGTTTACAGAAAACTGTTATTATGAGGGAAGCTCTTTAATTGAATATATTGGCGTAATAGTATTTTGTGATATTTGACTATCGTTAGTATAGTTGGTGAAATTATAACTATGCCGATAGATTTGGCTATCTATCGGCATAGTTTTAATTTCACCAACTTCTTTTGTTGTCAAGTTATTTGCCGTACATAGTTGAAAATTAAATGCAATGTTTAAGACGACATATCGAAAAGGCTATCGCCGTACTGATCCGTGTAAATGCGTAATTTCTACAAAAACTTGAAAAAACGCCGACGCGACGATTAAAAGCGCTTAGAAATTCTCAGAAACTTTAAAAAATTATAGATTTGAGTAATCAAAATAATGAGCAAGTAAATTATGAATATTGATGTTATGAATATATTTGAGTGATTTCCAAGCATATAGATCAAGTAATTTCGTTGTACTTTCAACTATAGTGATTTTATAGGTGTTTTCGCAAATAATTATGATCGAGTCAAAATTATACAATCGTGTTTTTGAACAATCAAATTCAAGATAAAGACATGAATTTACCTATATCAAAATTTCACTTTCCTTAGTGGTGTCATAGTCTTTATACTATTCGATGAAAGGAGGTGCATTTTTTCACGGTGTCGCCTTAAGTAACTATTTGATGGAATAGTTCATTGATGGAATGGTTCAAGTGGTGAACAATTACTTCGTGGGGAAACATAGATGTCTGAGTAGTTAAAAAGTATTTTTATTACAATTTGAATTTACCACGTTCGTGAGAAAAACATCGCGAGGAAAGCTGCATATCTGGTTCTCCAGTTGGTCATACCGTGTTGGGGTCAGAGCAGCGACAACTTTTTTGACCAAAATTTATTATCTGCAGCCTGTGCCCAGTAATGACAATGACGAGATTTAGGCTGCTACTTTTTTACTTTAAATGGGGCAATTATCTATGCATAGAACTCATCATCGTCATCATTACAGCCTATCAAATGTCCACATAGGCCTCCCCTATAAATTGTCAAACAGACTGGATATTTGCTATAACAAATGAAACAACATACAAACAACAAAATTTGCTATAACAAGGTGACGAAAACTTTTTCGTTGCTAAACAAGACGAACATTTTTCTACTCCCGTTTTCATGAGTGTAGGCCTTCCACTCTTTCACTGTGAATACAGCACCCATGGTCACGGGGGGGGGGGGGGGGGTGAGAGGTATTTGACGTCTGATGTCATAGTTAACGAAGGCTAAAGTCTTGCAGTAGTTGGCCTGGGTTTGAATTAAAATTTTATTAATTATGGGGCCCCAAGCAGATGGTAGCACCCTGACATGTTCTCTATTGAAATTAGCTTTTTTTAATTTCAATAACATTGCAAATCATCCTTGGTAGAAGTCGCAGTTCTTTGGCGTGGGTTTATGTTTTATCAGATCTGATATAATTGTTAGGACGATACTGAACAGACCTCCTGGAACGTCGGTGCTGTCGTCGGTCGGTGTCGGTGATAAAATTAGTAAATTTTATTTTATTCCATGTGTAGTATTTGCGTAAATATAAGAAATAATTATAGAACTTCATTTACGCAATTTTAGTCTACTCAAACGTAAAAATAATATCAGCATTTATTTTATGATGCCAATCAATATTAAATGGGACCAATGATATGAATCAAATATTTGCTATGTTATATATATATATATATATATATATATATATATATATATATATATATATATATATATATATATATATATATACAACGTGTCCCAAAATTCAACGATAAGCCAACACCGGAGGATAGACCTGCCCCGGACTAATCGGGGAAAAAAAGAAAGAAAAATATATCCCAATTATATTTTAAGTTATATAAAAAAATTAAATTCTTCAGAAATTGAGACCGTTTATGATATTTTTCACTACCACGACCACAATTTTTTTAATATTTTTTTCTTTTTTTTATAGGCAACCTGAATAGTACTGCTATCTACCACAATTCTTAAAAACTCCAGAATAACTCTTGTTTTATCACGAAAATTAATGAAACTTATTTTATTCCATAAATTCTTTGTAGACTTTTACTTTTAACCAAATTTAACTTATCGTGGTGTAAAAAAAAGTATGAACACTAGTATGGTAAGTTTTTTTTAAAAATTGACGCAACTAACCAACATTCCAAAATGGTATAATACTCTAGGAAAACAAGTTATAAAAAAATATGGGCCTATTATTTCTTAACAGGGGCCAAATTCCTTAAATTGTAATTGTAATAATCACTTTTACTACATGCCCAAAATGGGTTCTTGTTACAATTTCTAGGAATTTGAATGGGGCATTAATACCTTAGATGTTAGAGAGAGATAGATAGATAGAGATATTTACGTTAGAAAGAGACAACAACAGGGCAGGTAGAGAAGCTGTTATTATTCTCAGCAAGTCAGTTCAGTACGCTCTGCTCTCTTACTTACGTGTAACTTACGTGGCTCTCGTACATACTATCGATTTTTGGCTTGGCTTTTTGGACTGGAATCGACCTGCAAACTTAACTGACCTGGCATTATTTGGACTGGAAGTGATCTGCAAACTGAACTGACCTGGCATTATTTTGGACTACGATTGTGTGTTTTGTGATTTAGAGTTCTGGCGCATTTTGGACTGTTTGGCGTTTAACATGCCGCAACCGTACACACCACAGAAATACGCTAATATGCATTTAATCTATGGAGAATGCCGATGTAATGCTAACGCTGCTAGCAGACTGTATCGAGAAAGATACCCAAATGCTCAAAAATATCCTGATTATCGAGTGTTTATTAATGTGCATCAAGCGTTTTCGGAGGGTCGTATGCCATCCAATAGGAGAAGCGCTGGAAGACCTTAGATTGGATCGTGATGAAGAAGTTCTCAATGAGATAGAAAATGACTCGGCTACTTCGGTACGTGCCATAGAAGAAGCTACAGGAATCCCGAAAAGTTCTGCACATCGAATATTAAAACGTCACAAGCTTCACCCATATCACTACAGGCGTGTGCAGACGTTATTACCGCGGGACTATCCGCTACGAGTCACATTTTGCCGTGTAATGCTGCAAAGGCACAGTGAAGATCCCCAATTCCTAGACAAAATTCTATGGTCGGATGAAACAACATGCAAGAAAGATGGGTATTTAAATCTTCACAACCTACATAGTTGGAGTAATGAAAATCCACACTTGATGAGACAAGACAAATCCCAATATCAATTCAAGGTTAACCTATGGACCGGCATATTAAATGGAAAAGTAATTGGGCCCTTTGAGTTACAAGGAAACTTAGATGGCAATAGTTATTTAAACTTTTTACAAAATGACTTGCAAGAATTGTTAAACGACGTGCCCTTAAGTGATCTTCAAAACATGTGGTTCCAAAATGATGGTTGCCCAGCACATTATGCCCGTCCTGTGCGAGAATATTTATCCAGGGCGTTGGATCGGGCGACTTGGTCCTATCTTATGGCCACACCGTTCACCCGATTTGAACCCCCTGGACTTCTTCTATTTGGAGTTGTCTTAAAAACGGGTCTACTCAAAACCCATTGCGACATTGGACGAGCTTTGTCGAAATATCACTCAGGCTGCTGATTACATTAATAGCAGAAGATATGCAAGACAAATAAAACGATCATTTTAAGGCGATGTCGTGCATGTATTAATGCTGGTGGCAAACAGTTCGAACATTTGCTATAATGTTAATAACTTAATAAATTACACGTGAAACTGTTTATACCATTTGTTTTGAAATATTAAACATTTTTCAAGAACTAATACTTTTATTACACCCGACCGTCATTTGGCCCCTGTTAAGAAATAATAGGCCCATATTTTTTTATAACTTGTTTTCCTAGAGTATTATACCATTTTGGAATGCTGGTTAGTTGCGTCAATTTTTAAAAAAACTTGCCATACTAGTGTTCATACTTTTTTTTTACACCACGATAAGTTAAATTTGGTTAAAAGTAAGTCTTCAAAAAATTTAGGGAATAAAATAAGTTTCATTAATGTTCGTGATAAAACAAGAGTTATTCTGGAGTTTTTAAGAATTGTGGTAGATAGCAGTACTGTTCAAGTTGCCTATAAAAAAAAGAAAAAAATATTAAAAAAATTGTGGTCATGGTAGTGAAAAATATCATAAACGGTCTCAATTTCTGAAGAATTTCATTTTTTTTTATATAACTTAAAATATAATTGGAATATATATTTTTTTCTTTTTTTCCCCGATTAGTCCAGGACAGGTCTATCCTCCGGTGTTGGCTTGTCGTTGAATTTTGGGACACATTGTATATATATATATATATATATATATATATATATATATATATATATATATATATATATATATATATATATATATATACACATTGGAAGACACACCAGATATAAAAAATAATAGGTGTATACGGACATAAGATATTAATGCAAACATGAAAAACTTATTCACGTGTTCCTGTAAAATATAATATAATCTATGCCAAATATCAATCATCTACGTCCAACTACGTCCATCGTCCAACGTCCATCTACGTTCTCAATCAAGATATTTAAAAAAATCTTTAACAAACATATATAGAGACACAGACACAGAGGTGACTGATCGTCATCGAATTTTGTTAAATATGGCACGGAAACAACATTTATTAATGTTGCTAAATTAAAACCCACGCGAGCGAAGCCGCGGGTAAAAAGCTAGTACGAAATATGTAAATAAGTGAATGGTGAAGCATACAAAGTAGGCAAGGATAAACACATGAGTGTACCGAGTACGAGGGCAGCACTGAAAATTTCGGGGATCAAGGAAGTGACACAACATTACTATTTAAAAATGTATTTATTGCTTTTCGAAGTATTCTCCGCGAAATTTGACACATTTTTACATACGATGGAACCAATCATTGAAGCAACCATTCCATTCGGAAGTTGGGGTCTCCAAAATGGCTGTTTTGTAGGCGTCCACAGCTTCTTCAGGTGATGAAAATCTCTGTCCGCGCAATTTATTCTTTATTTTAGGGAAGTATAGAAATCATTAGGGCTTAGGTCGGGGCTGTACGGCGGATGGTCTAATAATTCTATGTTTTCTTGCTCTAAAAACTCTTTTGTTCTGTTTACGGTGTGAGAACTCGCATTGTGATGGAGGTTGATGCGGCGGTTGCAGTTCTCTTTACGGATTACAGAAACGACCTGTGGCAAACAAATGCTAGCGTACCATTCTGCATTAACCGTTCTTTGTCCCTCAAGAGGAATAGTCGTAACATCGCCGGTTTTGGAGACAAACGTGGCCACCATTTTTTTTTGCAACACTCCGTGAACGAACAATTTTTGTTGGCTTTAACTCATTTTCGAACACCCAAACTCGTGACTGGTTTTTTGTTTTGGGTTCGCACGCGTATATCCAAGATTCGTCACCTGATACGATGTTGTACATAGCATTTGAGAATCCTGCGCTGAATCTTTCGAGAGTTCTGACGCACCAACTAACGTGAGCCGCTTTTTGCTCTTTACAGAGCGAATGCGGTATCCATCGGAAAACAACTTTTTTACACCTAATTGTTCATGCAGATTATTTGTATTTCTGCCCTGATACGGAAAAAGGCGGTTAAGTGCATTTTGGCGATTTTGAGATTTCTGCACCACTAGACTAAGCAAAAAATTCTCTATCGACCAATATTGGAATTATATTTTTACGATTGATAGTTCCTGAGATACATTAAGCATTTTGGCGGTTAAGTGCAAAATTTTCTTTGCTGTCATACGCTAGAAATCAGTTACGATGCACCATTACGCTATATAGCCGTTAAGAGATTTTAACGATTTATTTTCTTAGTAGAAATTTCATATTTGATGTTATAAAACTAAGAAAAAATGCAGTTAAACACATTTTATAAGCCAAAAGGCAGTTAAGTGTAAATAACTGCTTTATTCCTTAGTTGCAGTCATGCTAGGCTATATACCCAATAATATGCTAAAAAGCGGTAAACATTGGTAGTAGAAGCTAAAATACGGCTAAAAACACTTAACTGTTTTCAAGCGTAGAATTTAAACAATATATTAAAATCACATACTTCCCAAAAAAGCATTCACTGCTTTCCAGTGTATGATGAACTTTTGAATTATATTTTTAACAATATTAAACAGCGGCAAAGTGAATGTGCTACTCTAAAAAGCGTCTAAGTGTAAGTTTAGCAATCGATGTGTACGTGAAGAATTTAGATCAGCAAGTTTTAAGAGTTAAAAAAAGTATCATCAGAGCTCTTGTCCGAGTGCGTCAGAGTTACATTGTTTGGTTTGGGTTTTGATTTAGAAAACTGTATAATAGTTGTCCGAAAAAATGTGTCCTTTCTGATAAAAAGGACATTAAGAATCAATTTTCCCATTAAATTGCAAGTAAATTGCGAGAAAGAAATTTAATAGAATTTAAAGCAAATAAAATAGTTATATTTATTTTTAAAATAAAACTAGTTTTTACTGATTTTATCGCGTATATTAACTTTTTTATATTCCCGACGTTTCGAGCACTTTACAGCAACTATGGTCACGAGAGGGACTGAGGTCTTAGACGTCCCGATGTACCTAATAGTTACCCGGGGTTATTTACAGATTCAAATTATCAATTTTTGTTCCGGTCTACACAGTATGAACTTATAGTATCTTGAAGTCTTGCAGTTGTATGCTTGGGTTGGGTTTTGATTTTATTAATTATAGGATCGTCGTCGAAAACCTTAGTCCTCCCGTGACCATGGGTGCTGTAAAATTCTCGAAACGTCGGGTATATAAAAAAGTTAATATACGCGATAAAATCCGTAAAAATTAGTTTTATTTAAAGGTGTAATGTTCGCGTAAATATGAGAAATCGTTACATATTTATTTTTACAATTATATATTCTACCCATTTTAAATTTATTTTTATTATTATGAATATTATTAAACTGGCATCTCTATTGAAATTATCACAGTCATACCACATACAGCTTATTACTTGACCTAAATAAATTAAAATTAATATAAAAATAAAAATTTGCTATTTTTATATCCTAAAACCCTGATTTAGTTAGTACTTAAAAAGTAGTCAATAATAGCACATTTTATTCAAAATCCTCTCTAATATGTAAAAAAGAGCGTTATATTCATTACAAAATAATTTTAAAATACGTTACGGCCAGGGAGCGTTCAATTCAATTTTGAGATAGCTTGCACTGCTACTAATGCTGCTAGGGTGCCAAGCAAAAAGGTCTAACAATGGTTTTTTATTGTGCATAAGTGGGTTTGGATTACCATTACACCAAATTCATAAACTAATATTAAATCGTTAATTTAATATTAAATCGTTTCCGAACGTAAAGGAGCTTACCTCTCCCTTCTTACATTACTTGAGTATTTATATATTTTTTATTTTACACCTTGAATAATGCCTTGTCTTAACAAAGGCAAGTATAGTTCAATATAGCCTTTCAAGTGATGTCGGGACTGCCGTGATTTTGCAGTGCATCAGGGATGTAGTACTATGCCAACGTATCATATATCTTATGTGCAGAGTGCGAGGGAGCTCCAATACTATTCTGAAGGTGTTGTGTAGTGGTAGAATAGAATATTTTTTATTCAATACAGATTACAAGTAATTCTTATTGAAAGTCAATATTATACATTACCAATGGTTAGAAAAAAAACCTCTGTCTTGGGAAGAACCAGCAAATCAGACCGTCCAGTCAAGGACACTTGGTATACATACATGGAAACACTGGATATACACATATGCGTGTATACCAAGTGCCATAAACTAGCCTGGAAAATATTTAAATTAATGTTTTAGTGTTGTTTTTATTATGTTTTACTAACATAATTTGTAAATTCTTATTTTGTACTAACACTTTTATGACCCAAAAGTCTGAAATAAATTCATTTTATTTTAATTTTATTTTTTTAAGAATTGATCACTATAGATAAAAACTGTGTGCCACCGATGAACATGTCCCAGAATAACTCCAAATATGCCTAAAAGTATCGTTACATTGAATTAGCCGATAAAGATTTTAACTCCGGTGAAGCTTTGAATTCAGTAAACATGCCGCCGAATAGCTCCAAATTCAAAGAACAGTATGTCTTCCAGTACCAGTAGAAGAGCGCCATTATTAAGAATAAAGCGGGAAAGATTTTGAGGCCGATGATTCGGTAAAAGGATGGACTATGTACCGTCTGTGGAGATGCCACAAAACAGTTCTGATTCCGGAGAAGACGACAATCAGTATCGATTCATCTTTATATCTATTATATCGATCATACCTTATGCCACCTGCCAATTTCCATGATAAAAAAATCAGTTAATAAATCAGATTCTTCAGATCGGATTTAGCAGAAAATGAAGAATTATAATTGAAAACGGTTTAGAAGAGCAGAAAATCACATTTCAAAATAAAAAGAGGTTATTTAAGAATAAAAAAACAATCCCTTGTTTTTGCTTATAATTGTTTGTGCTAAGCATGAATAAAATTTTGATATTCTTTAAACTAAATCACAATTTATTTTACACTTAGCAACTTTTCAAACTTACTTAACAAAAATATACCTATGCTAATGCTAACCAAAAAAGCGGTTCCGTGAGATTGATGTACATTTAACTACGTTTTAGTTTAGTTGCACTTCTATTTAATTTGATTATTTGCTGATAAACTACACTATAAGGCAGTCATATTACTTAACAGCAATAAAGTGTAGTCCAAGTGTATAATTTAAACAAAGCGTCAAAAATAAAAAAAAAGCTAAAGTAGGTTAGCCGCATTTTTGCGTATGATTATTGCCAATGCTATACTAAAAAGCAGTTAAGGTAAACTTAACGGCCTTTTATATTGTAATTAATATTCAACTATAATGTTTCAATACTTACGTTAACTACATTTTTAAAGTTTACAGAACAGTATGTCAATAATTTCATTCAAAAGTATTTGTGAAAGATTCGTAATTTTTTTTTACATGGATTCCAATAGTTGAAAAATTTTTTTCGGTGATATCTATCCATAAAACCAATTTCGCGCTTTTTTTCAATTTTTCTCGAAACATACTTTTGTGGCTTAGCCGCCTTCTTCCGTATCAGGGCAGATTTGGCTCATGCCAATGTCTAAAGTTGCGGTATGTCACATGTCGATCTTCCTCAAACAGCTTACGCACAGCATCAACGTTTTCTTGGATGACTGCAGTTTTTGAACGACCTTGACGAGGATCATCACTGGCTTGACACGTCCACGTTGGAATTCAGCAAACCAGCGATAAATTGTGGTTTTGGATGGGGCTTCATCATCAAATGCAAAAATCATCCGGTCAACACATTGTTTTTGTGTTAAACCACTTCAAACGTCATAATAAATCATCGCTCTTGAATTTTCTCGAGTCAATTCCATTTTCTCAACGACTAAACAAGTTTGACAAAACCTTGTGACAAGACCGAGAATCTTTTTTAAATAAATAAATGGTATTCGATTTTTAAAACCAAGGAATTTTCAATTAAAAAGATTTTAATATGACAGGAACAGTCGAAATATTCCATTCCCGATACTTTTAGTACAGCCCTCGTAGAATGGGGTGAATAGAAACAAGACTGGTTATTTGTTTTTCTACATTTTTGGAACGTGTGTTTATTTCTACTGTTTATTATATGCAAACATTTTTATTTTATTTTGGCAACCTTCAAAAACCTATAGACTTTATCAAATAACCAGACTTGTTTATATCCACCCCGCGGTTTCTATTCACTCCATTTTACGGTACCTATAACTTCACCGTAGTGATTAGATTGGCAGACAAAGTTGGTCACAAATTAAATCTCTAGTCAAGTTGCATCTGTAACGATAATATTTCTTGGAAAAACAAGTCCACGAGACTAAGTAAACATATTGCAGCTAAATGAGTAGTTTTTAGATTTTTGTATGTCTGTGTAATAAAATAAACAAAGTACTATATTTTGCCTTCAGTTGTGTAGGTACTAATCAAATAATATTTGTCTTGTTTTATAATAATTATGTTTCATATAAAATTTATAAAACTATGCCTAGAATATTCTGACTTTCATTATTTAGTTATTTCATTACAATAGTGACATCTACTCTTTTGCTATTCGGCCGAATACTGAATACTTGAGTAAGACATTTTGTTGAAGTTAGATAATTGGTAAAATAGAAATATTATTTTCTAATGATTTATTTTTATTACAATGGTGTATTTTATGACAATGATAAAAGTAGTTGCAGGTTACATACCTGCAACTACTTTTATCAATTATGAAAAATTACCAAAAAAATCAGATAAATGTCTATGCACTTGAATCATCGTAAGTCAGAAAGACTATTTTTTCTGCATTTTCAGGCAGTAGTTAGCTAATTTTCTTCTCGTAGACAATCCCAGCTTGGCAGAATAGATGCTCTGAATAAAAAGCAGTACTTCCTTCCCGATCGAATACTTTTGCCTAATATTCAGCTATTCAGCCAGGAAGCCCGCAGAGTATTCGGTATTCGGTGTGTGGCCGAATATACTATTCGTTGCAAGTCCACTTTTTATACATATAGATTTACAGTTTTGGTTTTCATTGTACATAAATAAATTAAATTAAAGAAATTTACTGAATATTTTTCAGTCAATATGAAAAATTGTCAGACTTAAATTATGCCATGTTTGGCAAAATGACTAATTAAATGGTATAGTGAACACTCTTCATACAAAATTGTGGTTAACAAAGCTCTTTAGTTGAATATATTCCTTATTTATCGGCATAGTAATAATTTAATCAAATTCTATTTGTATAAGTTAACAGATGCAGGTTATAGAAAATTATGTGCACTGTGTGATTTTAATCTTTACTTGATGGAATAGCTTGTGGCATCGTTAGGTGACTGTTACTAGGTATAATGCGGTCCACAAAGATGCAACAGCTTCCTTTCAGTTTTTATGAATTTTATTTTAACAAATATATATCGTGTAACTTCTCCATAAGATTTCATGAGAAGATGAATATTTTATGACGAATTTTATGTGCTGATTTACCACGGCAGTGAAGTGATGAATTATAATACCGAGGGGAAACCTAGATGTTTAAGAAGTTAAGAAAATATACAGGGTTATTTTTCAAAGAGTAGCCAAATTTTAAACTTAAGTTCAAATTATAAATAATGATATACCGTTATTGCATTTTTTGAAAGTACGAGTAAAGCTTTTTTTATTACTTAACGAAACTATCCCAAATCGAATGAGATTTATAAGCAAAAACGTTTTCGCCTACCGACCGACCCTTACGAATGTGTGCGCGAGCCCACGCATTTTGAATTTAAACGATAAAAATTGCTGTTTGAGATTTTTTTAATTACTTTTTTCCACCATTTGCCTATATTGTTTATTCTGAATCTTCTCTAGAAATTTGGCCGGTAATTGCAAAATAACCATGTATATATCTTATCTGAAAAAAATGAAAACATATCGGAAAATCTCCTACCTTTTAGTCAACAGTAATAACTAATAACATACGGAAATATAATTTAAGATGCGAGTTTATTTTTATTTCTCAAAAAAGGCTAGTAACTGACTGATCGTAAACTTAGGTAACAATTTTAAAAATATATACAGGTTGCGCCAGAATAAAGTTCACTTTTCTTTGGCAAATAGATCATCATACGTGGGAAGTAGCGGGGTGGGCGGGGTGTGATCGGGTCACGCGTCTTACGCAATTTTAGTCGCCATGAGTCAGTTCACGGCATTCAAGCGTTTTACGAAAATGGTCATTCTTACATTATTGTGCGGCGTATATTCAGAGTTAAATTCAATTTACGGAGTATCCGGCAGTGTCCTAGTACTCAGTTGCTAAAACAATGGCTGAAGAGGTTCCAAGAAACTGGTTCGACGCTACCAATGAGACGTCAAGGTCGCCCCCGTACTTTACGCACGGAGCAAGCGATTCAGGAGGGTAATCGATCTGTCCAAGAAAATGCGGAACTCTCTACGCGACGACGTTCAGCGACTTTGGGGATTTCGCGAAGCAGCTTAAGACGAATTTTGAGACAAGATTTGTAGCTTCATCCTTATAAGATCCAGTTGGTGCAAGAACTTTCCCATGATGACCATACAAAAAGGGCGTCATTTTGCACCTTGATGTTAGAGCGGTTTTCCAACTTCGGGAACATCCTTTTCTCGGACGAAGCCCACTTTCACCTGAACGGATTTGTCAACAAGCAGAATTGCCGTTTCTGGAGTGCTGAACAGCCTTTGCGCAAGCATCAAAAGCCACTCCACTGCCAAAAAGTGACGGTTTAGACTGCCATTTCAGCCAAAGGGCTGATTGGGCCTTATTTCTTTGAAAATTCTCGAGCTCACGCAGTAACCGTTAACACAGACCGTTATGTGGAAATGCTTCAAAAGTTTTTAAGGCCAAGCCTTTGGTGGGCTGCAAGAGTACAACTCCCTGACCTGGTTCTGGCAGGATGGGGCCACCTACCACACGTCTAATGCCAGCATGGAGGTCGTACTGGAGCTGTTCCCCGGTAAAGTCATCTCAAAGAGAGGTAACATCGAGTGGCCACCACGAAGCCCAGACATGTCCCCACCGGATTTATTTTTATGGGAATTTCTCAAGAATAAGGTCTATTCCAATAAACCGAGGACAATTACTGCCATAAAAGCGAACATTCGAGCAGAAATGGCGACCATATCGACAGCAATTTGCCGGCGTGTTTTTGAAAATTTAAAGTCCCGCTTAGAAGAGTGTTTGCGGCGAGACGGGGAACACCTAGACGATGTTATTTTCAAGAAGTAAATTAATAGTTACTTTTTGAATAAACTCTCTAAGTATTATCAGTCTTTTTTAGTATGGGTTTCAAAAGTGAACTTTATTCTGGCCCACCCTGTACTAACAGAACGTCGTCCCGGTGAATTCAAGAAGAATTAATCAATGTTTTATTTTAACTTACTGTTTTATTTCACGGTTGTGTATATTTTTGACTTTATGCTTAAATTTGAAAATTGATTAAAGAAACTAAGGTTAATCATGTGTTTTATTACCACTATATAGCATACTATAATCCGAATGCCTCGATAATCCGGAAAGGGCCTTGTTTTTGCCTCTTCGGATTAACGAGGCTCTACTGTAATTACAAAGACTTACGCGGATATAAAGCTTTTAAATACAAAGGTTTTTAAAAGATAAACACTCCTTTTCAAGAAAAGCCGTACTGTTCTGGTCTGACCTACCAACCATTGCGATAATTGTATCGACGAAAGAATATAAGCTTGTACAATCTTAATATCAAACAGATCACAAAATCATGTTAAATTAAAACCTTATTTTGATGGCGATACAAGTCGTGAGCACAAATTGTATCTACACAGTTGCAGATAAAAAAGTTCCGATTGGTAAAGTGCTAGCAAGGACGAGAAGCGAATGAATGTGTACTGTATTAAAATGGTAGTGCATACGCGAATTACAATCGCTATATTGTGGCTCACAACTCGTGCCGCTACCTACACAATGCCTATTTTGTAAATAAAGGATAGCAATCAGTCTACATATGCACCTGTTTATATTATTTATCTATTTAAGCTTGTACAATAAATTAAATGCTTACATTGTGTTAATTAAATATAGTGATAAAGTCATGATTCTTTTTAAAACTTTCTAGTTCTTCTTCACTGATGTCTTCATTACCTTGAATGTCCAATTTTTCTAATTCAATACTTGGAAAACCTTTTAATGTGTGTAGTTTGTTGTTTCTTAAAATTAATATCTGAAATATATAAATATATTTCTAAAGATAATACATATAAAATGACCTTATGATAATACATAATGAATGAACAAATAGCAAAACAAAAATATAATATCTTTATACAACACGTAACATAATTAACGCACTTTGAGGTTTTGTATTATTACTAATTCTGTCATTCAATAAAAATAAAGAAAAATGAACTTTACTTCAAGCACGTTAAAGTCTTTGCGTTCGTGGATTTGTAGTGTGACCACAACATTCTTCCGGAATTAGTATAACTAATTTGATAAACAAAAATGTTTAACTGAACATTCAGTGTATGTATTGTGATTATAACATAATATACTAATTAGGGTGTCTGAGGGTGTGCGTTAATTACGTTACATATTGTATATATAAATTACGTGTCACGTTGTTTGTCCGCGATGGACTCCTAAACTACTTAACCGATTTTAATCAAATTTGCACACCGTGTGCAGTTTGGTCCAACTTGAGAGATAGGATAGGTTTTTTTGTCCATGGCCACAATTTTTTTGCGAATTTAAGGATTTTTAATAGGACATGACAGGGTCGTCGAAAAGGGCAGAACAACGTCTGCCTGGCAAGCTAGTATACTATATAACATATTTAAAAAAATTACACAGACTACAGAAAATAAAGTTGAAACTTCAGTACCTACCTTACAGTGTTGTAGATATTTTAAAGAAGGCAGTATGTTCGAACTTAAGTATTGATTAGATAAATCAATAATTTCACAAAAACTGTAATATTGCAAATGAGGTAAACTTGTTAATTTATCAGAAAATGATGGTCTGAAGACAAGATTTTCATATTCATAATCTAATGGCAATTGGTTCTCTATATTCCACTTGGATATCAAGTCATTATAGTATCCAGCTCTTTGTTCATCCAGATTTTTTAATTTTTTTATATTTACTATTGCTTCATTATGATACAATTTAGCGTTAATACAATGTAAGAATACAGTAGTAGTTAGAAGTGTCCCTGGAAAATAAATTTAAAAGAATGTGAAAACCATAATAATTAAACAAAAAAAGTTAAATATACTTATATTATGTTTAATGTATCGATCGATCTCTTTTTAAATACTATTGGTACAGGAGGATTTATTTACATGATTTATTTTTACGTTTGTCAATCTTTTTCGTATAAAAAATAGAAACTCATAATACAAGTTTTGCTTCATCATCTATCATAATAAAATTATATAGTGTGGCAAGAGTTAGATGACAGCAATGTGATAGATTTCATGCCTAACAGAATTTCCAAAGACCTTTGGAAATTCTATTAGGCGCAGAAATTTATATATTATATCACTACTTGACATTAATGTAAGACGCACCTCTATCTATTCATATCGCATATCCATATGATATACCTTATCATTCTTAAATTAATTCTTTATATCATTACTCTCATATCTGGCCTATTAAAATAAGTGGACTATTATTTCACCGAAACTTGGATGGTGATGTAGCAACAGTGCCAAATTGACTGCCGGTATGTGGAAGTGCTGAAGTATTTGTATAATAAGGCTATCCAACTGGAGTAAGACACAGAACAGACACAGAAATAGGACGTTTTGAAGTTACTAGCCTGGAAAGGATAATATAGTATCAAAATTAATGACGAGTACATCAGTCATGTTTGATTTGCTAACAATATGTATTGGCAGAATCCCTCAATATAGGTCTTAAAACAAACATAAACAAGACAAAGGTCACGTCTTTGTCACACTTGAAATTGTTGATAAGTATGTTTACCATTTGTTGGTAATTGTAGATGTGTGTTGCAAGTGGATTAATATGTGGTGGTATTTCAGCGAGATTTGGAGAGGACTACGCTCCTGAAAGATTTCGTACAGAGGATATCCATAGTAGAACCAAATTAATCAATATAGCCTATATTGGAAGAGCTTTACTCGTATATCTCGAAGAACTAACAACGGATGGAGAAGGTTCTCGGAGGGTAGCCCATTACTGTAACGAAGTGTAGGGCGCCCCCTCCCCCTCACTAGATAGAATGAAACAATCTAGTAAGAGATGCAGAAAGTCGACGGATATAGGTGGCTTAGAACCAAGCTTTGTAATATTCTTTGTTTAGGAGTGTACTTGTCATGATAAAAAATTGCTTTTATTGTTGCAGTTTGTAGATAATATTAAATACACAAGCGCAATCTCAGTTTAGCAGGTAATAGCAAAGCAATGGTAATGTTGCCAGAAGCAAACTATATTAACGTTATAATAAAGATATTAATAGTTATATTGCAACCATCCGCTAAATTAAATAAAACGCACTCCCTCAATTGCTAGCGGTCAGTTGCCGTAGAGTCAACATCACTTGAAGATGCCTCGTGTAGAGGCGAAACACGTGTCGTATTATCATCGATGGTGTGTCTTTCCTAGAATAGTGGCGTTGGGAGTAGTGGTGCTGGGATTAGTGCACGCAATTGAGGGAGTGCGGGAGGTGCTTTTCAAACTATGGAAGACACGTCATTTTATTTAATTTAGCGGATGGTTGCAAAATAACTATTAATATCTTTATCATAATGGATTTCCGCAAAGTAACGCCTGATTCTATCTACACTAATATTATAAAGAGGAAAGATTTGTTTGTTTGTTTGAATTGAATAGGCTCTGAAACTACTGACCCGATTTGAAAAATTCTTTCACCATTAGAATCCTACATTATTCCTGATGAACATAGGCGATATAACGTTTTCAGAAAATTTAGGGATCCGTATGAAAACTTCGTTAATGTAACCCAAGGTGTGAAAAAATACCAAAAAAAAACCTTATTTCGCGTACGCTGCGGAAACTATTGACAATAGAGCAAAGCTACAGTTTTATGGAGGACATCAATATCTACATAAAAGTCTGCAATACCATATCTTTATAGTTATCTCACAATAACTACTTTTCCATGTTAAAATATTCAATAGTAACGTCGAAAAATCCTTATATCGCGTACACTGCCAGCACCATGCGATGCGGGTGTCACTGGGGTGTGGAAGGGTGGGGAAGTCTATGTCAAAAAATAAATTAATTTTGCAAATTTTTTAGCTAAAATGATTGAACTAAATGAGCGAGGTGTCATATCATGTCGCGCGGCGGAGACGCGTGATATACGCGGGTGAAACCGCGGGGTACAGCTAGTCAATTATATTAACGTTGTTGGGATATCAGCAATAACTAAAATACAGACTCAAAAGCGGATATATCGAGATGGACATATAGGCCTATAATATAATACTTAGAGGTTGTTTCTTAAGAGTTGTTTCTATAAATTAAAATCTTAAATCAGCGAAACTCTCACAGATTGCTTTGAAATTTAGACTCAATTTTGCATTGGAATATGCATGAATATGACAAAAGAAATATTTATATAATTTCTTTTTTTTTTCTTTTTAATTTAGCCAGGCTGAACCACAGTGGAGCTTACAAAAATAACAATAGTTCAAAAACAAAATAGGCATTTTGTTTTCAATTATATATTATTACTTTTATTGGAATATTAAGTACAAAAACTTACATTTGTTGTCTGGTTCCAAAAGAAGCAATTGGCGACATGCTTCAAGTTGCTCATTTAGTTCTTCAATAACGGGCTGAGAATATTTGTTTTGAAAACAAATTTCACTCTTACCAATGTAAATAAAAGGTTTATATTTTACGCATTTAAGAACATAGTGTCCTTCATACTCATCTTCATATTCTACCTTCAAAGTATAAGAATAATGAAAAACTTCCACCCAATAGCAAATAAATTAAATAAGTTTAAAAGCCGGTTGTGTTGCGAATCTTACCTTGACATCGATATCATCATTTATGGTTACATTGTGTTTAAAAATCCACAGACAATCATGATTGTTTCCATTACAAGAAATCCAATCACCATTTATGGCAATATTATCAAAAAAGATTCTTGTTTTTGATTGAACATAATTGTGAGAAACCTGTTTGCTGAATGCAACAGTTGTTTTCATTTGTGTTACCGTACATACTACAAGACTAGTCACAGTTTTAACAGCGCCTGAAAATAATTTAAAAATAATTATAAAATGTTGATATGATTTCTGGACAAATATATTAAATACTTGCTCTTTACCCAAAAGCCAACGCTGATAAAACCATGCACTAGTATCATCAGGATCAGTAAATGCTGCATTTTGTACCATCTTTAATTCATGTTTATGGTGTTTGTCTTGTATTGGCCGACCACCTGTAATAATACGACTTTAAGTTTTTATAATGATAGGATATTGTTGTTTTTAGCCATAGAAAATTAAAACATGAAAGATATTAAAACTTACCTTCGACATCAGGATATAATTGTAATAGCATTTTACTTCTATAATGCCAAGCGGAGTAATTTGAGAAATTATCAAGTAATTTCTCTGTTGTAAAGTCAAATTCATCTTGTAACGGAGGCTTACACTGGCTCACAACGAATCTGCGATAGTCCCAGGTATGAACTTAAAAAAAATACAGATTAATTAAAATAATAAATCATAGTATAATGAACTACCACTACTACCACAAAAAGCCAGCAATGCACTTGCAATCTCTTCTTTAAAAATATATATAAGATGGCGCAAATTCTGTAACAATATACAAACTCAGTCAAAAGGGGTAAGAAAATTTTTAGCCCAATGAAATAATCAGGACGAAGTAAGTACTCGCTGAACGAAAACGAATAAAATAAAATCTTGAATGCAGCGACGGGATGGAAGATTCACTTTTCGTACTACACAGATCAACAGGATTGGCTGCTCGGGTGAATACGATAGACGATAGACGTTTCTTATACAGGCAGAAACGACGTCATGGCTTTGGCCACAGTCCAACTCGACTCACTAGTTCAGGAGGGGAACCAAATAAATATCGTGACTGTAACTGGTCTATGCAACAATGTTGCCGAATGCGAACGGGGCTGACAATTTGGCGACATCTTTACGAAACCACCAGTTTGACTTAAGCCCTGCAATTAATCACAATACATGTCATAACAAAATATTTTGTGCTTACCTATGAAAAGTTATATGTGGGACACTCAATAAGTTTTGAGATACCTATACAAAAAGTATTCTAGATACTATTAATATTTATTTTATATCTTTTCAAAATATTCTCCATCATGCTCTATACAAAGTTCCATTCACCTAACCCAACTCTGAAAACACTTTTGAAAGTCTTGATCTGACAGGTCGGAAATTGCTTCTTCGTAGGCAGCCTTCTTTGGCACTTTAAAAAAATTGGGAGTAAAAAGAAATCGCAAGGAGGTAAGTCAGGGCTGTAGGGTGGGTGACTTAGAGTTTCAACACCAGATTCCTCAATAAATACTTTTGTTCTAAGGGAAATATTTAAAGAGGCGTTATTTATGATGCAGCATGATTCCCCGAAGCCCGGTCTTTGGTCTTCTCTCCCGCACAGCTTGAAAAGAGTAATGAGTTTTGGATAATGAAACTGTAGTACCATTTACAGTTGACTGTCCTAGAATTTTACAGCATTGACGTAAAAAAATATACGCTCCGCGAAAAAAAACTAGCCACCATTTTTAGCCGATGATGCGAGGTTTTTTGCAGTTTTTTCGGTAGTGTCCTTTTGAGTAGACCCATATCGACGATTGCCTTTTATTTTCTGGATCATATTGATAGATCCATTTCTCATCACCAGTAAAGATTTCTGAAACACGTCTAGATGCCCCGTTTTCAAAACGTAGACGCATTTCTTGATACCAATCCCTACGAGTCTTTTTTTCACTTTCGGAGAGCAAACGAGGGATCCATCGACAACAAAGCTTCCTCACTCCAAGATGTTGATGTAGGATGGTATGAATGCTCCCCGAACTAATGCCTACAATCTTTTCGATGTCCGTATATGTGATTCGTGGGTCTTCTCACACCAACATTTCAGTAGTCCATATAAACTACTCAAAACAAAATAGGGCCCACCATGTTTTATAAATGAATTTTACGGATTCTTTTTCTTTTTTTCAGTTTTTATGATTAGGAATGAATAAATTAAGGTTTTCGAAAGTGTGTGAACTAGGCCTTGCATTCGAATATTCGAATAATTCGAATAATATACCTTGTGCAAATATTCGAATATTAAATCAGCTATATTCGAATATTCGACCCATTTTCTGAAAGCCAAACTCGGAAAAAAAATATTACTACTGTGCACAAAATATTACTTTTGAAGTTCGCTTGCGACATTTCTAGGGTGCGTCGTGCTTTGTTCCCCCCGACCCGACAGGGTTCGTCAAAGCTCGGAAGCGATTAGAAAGTTGTTTGTAGTTTGTCTGCCATTTGCATTTTGTGCGCGTGCGACGGCGAAGCGTGGTTATAATTTTTTGTTTTTTATAATTGAGGTTTTAGGCTTTTTCAGTGAGTTTTGTTATGCCAAAGTCCTACTTGTCTATCCACCTACTACCCAGGAAAGGAATTACGTGTATATTTTTCAATGTAAGTAGCTATATTTTTATTTTTGAATGACAGTGAAGCACCTTTGCACGTGTGCATTTTGTGTCACGTATAGGTATGACAGCGGCGAAGGCATTTTTATATACGGCCAAGTAACTTTTTCATATAATGTGCGCAAAATTTTTATTTTTTGAGCAGAATGCCCACTCGTTTTAATATGTTAATATTAATATTGTCGTCTCTACAAATAGTGATATATTTTTGTTTTTTAAGCCTCGCTCGCAACTGTATTTGTCTATATATTACGTAAGGGTAATATGGTCATCCGGTTAATATGGTCACTTTCTTATAACTCTAAAACTACAGCCTTGTTTGCGTAGATGACTTTGTGATACGATAGCTCTTCATCAGTCAATCAAATAATAAAAGGTTAAAAGAGCGCCGCTTTATCGACGCGATTTTGACAGTTGGTATTATAGTAATATTTTAGTCGATTTTAGTATAGTGTAGTTAGTTTTTTTATTAAGTTGACTTTTCGAAGTGTTCATAATTATTGCCAAGGCTTGTTTGCAATATTTTGTTAATATATTAGTCATAGTATACGTCCTTGTGTTTTTTGTTTCTGTCCTCCTCCTAGTTTTGGTTTTATAGGGCGGCAAAGCTTAAGGTGACCATATTACTCTCACGTACCTTATTCATTATGAATATATATCACACAGGCCTTTAAGGTATTTTTTGATGTTGCAGGCTTTCGGTTTATGTCTATATGTCACACAGGCCTTTAAGGTATTTTTGATGTTGCAGGCTTTTGGTATTGAACTGAACATTCAAATTCAATCATGGAGCAAGATAAACTTGAATTCAAAGAGTACGTCAAAGGTTTGCGAGAGAAGTCTTCGGTGTGGAACTTTTTTTTGAGGACTTCAGACGGGATTCACGCGCAGTGTAAAAAGTGTAAAAAGGTTATTAAATGCCGAAACACAACTACATGTCTACATAACCATTTAAAACTCCACCCTACTCAACCAAATGTCGATGAATGTTCGGCAACCCCGACATCGACCACACGTTTAAATCTACAAGAAAAAGTTGACGAAAATGAGCCAAAAAAGAAGAAAATGAAAGGAATTGATGCATACTTTAAAAATCCTGAGGATGATATGGAGAATGTGATATCAAAAATGACTGCTTGTGACGGTCTTCCATTCAGCATTTTCTGTACCTCTGAATCCATTCGAAATCTCTTTAAAAAAAGTGGCTACGACGACTTGCCGAAGTCACCGAACACAATCAAGAAGATCGTAGTAGAAAAGAGTGCACAATTAAAGGGTGATATGAAGAAAGAATTGGAGAAATTAAAGGCCCAAGGAAATAAATTTTCCGCTTCCCTGGACGAATGGACTTCAGCTGGTAACCGACGTTATATGAACATTAACATTCATTGTTCAAATTTCCAAGGCAAGGGATATAGAAATTTGGGACTCGCGAGAATAACTGGCAGGGCAACGGCGGAGCGTTGTGCTAATATTTTGAAGGACAAGTTAGCATCCTATGATCTATCTTTGGAAGAGGACATAGCATGCATAGTGACTGACGGAGCAAGCGTGATGTGCGCTATGGGTCGACAAGTGCCTTCGTACCATCAATTATGTTTAGCACATGGTATCCAATGTGCAGTGCTGGATGCTATATACAAAAATAATCAAGATGAGCAAGAAGAGGTAGAATCTGCAGAAAACCAAGAGGAGACAAATGAGGATACTGACTCTGACAGTGATAGTGAGGAAGGAGGATTTGTAGTCGAGCAACACCTGAACATAAATCGAGACCTCCATTTATACAGGGATATGAATTTAAAAAATGTAATAGAGAAAGTGCGGAAAATAGTAAAATTTTTTAGGAAGTCACCCACCAGAAAAGAGATTCTCGATAACTATCTTCAAGAGAAACAGAATAAAATGGGTTTGATCCTAGATTGTAAAACCAGGTGGAGCAGTTTAACCGATATGATCACCAGATTTTTGGCGTTAAAAGGCCCTATTTTGAAGACTCTTATTGATTTAAAGTACGATATCACATTTAGTTCAGGTGAGCTGGCTTTACTGCAAGAATTGGCCACTTCTTTGAATATTGTAAAGGCAACAGTAGAGGCGCTTTGCCAAGAAAATGCAAATCTGCTTACTGCGGAAACAGCCCTTCAATTTATGGTTGCTAAATTAGAAAAGACGAACAGTTTTATCAGTGACAGGCTACTCGAAGCTCTGAAGATTAGAATTGCTCAGAGACGCTTACCAAATTTAATATGCACTTTGAAATATCTCCACAATCCATGCAAATATTACGCAGAGCCACCTTCGTCTATCTTTCCATCACCAGGCAATAACATTATTACAGAAGTAATAACTGAAATAAACGAGAGATACTTTTCTAAAAGACAAAATTCTAATAATGACGAAGATGACATAACCCTAGTTCAACTTCAGCAGCGGCAACGCCAGCATCAGCTACAAAACGAGTCACACCAGGAATCAACTGAAATGAGCTTTAAAGAAGAGTTACAAAAAATGATCAATGACACTAATTCTGCAACTCCTTCGACGTCAACAGCAAATTTATCAGACAGAGAAGAGTTAGAAACGTCAGTGCGAATGCAGATGGCGCTATTTGACAGAGGAGGTCCTAGACAAGTCCATTTGAGCCAAGCGTATGACTTCCTCATGTGTATACCACCTACAAGTGTAGAGTGTGAAAGAGTGTTTTCATCAACAAAATACATTTGCAACCATTTAAGGTGTTCTTTAAAAGATGATTCCCTAGACGCGCTAAGTTTCCTTAGGTCCCATTTACAAGGAAAACGTTGAAGATTTTATTTTTATTTTTATTGTATATATGATACCCATTCACTTTCGCCTTGAATGTACTACTTTGTTTTTACGGTACGAATTTGTAGGTGTAAGTGTAAGAATAAGCCAAAGTTAGATGATAAGACTAAAACGTATTTTATTTTTGTGCAATTTGATCTGATTCTGATCTCATAAATTGTAATACCGATTAATTATTTGTATTTTATTTTTATCTTAGGTGAAATTTTTTTTTAATCTTTTAAGTTTTGTAAGTAAGTTATATGTAAGTTTGCAATGTGCATCATATGTAACGTTACTAAGAACCAAAAATAATCTTTAGAATTTAATACTTTATTCATAGTTATGTAACTAAGATTTTAAGCATGGTTTTGTATTTGTAATAGATTTTTTGATATCATTATTATTATATAAATATTATTACAATACTCAGATCTCGATTTATAAATAAAACTGTTGTGTAATTGTGATGTGGTTGTGTTGTTAAGCACCAACTTTTTATAGTTTTTTGTGGGACTGCATTAGTGCCGTAACAGTAAAATTCCAAACAGTTCTTTAATTTTTAACTACGATTTTTATTGATTCAGAGAAATAAGACTCTAAGTAAGAGATCAGCAATTAAAAATATGATTATTATTACAGCTTTTGTTTTTTCTTTAACTATTCGAATATTATTCGAATAATACCCGAAAAAAAGTCGAATATTCGAATACCAAAAATTTTCGAATATTTGCAAGCCCTAGTGTGAACATTAACAAGAGTAAGTTTTGTCAATTTTATGGAATTTAGTCAAAATTTACAGTTTTTAGGAAGTTTACAGAAATTATTGATTTAAGTAAAGTTTGATTTTAATTTTTATTATCGACTAAATCAATGAGTTTGATGGTGCTTAATAGCGAGTAGGTTTTCCTCTGTTCCGTATGCACTCTCTGAATCTATCTGGGACACTTTCAATCAAGTGGGTGATGTTTTCCTCAGGTATTCGCTCCCAACACAATTTTAGGGCGTTTATGAGCTCTTGTCTATTAGTCACATTACTGAAGTTCGATTTGAGGCTTCTTTTCAATTGGTCCCATAAATGTTCAATGGGGTTAAGGTCGGAACTCATGGCAGGCCACGGTAAAACCGTAATATTGGCTTCAGAGAGAGCTCTCTGGGTTGTTCGCGCTGTAATGTAGGCGAGCATTGTCTTGCATAAAGACGAAGTTTTCACCCACTCTTTGTGAAAATGGGATGACATGGGGCCGAATTATTCGATCGACGTACCGGGAGGCAGTTATGGAGCCTTCTTCCAGAATTACCAGCTCAGTTTTACCGAGCAAGCTTATTCCAACCCACACCATAACATTTGGACCTCCAAAACGATCCGTTTCAAGTATGCAAGGTTCTGAAAAACGTTCTCCTTCTCTTTTCCATACGCGCACTCGACGATCATCGCTGAAAAACTTCACTTTACTTTCGTCCGTAAAGTGTACATTTCTCCAGTTGTCCATTGTCCTCTCCGCATGCTCGCGAGCAATCCTCAAACGTGATGCACGATGCGCTCTTGTCAATTTTAGTCGAATAACACGAGATCTGGAACGTTGTCCATCTTCATTTCGAATGGTTTGATCACTAATTTGTGTGCCAGTCGATTGCCGCAGTCGATTTTGTAAGACGCGGGTGGGAATCGTACGCTCTCGACGTGCAGTCAATCTGATATACCGGTCTTCCTGGACGGTTGTAGCTCGCGCTCCTCCTGATCCAGAACTCCTCGCGACACTACCTGTCTCCAGAAAGCGTTCCCACGCTTTTCGAATAGCTCGTCGCGACACACCAAGACGTCTTGCCACTGATCTCTGAGATTCTCCCTCCTGAAGAATAAACACTGCTCTTGTTGCTGTTTCCACATTCATATGACGCCGAGAACCAGGAATAATGATCGCGAGTAACACCGAAATCAAGTCAAAATGAAAAAAGTAGACGTGCGACTGTAACATTCAGAATGTGACTGAGGGTATAAGTGCCTGAGAATTTGAGTAATAAACGTTTTTGGGAGTACTTCACTTTTTTTGTCTACCCACCATTGAATTCCCTACTTGAAACATTGATAACGTTAGATAAACATGTCAACAATACTTCGAAATGTTTAACTTCACTATTTTGCTACCCACAAAATTTTTTTAGACGAAATTCAAGATTAACTTAGAGTGGGCCCTATTTTGTTTTGAGTGGTTTATTTACTGCCGTTACTGCTGTTTGCGGGGCCCCGGTTCTTTGGTCATCTTTAAGGTTAATTTTACCTCTTGTGAATTCAACAAACTACCTAAAAATTGTTGCGCGTGATGAAGTTGAGTCCCCTAATACTGATTGTAACCACTGTAAACTTAATAGTTCGGTTAAACCAATTAAAATCATAATAGATATAATAATTTGTCTTGGGTCGCTCACATTAATATGATTAGCAGAAAAGTGAACTACTCTTTTCAATCTCTCAAGCGTCTCCAGATGTTTTACCGTTAAAAACTAAGATAACCTTAGCTCAAGCACTTCTTCTTCCTCTCATTGACTACGCTGATGTTAGTTTTTTGGATGCTTCAGAGGAGCTGTTGAACAAACTGGAACGTGTTCAAAATTTGTGTATACGTTTTATTTTCGGTCTTCGTAAGTTCGATCATGTTTCAGAGTACAGGGCTCAATTAAAATGGCTTCCTATCCGTAGACGTCGAGACTTACATGTGTTATCATTTCTATACTTTCTACTCTTTAATCCTCTTGCACCTCCATATCTCCGTGAGCGTTTTGAGTATCTTGTACCTCGTGAAACTCAGTGCCGGACCACTAAACAACTACTTCTCAAAACTCCTTCTCATTTCACAAGCCGATGTGGTGGATCCTTTACTGTAAGGGCGGTCAAGCTATGGAACTCACTTCCACATGACATACGTGCTAGCTCTTCTCTTGATATATTTCGGAGCAGAGTAAAGAAATATCTGTCAACTTAGAATTATAAATATTTACATATTTTATGTAGTTATATGTGTAATTGTATATATATGTATGTGTCTATGTATGTATATATATATGTATATATATATGTATATATATATGTGTGTGTATATGTGTATATATGTATATATTTATTGTCTTTATTGGTATATATGTATGTAAATTAATAGAAATAAGAATAAAAGAAATAAGAAAATAAATTATACTTATATGTTAATTGTTAACTGTAACTTATAGCCAATTTCTATTAAGTAGCGTTATGTTAATTATTAAGTACGCACGCTGCTACCTACTTGCTTTATATATAAAACTATTTCTCTCTCCCAATAGGTTTGCTGGAAGAGAACTCTTATTAGGGTTAAGCTCGCCTTTGTACATTTATTTAAATATTTAATAATTGTTACCAACTTATTGTGTGTACAATAAAGAATAAAGAATAAAGAATAGATCATAGCGCGTAGATGTTCATGGTTAAGATCTATCCATCCATCGTTTTAAATGAAAAGCGCGGGAAACATTGCAGAAAAATTAATAGAACTTTGTTTTTTTAATATTGAGAAGTTGGCCTATAGTTCTATTTTTAAATAAATTTGCTTTTTAGTAACATATAAAACGGGTGCATTCCATTTTTAAGTACCGAGCATGTCAAAACCTATTGAGTGACTTACGCACCATATTTTTTATAGTTAGATGTCTTATTTGATTTCCCTCACCATCTAACTTATCAGGGAGGCATTTTGATAGATTATTTGCTTAGAAATGTTTTAAGTGGCAATGTTATTATGTGCACAAGGATCTAGCTACAGGTCATATAAAAAATTTAAGTACCACATATGTAATACACATAGCCTCTAAAGCAGCCATGTGTGGCGACCATAGGTGCCGTGTGTGCGCAGTCAATTGGCCTCCCTTTATATTCTTTGGTCCTGTTTTTGATAATAGTTTTCCTTTACCAGAAACACGGTCTCTAGGGTCACAGGCAGTTGGGGTGTGGTTTGCGAACCACGAGAAGCACGATATCTCGGAAGTGATTTTAAGTCATCATGATAGCACTGCATGAGGTATAGTAAATATTGCCCCCCCCCCCCCCAAGCACACTAAATATACAAAGCGATGGATGGACTCCATTTGCATTCTAAAAAGAGATCCAGAGATCTATTTTCTGCGTTGATGCCGACCACCAAGTCTAAAACATTGTAGTCGGTATGTCTGACATAACCTTTACATTATCTCAATATATAGCCTAGTACTTTCTGAAAGTCAGACGGTATATACTCAACAATCAGGCTAAAACCAAAGTAACACTACCTACTATCTACATTACAATAACAACAATGAAGATCAAGGCAGCAGCACACCCGAGTTACAGTATAATACGTAACTCACATATTGAATACGGTCGTACGTAGCGGGCTAAATATCTATTGGTACTTTTAAATAAAACCAACAGATATCTTGATTAGGTATATGTATTACTTTCTTCCAATATCCAATATCGTTCATCGTTCACTTTTTTATAAAGCACACAAACGCCTTATGCAATTAATACACCTCGAACCATACCGCGAGGTAATCTACTACTAGCGACATCTATTGTTCACAAGTAAAATTAAAACACTTTATATTGATCTGATTACATGCGAATCGTGAACATTCCGCCCACCAAGGACATTATCAAAGATATGTCCTTTAATTTTAAAGTAAAGTAACAATAACAAAGGAAAACATAAAACTATTATTATTCTAAATACACAAAAATTAGGCGAGATGAGAACTAATAATTGTCTTAATATAACTAAAGCAACACATTACTATACTACCATAAGCTTAATACAATTTTAAATAAAAACAAAAAATAAATAACGCAAAAAAATCTTCAATTTGTTACAAACAGAAACTACAATACACATACAATTTCATACATTTACGTCTTTACTTATTAATCTGATATAGGTAGGATACATAAACGGGATGTTGGCCGTTTAATTACAGATTTTTTAGTTTTTAATGTGACCACTCGAGTGATATTATCGGGGCCGGGATGTTTTTGTAATATTCGACCTAGCAACCAGTGAGCAGGAGGCAAATCATCTTCCTTTATTAAGACGATATCCCCGATTTGGGTGTCCACGCCCTTTCGAAACTCTTATGGACCAGCATAATCAACCCCACTATAGAGAAATGCTCTAGATGGAGTAGCACGCACTGGTGGTAATTGACCCATCAGTTGGGTTTTCGTATTGGCCCTTTGTCTTATACATGTCACACATCTGCGAACATGTTGCCTCACTAGGCTCTTTAGACCAACTATCCAATAAGTGGATCGCAAATAATTCATCATTAATTGAGGTCCACCGTGTAAAGTCTTATGGTGTGCATCAGAAATAATTAATCTGGTTAAGTTAGAATTATGTGGCAGTACTATAGGATGTTTGGCATCTTCATGCATAGATGATGCTTGAAGACGACCACCAACTCTTAAAATTTTATTTTTATCTAAGTAAGGCGACAGAGATTTTATTTTACTACCCTTTGCCTGCACATTAGCCCTTTTCTCAATCTCTGCATATTCTTCAGCAAATTCTTGTTTTTGACACAGTCTTATACAACAAATTAATGCTTTATCCAATTCTTTCTTTCTCAAATATTTTGTATGTTCTTCGGTATTCTTGTATCTTTTTAAAGTCCTTTTAAAACGCCTACAATACGCTACAACTCTAAGTAGCTTACTGAGACTAGAATATCGGTCTAATATGGAAACATCAATTGAAGTTACATGAGATGTTATGGCTTCTTCTAAATGAATATCTGATTCCAATAGTTTCTCATAGACTACCGTCTTATTTGTGAGAAATTTTGGACCAGACATCCATGTTTTACAATTGATTAGCTCTGATGGTAAAAGGCCTCGTGATGCGTAATCCGCCGGATTGTCTCTCGACTTTATGTGAGCCCAATGACTCGAATCTAGTGATGTTAGGATCTCCGAAACGCGATTCGCAACAAAAGTCTTCCAACGGCTAGGATGACCCGTTAACCACGCCAACACAACGGTTGAATCTGTCCACGCTCGTACATTATACAAAGGAATTTTTAAAACTTCTGCGACTTCTAAGAGCAAGCGCGTCAGCAGCACAGCACCACATAATTCTAAACGAGGAATGCTTATCCTTTTTATGGGAGCGACTCTCGTTTTTGCTGCTAAGAGGGACACGTAAACGTTGCCTTTACTGTCTATTATGCGAATGTACACGACTGCTGCATATGCTATATTAGAAGCGTCCGAAAACCCGTGCAATTCGACACTTGAATCAGTTGTCTTTGTTCCGCACCATCGAGGAATATGGATTTTCGTGAGTAGTGGTAACTCTTCACGGTAAGTCAGCCATTCCTTTAATAATTTAATTGGAACCTCTGCATCCCATTCTAGACCCGTTAACCATAGCTTTTGTATAAATGATTTGGCTACTACAATACAAGGTGCTATCCAGCCCAATGGGTCGAATAACCGTGCTATGTCTGAAATAATACGTCTTTTTGTTGCAGGTTTGACCAGAACCGGAAGCTGCACTGAGAAATGGAACTCATCATTACTGCGACTCCAGGTAAGTCCCAATATTTTTATTGTAGAATCTAACTTTATTTCTAGATCTTCCCTTTCTTTATTTTCATCTGTCATACTCCAACCAATACATTCTCTATCCTCATCCTTCCTTATCTCTTTAAGTAGTTCGTTTTTATTGCTATTCCACTTTTGTAATTCAAAACCTCCTCCCTTTAATAATTTCTTCATTTCCTTATATATTTCAACTCCTTCTTTTACAGTTTCACAGCCAGTCATAAGATCATCCATATAGAAATCTTGTAATATTATATTCCTTGCATGAACATACTTCTCTCCGTCATCAATCGCTAACTGTTGCAAAACCTTAACGGCTAAATATGGAGCAGACGCCGTACCAAAAGTTACCGTTACCAGCTCGAAATCCTGGATTTTACTTTCCTGATTATTTCTCCAGACTATTCGCTGATATGCTGCATCTTCATCAGTAACACGGACTTGTCGGTACATTTTTATGATATCGGCTACCATTGCTATTGGGTGACATCTCCAGCGTAAGACAAGGTGACGCAAGTCGGATTGTAAAGTAGGGCCGACCATTAAAACATCATTTAATGAAACTCCATTTTTGTTTTTAGTAGATGCATCAAAGACTACCCTAAGTTTGGTGGTGGCCTTGTCCTCTCTTAAAACCGCGTGATGTGGTAAGTACACTCCTTCTTCTTTACTATCTACTGGCCTCATATGATTCAAATTCAAGTATTCCTGAATTACATTTGTATATCTGTTTCTAAATTCTTCATCCTTCATTTTCCTCTCTAAGGCTAACAATCTTTTCACAGCTATCTCCCGTGAACCGCCTTGTTTACAGGATGGGCCTTCATCACGAAACGGTAATTTCACCACATATCGACCTTCTACTGTTCTTGTCGTCGTTGCTGCGAAAATCTCCTCACATTTCAGCTCTTCCTCGGTAAGTATCCTTTTAGATATACCTGATTGATCTGATTCTATTTCCCAGAATTTTCTAAGAATTTTATCTTCTTTGATCTGAGAGTGCAGTACTGTAACTGCTGGTGAGTTGCCGCAATCTTCAGACATTACAAGACCAGAAATGATCCACCCTAAGGTAGTGCATTGAGCAATAAGAGTTCCAGTAGGACTTCTCGTTACTCCTTCCTTCAAAATCTGGCAGTAAATGTCTGCACCAAGCAGAATGTCAATTTTATTCGGTAAATAATATTCTGGGTCTGCCAACTGAACATTTTGTATTTCAGCCCAAGGTAAACAGGCAACCTTTTTACCAGGTAGGTAAGTAGTAATATTATTTAAAACATAAGCTTTCACTTCAAGGTGAAAACTGGGATCAGACAGTGATTGAATTTTAATAGAAACCATGTACTTCGACACCACCGAAGACCGATTACCGCCTAGTCCTGTAATAACTCCCTTCACCGGTATCTTTTTTAACTTTAATAATTGAACTGTGTTTTCAGTAACGAACGATGCTTGTGAGCCCTGATCGAGCAAGGCTCTAATAATTTTGAAATCGCCAAATTTAGACTTAGCTTTCACTAGAGCTGTTGCTAGCAAAACCTGTCTAATGATCTTTCCTGTCGAAAGGCAGGATATGATTGGCGTTGTTTCGGTTGAACTACTAGCCGTTACACTTTTTTCATTTTTAGTAACGGCCTTGTCTGTTTGCCCACTGTGTACGACTGGTGTAAATTTAGGGTGAAGAAGTGAGTGATGCCGCTTTTTACAAATACGACAAGAAACATCTATTCTACAATATTTTGCAGAGTGATTACGTCCTAAACAATTTAGACATAAATTATTATTTAAAACAAATTCATGTCTTTTATTGTATTCCTCCTTTGCGAACTTCTTGCAAAAACATAGTTTATGGTTTTCTGTACAATATTCACATTGAATATTTTTTGATGACAGAATGTTTGCATGATGAGTGTGTGAGTGTAAATGTTGAGCGTGTGATGGTCGATTGTGTTGAAATGTAGGTTTTTTATTGTCTAAACATTCCAAAGCCCTAAATCGACCCTCTATAAAATTCGAAAATTGTTCATAGGTAGGTAATTCTGTGCAACTGTCACTCGATATATTTAACTCCCACTGCTTACGGGTTTCAAGATCTAATTTATCTGTAAGTATGTATATAATAATAATATCCCAGGTGGCCACATTAATATTGAGATTTCTCAATGCATTTAAACAATCAGACGTTGTGTCCAATAGGTCTTTTAACCCATTGGCAGATTCTACATTCATACGCCTTTGGTTAAATAAACGTTTTAAAGTACAATTTGTTAGGTATTTTTTGTTATCATACCTTTTTTGTAATAATGCCCAACACTGGCTGTAGTTTAATTCGGTAATAGGTATATGCCTGACTAATTGCTCGGCTTCACCTGTTAAAAAACCCTTTAAATACTTAAGTTTATGTACATCATCAAGGGATGTATTATTATGTACTAAAGACGTGAATAAATCCCTAAAAGTGGGCCACTCAGTATACTTTCCCGAAAACGGGTTAATAGTAATTTTTGGTAACTTAACCAACGAGCTTTTTGACTCAGTTTCATTATTTTTAGAACTATATTGATCATTTTTCTCAACATTATATTTAGCTAAATCAGTTGTTAATTTACATTTATATTCCACATAACACTCTTCAACTTTATCATATAAATCGTCATATTCAATATCCTTTAAATCATCCTGTTTTGTACCTTTTATTAAGCAATCATGAGTTGTTAAAAACTTCGACCATAATGCTTCTAATATTCCTAATCTAGCTTCAATATACTGTTGATTAATACGATCTTTAGGTGATTTACTATAATTCATTTTAGCATTTCTTATTCTAACTTCAACATCTTGTTGTACTTTAAATAAAGCCTGCATTTTTTAAATTGTTATAAAGTTTTAAAAATAAAATAAATATTTTAATGTTGAAAAACTACATGAAATCAAGTTATATTTAAATCAAAATAAACTCTTAAAAATTACAAGTCCATATAATAAACTTTGAAAAATTTACAAGTGTCTTTATAAGATCAAAATAAAATTTTACAAGTGTTTTAGACTTGAAATGAAATCGGGCATAGATTCCTCGTATGAACCAAATTTCTTAAAATTACTCTAAGTCTAAACTACTAAATGAACTGTTTTTCAATTGCACTTAAAGTTTAAATTACCGAAATTGTACTCACGATTGGTTGTCCCACTCACTCTTGTTTCCGCAGTAAACACTTAATCACTTCACTCACTGCAACTTCACCTTTTCGCCTCCCCGCGCACCTCTCCTGACGATTTCCGCTGGAACACCGCCTGCCGTCTGCCAGCGGACAACTTCCGCCCACCGTGACGACTGCTTCTTACTGACTTCTATGAGCCAGTACCGCCACACCTTATAAGTAGCAATCCGCTACTTCTGGGTGCGGGGGTTGTAATTCCAATCCGGAACCACCGATTACTAAAATCTGACCTTGACAGTTCCTTCCGGCTTACGATGGACCATGAATACGGTCGTACGTAGCGGGCTAAATATCTATTGATACTTTTAAATAAAACCAACAGATATCTTGATTAGGTATATGTATTACTTTCTTCCAATATCGTTCATCGTTCACTTTTTTATAAAGCACACAAACGCCTTATGCAATTAATACACCTCGAACCATACCGCGAGGTAATCTACTACTAGCGACATCTATTGTTCACAAGTAAAATTAAAACACTTTATATTGATCTGATTACATGCGAATCGTGAACACATATTATGTTCCAAAGGGATGTGAGTATAAGTTAAATCTACAACTAAGTCAGTGGATCATTAGCCGCACATCCTTCCTATGCTTTTAAACATAAAAATGCATGACCTTTTTTTAATTTTTAAATGTATTTCCAACATTGGATGTTTTCGATAATGAATCCAGAACATTCCCCTCTTTTTACATAAGCCTAAAAATTAATGAATATTATTAAAGTTTACAAACTTACAATTTCTTTCATCCAACTTAAGATATGTGTTACATAAATTAAGTTCCTTTTTCCAGTCTGGATCTGATCTAGTTGTTAAAACCCATTCTCTTTGATGCCACGCACAGTACGATTTAGGATTAATTTTCAAACAATATTCTGTGACACCTAATTCATCATTAAAAAGTTTAGTTAATTCCTCTTCATCACTTTTACTTTTTCTGAAAATCCATGAAATAATTTAAAATTATATACATATGTATACCCTATACATAAGCAAGCCATACTCTATAACAGTAAGCACGGGTATAAACAGTCTCCAAATTTCAAGAGTGATGCGATTGGTCACAAAAGAACATGCACAGTGATTATTTCTCTCGCCGGTATTTACTTGAATTACCACAATTTTTAGTTCCATGGTAAAATATGCAGTGACAAGCTTTAAAAACGAAACACGAAAGCAAATTTGGAATAATAATATTTATTTTTATCGGTAAGTAATATTTAAAAATACTGATTTCAACGAAAGTAATGAGTGTCAAAGGGCATTGCAGGAGGCATGGGGCTGGGTCGACACAGCACGTGCTTCCGCTCCATCCCCTTTTTGTTTTCTTTGAATTAGAGCTATTGCTGTACTACGTTGTACACAAATATTTTGTACATGATTTCTTTCATCAATCTATATAATCTTAATTTTTTAAAATATTATAATCATAGTATTCATAGATCAATGTTTAAAATAAAACTTTTGAATAGCTTCATTATATAGTGACATAATGAAGATATGTAATAAAATATTTAATTGATTTCAGCTTTGCAAAAAACTGGGAATTAGCAAATAAATGGGTGGTAGCAACAAAATAGCTCGATGGCTGGGAGCCCAACATTAGGAATTTCGTTTATTCCATCCATTTTAGTAGTTTGTCTATTTTTGAAATCAAATTGTGCAAGGTAGTTAAGTACACTTATTTTTAAGCAATTAAAAAGTAGCTTTGGCAGTTATTTATGTAGACCTATATAATACATGTTTTTCAATTTTTCAATTAGTTAAAACCTCACTAATATTTACTAAATACCTCATTAAACGAATAACTTAAGTATATTAACACATAGATGTCAATCATGACGCATCACTATTTAACCGCCTTATCATTATCAGTATCTAAAGAACATTTGCTTATGCTCGGAAAAATGGACGATGAGGGCTATGCGCTCACTATAGCTTGCTTAAGTATACTCTAAGATATGTAGTACAAAATTTTAAAACATTACCTTATCTGTTCTAATATTTCTCTGCGGATATTCCATAGTGTGTAAATATCAGGATTGGACACTAACACTTTGCCAGTAAGCTCCAACAACTCTTTATCATATTCATGTTGTTGTCTCTGAAATGTAAGTTTACCATAACAGAACAATAACTGTGAAGATTAATATAGACAGATATGTAAATGAAACTGGTGAATTATTGTAAAATTGATTTAATGGTTGCAAGGCCATAAAGTTATAAATCTATTTAATATCAATAATTTGAAATGTATAGTTTTCAATAATTATAAATTTGGTTTAACTGGTTAAATTTTCAACAAAACTGAAAAATTGTGTATTCATTATATATCTACTGTAGAAAAAAAGTAAAAGGTGACCACAGCAAACAGGGTATTAAGAACCTTTTATTTTTATATTTGTATATAGCAAATAATCACCAATCTTTGTGATAAATAGATAAAAAAAATATTTTTTTTATCTATTTATTACAAAGATTATTGGTGATTATTTGCTATATAAAAATATAAATCCTATATAATCCTATAAAACCTAAAGTTCACATATTTCCTTACTGCTACACGAAAAGCAACATGCCTATAGCTTAGGTAAATCGACAGAATCTGCACTTCACCACATAATAACAAAGATTGAAGAGGATGTCCAAAACAAAGTAATATGTCTAGGCTCCTGTAGACATAGATGGTGCTTTTAACAGAACATACTTCTCCAGCATAAAAGGTGCCATTCACTGTTACAGAGAAACTTCAATAATCTACTCCTCTACTGCAAACCTCACTTTTAAAGTCTCAAAATTCTAACATTACCGTGCCGTGCCTATATATATTAGAAATATGTAAATTTGTAAAAAGACCCCCAAGTTTTTACACCAAAATCAAAGACGCGCCCCGACACAATGTACCTCACTATAAGAATAACCTTTTCCAACCAAAATCTAAATTAAAATTACACAGTACAGGTCCTTACTCAATGTCAATAAAAATTTATAATAAATTGCCGGAATACATAAAAGCCGAAACAAATATTAATAAATTTATAAGATCTTTAAAAGAGATACTAATTAAAAAAAGTTATTACTCAATTAATGAATACATTGTGGAAAAGAATTTTTAAGTGTCTGCCCCTCTCCTGTTCATTGCTATGCCTTTCGAGGTGAATGTGATAGAACTTGCATGTTTTGTTTAGTCTCTAAGTCACATGTAACGCAATTTGTGAATAAATAAACATGCTCATCTTTGGAAAAATCTGCCTGCCAGAAATAAACAGTTGTCTAACCAAGGTTCTAATGAGATTGAACAAGCCACAGATCAGGATAGTAACAAGTGCTATTACGGGACATGGTTCCTTTAACAAACATTTATTTACCGTAGGTATTACAGATAGCCCCCTGTATAGGGCAAGTATGGGGAGGAACAAACAGAGGCACACATGTTGCTGACAAGTCTGGAGGTCGCTGTATACAGGGCTAAACATCTCAGTACCCCAGGATCGCTCCCCGAAGTTGCTTGCAACATCAAAGGACTGTTGAACTTCTTCAGGGAGATTTCATGGCTCGAATAATCGTATTATTCATGACCACACACAAAATATGCACTTGGATGTGGAGTTGCGGAAAACAGCCCATTGTAAACTAAACTAAACTAAAAGTTCACACAAAAATGCCACAAGTTATTGGTCTAAAAATATAATATTTCACATAAGTTAAATTATTTTAAAAAATAAAAATACATATTAAAAATTATATGTTTCCACTGGTCATGTGTCAGCTGTTTGACCAAAATCGCAGAAAATGTTAATGATAACAATCATTTTTATATGATCCCAAACAAATAATTGACGGCACCTTTTATACCAGTGACTGACTGTATTGTACAATCATTTATACCTAGTCCGGCCATAAGTTCTGTTATAAATGAAAATGCATTTTTTTAAATGAAGTAGTGTAATATTACTAAAACTTATATGTACATATTTGTTAGTATCAGCAAAAAATAAAAATAATATTCTATTCAAAATGGCCACCTTTTGATTTTATATAGGCCTTTAATCTGTCTGGCCATGAATCTATGGTAAATCCATAGATTTGTGGCCAGACAGAGACCACACAGTGTTTTCATGGGAAATTTCGCCACTGCTTGCTCCAGAGATTTTTTAAGAGACTCAATGTCGCCGTGTTGTTTAGAGTAAGCCATGTCCTCTAAAACTGACCATAATTTGTAGTCTAAAGGGTTGAGGTCTGAGCTAGATGAGGGCCAGTCTTCAACTCATATAAAGTCCGGAATGTTGGTTTCAAGCCAGGTTTGGATAGTTCGTGCCTTGTGACCAGGTGGAATGCCCTGCTGGAAAGTCCACGGTACATTTAAAAAAAGTATATTGCTGAAAGGTTTCACAACATGATCCAAGACTGTCTCTTGATACACTTTAGCAGAAGTTTTCACTCCTTTTTCACAAAAATGTAGCTTTGTGACGCCTTGATAAGACATGCCCCACCAAACCATCACTGACGCAGGATGATGACCACATTGTACCTTTCTGACCACTTGAGCAACTTCTTTAGAACTATGAGCGCACTCTATCATTTTGCCTGTTGTAGTGCTCTTCAATCGTGAAAATTTTTTCATTGGTAAAGAGGATATTTCTGTGCCTTCACCTGCGTATTGTGACAAAGGGCGGTTTGATCGATCCACTCTCTTTAATTGTAAAGATTGATTTAGGGTATGTCCAGTTTATCGACAATAAGCACAGAGCTTCAGGTTTTGTTTTATAATAGGCGACAGAGTCCCAGCGGGAATCTTCATTTCTCGTGATAAGATTTTATGCTTCCTAATGAGATTTTGACAAGTTCTAACAGCATGCGGCCACCCTGATCTTTTATGGTCTTCAATAGAGTAAGTGTTGTTGTATCTGTTGATAGTATGATATACGAACATACGCCTGATACCAAGCTTTTGAAGTGTCTGGAATATGACTGATGGCTCCATACCCACTTTGTACAAGGCAATCAACGCAATCCTATTTTCTTTAACACCCCATTCCATATTGTAATTCGATAATGAACACGAAAAAATATGTAAAATGGCGCGAAATCGTAAGAACTTTTAAAAATAATGAATGCATTCCAAATTCAATATTATTAAAAAGTTGAAAGAAAAAAGAAAAGTTTTGATGTAACAGTATTTATGGCCAGACTAGTTATAAGATCCCAAACAAATAACTGACATAAAATTTTATACCAGTGTTTTGTGTAAGTATTATGCAAATAGGCTTGTTTCTACTTATTTACACACAAATAAGTCTTTCCGTCCAATCTGTACGACTATTAAAAGGAAGAAACATTTTAACAAAAAGAGAAAAATAAGATCTATCACGCATAAAAGTAAACCTTCGATATTCAATGAAGATTGATTAAACCACATTTGTACATTGTCTAACAAACTTACCTTATGATGAATCTTTTGCATTACATTTTTAAAAACTTTAAGCTTTTCTTGCCTTTCCTTTTCCTTCCTAAGTTTTTCTTCCTCAGTAGTTCGAACCTTTACTCTGCCGTGCTGAAAATTGTTTAGTAAAAGTAAAGTGATTAGGGTGGATTAAAGGCGTAAAATATTTTTCTAACAATTCAAATCCAAAAACAACACAATCTCTTTTAAACATTCCTCTAGCACTTGTGATAAAACATTTGAAACACCTACATATGAAAATAACATATGCCTAAAATTAATTACCATTATTAAATTCGCCAAAATTTTGAGTCATAAATTTAATAATATTTTGAGGGCGTACAACGTACATAAAGGGAAGGGATGTTAAAAAATAATCGAACAATTTTTTTTCAATTAAATCGATTATTATTTTCTTATAATCGATTTTTTAGTATTGATTTTTAAAGTAAAATTAATCGATTTTTAGTAAATCGATTATATAAATTACGTGTTTAAATCGATTTTCAGAAACAGCTCGATCTCTGCGATGTATGATCTATGAAAATCCTGCAGTAAGTTCAATTTTATAAACACCGCATCTATGCGTTTGATGAAAAATCTCGATTCAAATTTTTAATTCGATGGATTAAGTTCACACATATAAGTTGTAGGCGTGTAAAGTAGTTTCAGTGTAATGCTGAGTGAGATGAAGTTGTTGCAGTCGTTGGTAAACAATAAAAATGTTTTCTAACCGTAAACCACCTAAAAGCGGCTAGCGAAAGCATTTTATCACGAAGAAGGGATAATACCACAACAATACGCAAGTACTGTTCGAAAAAATTAAAAACCTGTAGCAATACAACAAATTTAAAACAGCACATAAAACGAAAACATCCCACTGTCTTACAGGAAACAAATGCAAAATAGGACTGGACATTTGTGGCAATAATCATTATTTTTTTGTTTAAACTTGAAGAGTAACGAAAGATTTGTATTTTAGTTTAGTTTTTGATACTGTAGCGTAGTCGTTTAGTTTTTTTTTAATTCTCATTTTAAGTATTTTATTTTAAAACTAGTCAAATGTAAAATAGGACTCGACATTTATGGCAAACTTTTTAATTTGATTTATATTTTAGTTTTTGCGACAATAAGTTTGTAATTTTGTTGGGATGCTCATCATTTCATATTTATTACAATAAATAAAACGTTTAATAGTACTAAAATGTGTATGGATAGTGCTATTTGGTTTCATAATTCCTTACCTTGAAATTTTAAAGGAACATTGCCTTTGATTTTTGGTATTGAACTTTTGAATAGGTTATTTTTTTATTCATATAATTTTATTCGATTTTTAATCTGATAGATTGTTAATATGAATATCTTAGGTATATCATTGGAATATTAAAAGCATGTACTTTTAAATAATACAAAAATCGATTTTTTCCAAAAAATCGAATCTTTATTTTTGTTAAAACGATTTTTGACAAATCGTTTAATTTTATATAAAGATAAATCGATTTTAATTTAATCGATTCTTTTCCATCAATCTCACATCCTTAATAAAGGGTATGTTCCACAAAATACTTTTTTATATATAGGAATTAGGAAGTATGTTCCAAAATAGAACCCAGTGTACTGTCCAATGCAAATGACGTCATGAATCGACGCAATAGCTATACTGGTGATTCGTTCCAAAACATAGGACAGTATAATATGACGTCATACATTTACGCCATATTGGAAAAGTGTTGGCGATTATTTTGTCATTTTGTGCTCGAAAAATCATTATATCTCACTAATGGAGATACCAGCAATTATTCTATAATATTTGGTATTTGCATAAATAAAAAAAAATCTGGCATGCTTCATTCAGCGCACACACAATTAAAAATTGTTTTATTGTGGCCGGATATCCGACGCAATATGGCGGCGGCACGCCAGTACAATATAATGTCAATTGATGACGTCATTTGCATTTACCAGTGTACTGGGTTGTATTTCGGAACATACCCAAAGTATCTTCGAAACGGAGTGGTAGCGGGTCCATAGTTCCATACACGAGGTCCAATAATTTGCAAAGAAACTAGTGCCATCTTATACAATGTCCGCATAAACCTTCGAACATTAGTTTCTAAAACGTGCGCTAGATGGCGGCTACACCAATTCTGGTTATTGATTGTGGAATTTATGTAATTTTCTAAAGTTATAACATAAATATAAAGAATTAATAATTATAATGACATTTTAAAGGTTTTTACAAATTAAAAAATATATTGAATAAAAATATAATTTTTTTTTCGGGCGGAGATGCAATAAGTTTCTCGAACTGGCAAGTGGTAAGCATGTGCGTTTTCAGTTTTTATCTGCAACGGTTACGTAACCGATTTTCATATCGTTATTAAAAACCGTTTTCAGATATCGATATCAATAAATGTGCAAACGACAATTGAAACATAACCGCAAACTGTACTACCAGTGCAACATTTATTTTATGAATTACATAGATTATTCTAGTTTAGAAGTCAGAGGTTCTAATGATATTGTTATCTTAGATGTAATATTTAAACATGTACGTTAATATATAATTTTTGTAAATTCAATGTTATGCAGTAATAAATTATACCATTACTGTTACAGCTTATTAAAGTCCAGTGCTGAACATATAGGCCTCCTCATAGATTGCACCATAGGGGTGATATTTGCCATAGTTGCCACGCTTGGCAACCACAGGTTTTTGAAGCGAAACTTTTTACGGGATTGATTTGATTGAAATGCCGATCCGCAACCTTTTTATATGACGAAAAGTAGTGGGTGTAAACACTACGTACGTGTACGTACCAGGCATTCGGTCGATCATCCAAGACGCAAACGCAGGGCATTACATACCATAAAGTATATCGTAGTATAATTACAAGATTACAACGGTCTTTTGTTCAAATACTAATCTTATATTAATTTTATTTAAGACAGTTACCAAGGTACACGTATTTATTTTAGTAAGATTGAGCGCACTTAAGTAATAGCGCCATTTACTATGTCGTATCGGTAAAATCATTTTATCAAACAAACATTGATTGACTCCCAAGGTGGTAGGTAGAGTGAATGCTAGATAGCATAAACCTAAAAATAATCTCTTCTTATTTTTTAAAAACGTAACCTCGACACTAGGATTTTCTCCTGTATCATGTAGGCGGTTTACATACATAAATTGTACAAGGACAAACATCGAGACCCGGAACAATTATTTGTTAGCCATACAAATATCTGTATCGTGCGGGATTCGAACTTGCGGTATTTAGCGTTGTAATTCAAAGCTGCTGTGCCACGGAGACGTCAAATTTTATTATTTAGTGTGTAGTTAAATATCGAAATCCGGTAAGTCCCACCACTACTCAAAATTAAACTATTAATGGCGCCAAATTTAAAATTAAAATCTTAACAAGTTCGTTTTTAGCAAAATGAGGTAAGTCAATTAAAACTCTATGAAAATAACGGTCAAAACCGACGATTTTTTTCATATCTCGGTAAGTCCTTTGACAAGTGTTTATCAATATCAAGCATGTCCGCACCGGTCAATCATAGTTAAGTATAGCGCAAAGATGGCTGCTATTTGCATGAGTTATCGGAAGCGAAACACTTTGCCCTCTTAGTTTTTATTTAATTATTTTGGACAAAATGAGTGAAAACAGTTTTGGTTTAAATGTGATGGAACCAGATAAGGCAATGAAAAAGACTGTGTCAATATCTAGACAGAAACGGGCCGCGGAAAAAGCAAAAAGGTTAATGAAACACCAACACAGTACCTAGATAAGTTTAATTGTACTGTTTATACTACAGGGTCGCACTCAGCTTGAAAATTATTTATTTTTATACAAAACTATTTATTATTATACTATCGTTTTATTGAGTAATGATAATTTAAAATTTTATAAATATTATAATAATATGAATAACCTTTATTTTAGCGTAACGGCGGAAAGGACTATGAATTAAAAACGTAAGTTCCGGGTTTAAATACAGGTTGTGAATAATAATTGCTTAACCCATCTAATCTAATTAATTATTAATCAGAAATCTGCTTCTTGTGGTTTTCTTACTTACATATACCCATACCTAAATAAAATTTCATTGAAAATGTTCTTTTGAATTTCTTCTGCTTTCTATCTGGTGTTGACCCTGCACTTGAAATGCATTTGTACATTTAACACAAGATTTACATGTTTACTTTTATCTGTAGTAATGCCATTTTGGACTTCAATGGGATCAGATACCCTAAATTCAATTTTATAAAAACAATGTTGACCTAACTGAAGAGAGAGAAGAGGAAATAATAAATAATTCGCAAGATTATGAAAAGGATGAGGTTTTAGAATGTATTTAAATAAATAAATAATTTTGATTCTCTTAAAATCATTTTTTCATTTATAAAATTAAATATACTGATGTATTTCTTAAAATACCACAAGGGAGCTGCTCTGAATACGTCCTATTACAATGATGTCAATCAAACTTAGGTAAGTCCAATATAATTTTTTCAAACGCTGATATAATCAGCTCATACACATCAAAATGCGGCATGTTCAAACTTTAACCCGCTTTTTTAGCTTATCTGATCATCACTTTATTATTACATGGATCTCACAACTTTTTACGGTAGAGGACTGAGTTGCGAGACTTGTTTTTTTTTACAAGTAATGTTTTTGATGGCATATCTAATTTTCTTTCACCATCTTTTTTTCAAATTGAGATCAGATCAGGATCAGGATCGTGACAGGATCAGAGTTTGATTTCAAAGTCTATAATTAAAGTGTAGTCTTAAGAAGTAAACATAATTTATATATATATATATATATATATATATATATATATATATATTTATAGAAAGTTATTTTAGTTAGTTTATTTATTAACAATTATTTAAGTTGGCGATTTTCCTTTATGCTTAACTAGGCTTAGTACTAGCAGAAAAGTTTTAAATTCAAATTCTCAATTAAATTTAATCAAATTCATCTCTATTAACCGCAGGTTTACCTGATTTGCACTCGCCGCTAATTCGGCTCCGGTGGAGGAAGTGGTCAGAATTGTCTTTTTTATCGAAGTGAGACCATATTTCACTAGTCTTACGCGACATTTTGAAAGTCTATATTCAAAAATGATTATAAGTCTAAATCAACTTAAACTATACTATGCTATATTATATTTACACTTGACACATAATTGTCTGAATTACAACTACCTAATGCACAAAATGCACGCAAATATAACAAATAAATGCATAAACGCCGCGTCAAAAATTAATTACTCAATGGATGTTTTTATCTTAGGAGCCACCAGGACCAAGTGCATAATTGTTGAGTTTTAGAAAAAAGCAAATTCTAAACTTTCCATCCAAAATACAAAAAACATAAACATAAAGTTGCCAAAACCAAATATAATATGAACATACAAATGCAAGTCTTGTGTCTATTGTCGTAAAAATCATTTAAATTTAACAACTCTCACAACTACACAAACTTAAAAATTAGCAATTTTAACGATTTGAAATTCGACCTTTTTGCTTTAAGTAATTATATCTAGATGTGCATTGTGTACCGTGTGAAACTAAAACTGGGTACCAAAACAGAAATCCTCTCTTTCTATACGTATTTATGATACCGTCGCAAAAACAAGAAACAATGAATATCAACGAAGTACATTGAATCGGTTTAGTTCATGGGCCGTGTTGGCATATCGTTCCAGTTTTTGTGTTTTACGTTTTACAAATCTAAGCCTTGTGCCTAATGAGCTAAAGATCATTTGAAATTTGATAACTCTCACAACTACACAAACTTAAAATTTAGGCAATATTAACTATTTAAAATTCGACCGTATTGCTCTAGCTATATATTATATAACGCAATGTGCACCGTTGTGTGTTAACTACCAAAACATCGCATTATCCATATTCGCTTCATCTCTTTCTATGCTTATTTAAAATATCGTTGCAAGAACGAGAAGCGACGAATATCAACGAAGATCATCGGTTAGTGGGCTCTCTTCCGTTTTGGGAGATCGTCCCAAAGTTTGCGTTATGCGTTTCGGTTTTGTTTTCGTACGTTGGTTAGGTATATGGTTTTGGTTGGATACGTGATAACGGTTTTGTACTTAGGTTTATCGATATGATATGATATTTGATATCATAACGTTATTACTTACGTTTTGATATATCGGCAATATCGGTCTCACTCTCATGCCTAGCAATGGCTACCGTTTCTGTATATATTACTCTACTCTATGGCTACCGGCGTGTATCGTGTAAGTATATAAAAAAGTACTCTGTGCGTGTAAGCAAGTTGTTGTTTTCACTTTCAGTTTAAACAAAGGTACTCTGTGGTTTTCACGAACGCTTTTGCCATTTATGTGATTCACAAATTATAAAGTTGTATGTACAAGATGTGATTTTCGGTTGTTGCTACAATAAGTTCGGTTGAGTTGAGATTAGGGATGATCGATGTTATAGAAACATCGATGATGGCATCGATGTTGATATCGATAGCTTAACATCGATGTTCGATGTTTATCCTACTCAAAACATCGATGTTGGCCGTTATCGATGTTATAGCACATGTCCTTTTTAGTAGGTTAAAATTAAATGTACAAAAAATTTGTAGTGTTTATGAAACTAAATAAATTAATAACGCATTCAGTCATCATCATCATCATCATCATTACAGCCCTTCAAAAGTCCACTGCTGAACATAGGCCTCCCCCAAGTAATGCCACAAAGCACGGTCCTGAGCCACCTGCATTCATCGACTTCCTGCATATCTTACCAGGTCGTCACTCCATCTAGTGAGGGGTCGCCCTACACTACGCCTACTGGTACGAGGCTGCCACTCAAGAACCCCTCTTCCCCATCGGTTATCGGTTCTTCGAGCTATATGGCCGGCCCATTGCCACTTCAGCTTACTAATCCGTTGGGCTATGTCGGTCACTCTGGTTTTACTGCGGACATCCTCATTTCTGAGTCTATCACGCAGAGAAACTCCGAGCATAGCCCACTCCATAGCTCGCTGAGCGACCTTGAGCGTCCTCATACGGCCAGCAGTGAAGGACCACGTCTCAGATCCGTAAGTCATCACTGGCAACACGCACTAGTTGTATAATCTAGTTTTTAGAGATTGAGGTATACCTGACGAGAATATATGTCGTAATTTCCCGAACGCTGCCCAGCCGAGTTTAATCCGTCGATTCACCTCTCGGTCGAAGTTGGACTTACCTAGTCGGACTATTTGTCCCAGGTAAACGTACTCGTCAACAACTTCGAGCATAGTGCTCCCAACAACTACCGGCATAGGTGTGACATGGACATTGAACATGATCTTTGTTTTGTCCATGTTCATCTTAAGACCTATCCGTTGGGAGGCACTATTGAGGTCATTGAGCAAAGTGCTTAAGTCCTCCAGCGATTCTGCCATAAGGACTATATCGTCGGCAAATCGAAGTTGAGTGATGTACTCGCCATTGATGTCAATACCGTATCCTTTCCAGTCCGGTAGCTTGAAAACGTCTTCCAATGCAGCGGTGAAGAGTTTCGGGGATATAACGTCACCCTGTCTTACACCTCTCTGCAGTTGGATAGGTTTCGAGCTCTGGTTCTGTACTCGGATAGCCATCGTAGCCCTACTGTACAAACACTTCAGCACTTCGATATACCGACAGTCAACTTGGCACCGCTGAAGGGACTGTAGCACCGCCCAAATTTCGACGGAATCAAAGGCTTTCTCATAGTCCACATACGCCAGGCAAAGTGGCAGATTGTACTCTTCAGTCTTCTGTACAATCTGCCGCAGGGTATGTATGTGGTCTATGGTACTGAAGCCTTTTCGGAAACCGGCTTGTTCGGGAGGCTGGAAGTCATCGAGTCTGCATGCGAGACGATTCGTAATGACTCTCGAAAACAGCACGTAGACGCGGCTCAGAAGGGAAATCGGTCTGTAGTTCTTTAAGAGAGCATTGTCGCCTTTCTTAAAGAACAAGACCACCGCACTTCTGCTCCACGCCTCTGGAGTAGTGCCACCATGGAGGACGGAACTGAAGAGCTTCTGAAAGACTTCAAGTACCGGTGTTACACCCGCTTTCAGAAGCTCCGCTGTAATTCAATCCTCGCCTGGGGCCCTGCCGTTTTTAAGGTGCTGGAGAGCCATTCTAATCTCGCTTAGACTGACCTCCGGGTCGGATAAGACACAGTAATTCAAAAATAGGAAAAACTTAACAAATATTTAGTTAATTTGTTATATTTTTTGCCTATAATGATGAATATTATTATTTAGATATTTAAATGTTCCTATACTCGTACAATTATAAATCTACGATCTACTATCCTAATTTACGATTTAGACGTAGGTTTTATATTAACTACTCATAGCTCGAAATAAAAAATGATTATAGAGGAAAATTAACAAACTTCACAAAAACAAAATAATGGACTTTTCCGTCACCTTTGTACACACAATTTTTAATCAGGCAGCCCTGGCAGTAAGTGTCCACAGCCGTTTATAAAATGCACTTTGCAGTGAAATTGTCTATGCTCACGATTGCCCAGTGATTTATTCTCATAAACTTCAAGCAAACCATAAACTTATTATCCCAAGCTCAAAAAAAAACAGCTAAATATGATTAAACTGTGTAGATACATATTGTTTCGAAATTATGTGTGTATACACAGCAAGGGAAAAATAATTAATTTGAATGTCTATTTATGTTGAATAGTTATTAGGCGACAGCCGATAACGACACCACAATAACAAAGCGAAAGCAGTTACAACAGTGACATCACACTCGACGGGGAGTTTGACACATCATAATGATAGTTTTTTAGGTGATCGATGCATTTAGGAATCCTTAATTATTCAAAATTTTAAACCTTTAATAGGAGATGAAATATTTAGTTAATATTTATTTCGTGGGTTCACTGTTCGTTTTGTTCACAAGTTCTTATTAATCGATTATTGGTTCATTGACATCGATGTTTGACATGTGGCAACATCGATGTTTCGATGTTTAATGTGTGGTAACATCGATGTTAAAACATCGATGTTTCAATTTCTAACATCGATGATCATCGAACATCCCTAGTTGAGATTAGCCCTCCTCCCGACCTCCCGTCATATTGTTTAGATTTTCATCACAAATTATAAAGTTGTATGTACAAGAATTTTCATGCTGGAACGACATTGTATGTTTGTGTAGTGTACCAATATTTATAATTTGGTTTCGTGATTATTTTGCGGAATAGACGATTTTACATCTTGTTTGTTAAAATGCCGAGGCGTTGTGCTATTGGATGTAAACCCACTAGTAAGTAGATCTTATCTTCCGATCATGAAAATTAGTTTTTTACCTACGCTTTACAAATTTTAGACCGGTCACGTACGGGCTAACACAGTGACATTTTTAATGAAATTAAATAATAAATTAATAATTTTTGTAGTTATATTTGAACACGATCTCACCGGATAATCTTATGACTTCTATGACTATGGCTGCCATCGCCTATATTGCCTATGCCAGATACAAACTTTAAAAAAACTGTTAACATTTTATTGAAATCGAGCTTTTTCCCAGTTATCCTTTAAGTACAATAAAAATATAGTTTTCAGAGACTGATTGTTTGTTAGACAGACAACCAATTAGTCTTCCGATGGACGGCAGCTCTACCTCGTATCTATACCGAGCGCATGCCAAAAATTCTCAGGAGTGTTAGACTTGACCAGGGAAGGACTCGCATAATACCAGAATAAAAAAGAAGCTTAATGCTTCCATGCTTCTTATGATATTTGGCTAACCTTTTGTGTTGTTTGAAATTTAATTTTGTTTTTCAGGGGGTGTACTTCATGTTTTTCCTAACCCTAACAAATTCCCTGAGCAGTTTAAAGCTTGGGTTCGGATTGTTAGTGGTAAAGATGAATGTGATTTTGATTACAAAAAAATGAGAATTTGTGATAAACACTTCACTGAAAGGGATCAGAATCGTAACAACCGCCTGAATGCACTAGCAGTCCCATCACTTCTTCTGCATGGTATGTAAATTACGATAATATTGTAGCCAATACTAACCCCTTGACATACGATGACATTCCGAGGCTTCATTCATTTCATGTGCCATTGTAGACTTTGATGTCTACAAGATGTCAGGAACTGTCTTTGATGAACACCAAAGGGCAGTTTATTATTAGATTCCCTGTTTCAGTTGTGCATCAATGCTGTTTTGTTTAAACTCTATGCTATGGTCATTATACCTTGCACACTGATCACCATAGCACAATTATCACTTTTACATTTGAATTTCGTAAAAATCTGAAATAGTTCATTCAACGTGTCTTTATACTGGCATGATAAGGATGTGTATTTAATAAGCACAAAATGCTCATAGGCAGAAATGGTTTATATGGGGATAATAAGAAGGAAAAAGAGAGGTAAAGAAGACTGTATTGAAATCGAACTCACAAATACCTTGTCTTGTCTTGCATGTTTCCCTGTCATGCAAAAGTGTGTGTTTGATATAGCTATTTATAAAACTTGTGTTATATTCCAAGTTATCTACTTCACATAAGCTATCAATTATGAATTTTTGATTGAATATTGCAAAAGGTATGCTTTGTAATTTGTCTCCAAACTATGCGACACATGGTAGACCTATTCAAATTAATGGCCAACTCAGTTACAAGCAATAACATTGGGTGTATTTTTCTGAAAATATACCTGAGATCCGCATGATTGTTCACAATTGAGCCAAATTTAATTGTATTCTATGGATGTGTCAACATGCATTTTATTTGTATGTCAAGGGGTTATTAAAAAAATTTGTTATCATAAGTAATTATGAGTTACTTAGTACCTGAGTAGAGTCTGCATGCATGTAATATTTTTTTACTTTGTATATAATTTTAAAATAAAAATTTATATAATTACTTAATATTAATAATTTACCTCTCGTCTGTCCAAACGCCATATTCTGGCGTTTCAAATAATATGGGCATCTGTCAAACGCTATAATATGGCGTCGAGTGATAGCAAACTATTTGTAACACATATATGATATATATGCATACATATATATTAGTACCCGGTTGACCGAGCTTTGCTCGGTATTTTTCGCTCGGTTTTTTTTTAATTCGTGTGTTTTGGAAATTATATTTAGATACAAATTACATACTGATGAAATATGAATAATATTTTTTGATCTTAGCGACATAATAGAAAAAACTGAACCGGTTATTTGAATAAAAAATCATGTCTGCAGTTGGTTTTATTTAAATTTTCGTGTTTTTAAAAATACTAAAAAAGGGCTCGAAAAAATAGATTTTCTCAAAAAAGAAAGGAACTTGAAAAAAAAATTTAAAAAAGTTGGTCGGTCGGTCTGGGCTCGAACCGGGGTTTTACGATTCTGTGACCGCCCATTATACCAATTAAGCTATTTATAATCATTGACAATCTGTCAAAATTTACCTTCTTATTCTAACGATATTGTAGCAGTTTTTTTATTGCCTAAAAACATGGACAAAAAGACATTTACTAAAAATAAATCCTAGCTAGATCGATTTATTATCCCCGAAACTCCCTGGACACTAAATTTTAGGAAAATCGTTGGAGCCGTTTCCGAGATCCCGATTATATATTTATATATATTATACAAAAATTGCTCGTTTAATAGTATATAATATGTAACATATATATCTGCATGATGATTTTGTCTAAATTTGATTTAATAATGTGTTTTTTTGTGAATCTCCATTTTTTTTGTCCCGATGTCGAGTAGAGCTAGGTGAGGCCTTCCTCGACCTTGTTGTAAACGAAAAATTTATGAAAGACTTTTTTTTGTTTTTTTTAATAATTAAATATGCTTTGGACGTACAAGTAAAACAAATAGTACTTGGAATAAAGGCTTTAATTTATAATTACTACTCCTTTGCAGAAAATTGGGGGAAAAATACTTTTCTTACTCTCATTTTCAAATTGGTATCACTTTCGAAGTAAACCTGTATTCAAGTTATACATAATCTGATAGCTTATTTAATAAAGTTTCCATTGATATATGATTTTAATATACCATTTATATAAAATATCTTGGAAATAGTCATTTTAATGAACAGCAGGAAGTATTCTGGAAGTACTTCCAGACCCCGACATACGAGGGAATATTAAGAATTCTTCTTCTTCTTGCCCTTATCCGTATATATTTAGGGTTGGCGTAGTACATCTTCCTTTTGAGGTCATACTTTTGTAAGGTTTGGCTTATTTTTTACAACCACCTGCCTGCCTGTCATTAACCCTACCCGGAAGTTTTCTTTACACTTTTGACTAGATATTCACAATTTAAGGAGTCACTGATAAAATACTAGAAATAATGCTGATATAAAATTTTAATGAGCGAGTATTATTTACTATAATAAGACAATATAACTGAAAGTTTAATTGAGCTAACAATAATTTCAAGCAGCATAATAACTTATGATACCAATAATATTTGCAGGCAGTCATGCTGATGTGCCAATGCAAAATGAACAAAGTGCCTCAACAAACATAATGTCTGAAAAATCTCTAGGTCAACCGGAAGTATCTGATAATAATCAGTCCACATCAGGTATGTTTGCTATTTTATATATTTTAGTATTAGTACTACAATCTACAACTATCTGTGAATACTATAAATTATAACTAATAAAAACTCTTAGAATTTATAACTAATATTATTAATATGTAACTGTCTGTCTACCTTTGACTGCCAAAAGGCTGAACAAAATGCACACTTATTTACAATGGGAAAACATAATATGTAATGACATATAAAAATATACAACAAAATTGATAAATTGATTGAACATTTTTAAGTGTGTTAAAATATTGCCAAGTTATTCAAGGTCATAAGCCTATAACCTTGTGAAGATTTATAAAAACCTATGCAGTAGTCACATCTACATCTATCCTCGATTACAAATCAAAATGCAGATGTGTTGTCACCCGTGAGGACTAAGATGGAATACCTCTTTACCAGTAAAAAGGGTCTCTGGTTCTCTACACTCACCATTTGAAACACAGCAGCATTAAGCTACTATTTCACGCTGGTATTCTGTGAGAGTGTGGTCCTTCCCCAGTCAGGCTGACCCATTCGTGCTACAACTATACTACTAATATAACTGCAGTTTTAATTAAATAAAAAACAATTAAATTATATAACAGTTTTATAATAATAAGTATCACTTTACTATAACACCATTAAAAGAAAAAATGCAAAAAATAAATGAAAATCCATCTTATAGTCAAGCAGTGCAGTGTTTATTATTTAATATAGAAAACATAAAAAAATAGCTTTTATTTCTACATTTCATTTATTTTTTGCCTTTTAGTTTAGTTTTCCTCCAACTTCTTCCATTCTCTATCAGCTGTCCTAGAGTCACCTTTAATTTATTTACCCATTTTCTTGTAGATATTTTATTTAGTATTGTTTACTAATTAATATTTTAATGATCAATTGTATTTTTCAGACAATGTTGCTGATGTGCAGACACAAATTAAAGCAGGTTTCCCGATAAGCACAATGTGTGAACAATCTGCTGGTCAAACTGACAGTCATCAGTGTGCATTAGGTAGTTTGCTATTTTATATTATTTTAATATACTAATATTCTATCAACAATTCCTCTGCAACTATCTGTGAGTACATACTGTATGTATACTGATAAGCTCAGTGCAGCCATGAGAGTTCTCTTGATGAGTATTTAGATAAGATTTATAGTGGACTGATGAGTTTTTAAGGTTTCATATTGTAGGAGTGCCAAGGGGATCTCTATTCTGTGTTTACACAGATTACATCTTATTAACTTGGTCAGGTTTATACCATTTATTATGATAATAACATATTAACTGTTAAAACACATATAATAGATAAAGATATTGTGCATTATATAGCAGGAAACCCAATGTATGCTTGTAAGTCACTTCTCACTCTGAGGCTAAGTATAGCCAGTCAATCAGTGAGAAAATAATAATAAATATTTAAGAAAAAAAAAATAAGATAACCTATAATATATTTTTAATAAAGTCATTCCAAAAAGTAGTTTAATAAAATGTATCAATTTTTCAGATCTATCTCCTGAAGTATCTTTCAATCCCCTGGTGGAGCATAACTATTGTAAACTCTCAAAGGAGCGTCATAAAATAAAAAGTAAGGATAAATTTTCATTTAACATATCTATACTGTGTATTGACATTGTAAAAACATCCATTACTCCATTTCATACCCCATGTAAGAGGCGACAGAGATAAATTGAAACATGAGATGGGCAGCAGTATTTTACTCTTAACAACTGCGAACAATAAAAAACTACAGTTGACCCTTTAGCAAATATCACAGTGCACACACAACCCAGATTTGATCTCTGCCACCACCAATGAAGTTGTCAAGATTTACCACATGCTCATCCACACATGAAAACATTGTGAGGAAGTAGTATAAGAGAAAAATGTTTGAGAAATTAGTATAATTTCAAAATGATGTGGATTTCACCAACATGCTTTGGCGCAGCAGGAAGACAATTCCTTGCCTTATATATAGGATGCAATTTTACCTTTTTATAGAAAATAATATCCCATATATATTTAACAAATTCCGCATGGAAACCTGATAACACTGACCTGGAGATTGAACCCAGATAACACTGACCTAGAGATTGAACCTAGGACCCCATGATGGGCAACCACTCTTGCGGACTACTAGACCAATGAAGTCATTCAATTCATTTTAATTATAATTACAAAAAATAGATACAACAGTAAAATCTAAAGAAACAAGCTTTAGTTAACCACACCCTCACCAACATCTTTAATAGCCAGTATAATACAGGCTATGAGGCATTCCATCTTAGTCCTCGGAGGTGACAATGCAACTGTAGCCTTCTTTCTCTGAAGTTGGTTGCGGATGTCTAGCCACTTACTATCAGGTAGACTATCAGCTTGTTTGTCACTTCAATTCTGACATGTATAATATAATATAATATAATATTCCACAGCTATCACACAACGCCATCTAGTCCCAAGCTAAGCAGAGCTTGTGTTATGGGTACTAGACAACTGATAAACATACTTATATATTTCTAAATACATAAATATTATAGATAAATTACACCCAGACACAGAACAAATGATCTAGCTCATCACACAAACATTTGTCCTGGGTGGGAATCGAACCCACGATCTCCGGCTTAGCAGTCAGCGTCACTAACCACTAGACCAACAGGCCTGTCAAATTGTAACATTTATGTAACATGTACATACAATGTAACATTTTATGTAGCGGTCTAACTTGAACTCATTACAAAAATAAAAATATAAACCTCTGATTGTAATAATGTATTACTTTAATTCACTGTATTATTTGATTTTCAGGCTGGAAAAGTGTAGGAACATCTAAAAAATATAGAGTCTACCAACGAATTATAAAGAATTTAAGAAGACAGGTTTATCGTCTTAGAAAACAGCGAAAAGACATTAAGTCACGGCTAAAAAATGCAGAAAAATTATTAAATAATCTGATTTTCAAAAACTTGGAAAAGATATGAAACCCGCAGCAAAAGTTTTTGCGAACATGCAGTATTATCAGGCCGAGAAGAAACTAACTGGTCGGCATTTTAAAATTGAAGACAAAGTTCTTTGTCTTTCTTTATGTAAAAGAAGTCCGAAGTGTTACGCCCTAATGTCAAAATATTTTATACTTCCTTCGACTAAGTCTTTAAAGCAGTTGCTTGCGAAAATTGAACTTGGTGCTGGCATTAATGAAATAGTTTTCTAAAAATTCCACAAAACTATAAACAATTTTGACACTTAGATAAACTGTGTACGTTATATAGTTATATTTGATGAGATGTCGATTACACCTCAAATTCATTATGACTCATCAAAAGATGAATTAAAAGGATTTGCTATAGTCCGGACGCGAAGCAGGAAGAATTTCGTACGAGGGTGGATTGAAAAGTACTCGGCCTAACACAGATCCATTCATTCTAAAAATCAAATCTACCCACATTATTTAGTTCAGTTCAGACTAGTTCATTGTGTGAAGTTCGAAACGTGTGCGATAATTAGTTGTGATTTTATAAATTTATTAACAAAGTAATCGGACATAATTTCCGCGAATGGAGCAAATCGAGCAGCGTGCCGTCATTAAGTACCTCCATAAGAAGGGGCTATCATCAAAAGCCATCCATGATGACATGGTCAGTACATTAGGCGATTGTGCTCTGTCATATTCATCCGTGAAAAAATGGATAGCAGAATTTAAGCAAGGTAGAGAGAGTGTGAAAGATGAACCCCGCTCTGGAAGGCCTTCGACGTCAACTACTGACGAAAATATTAAAAAAGTACTTGATTTAATAATGGGAGACCGCAGATTAAAAATTAGAGAGATAGCCGAGATTATAGGCATCTCTTATGAACGAACTCAAAACATCATTGTCAACGAGTTGGGTTTCCACAAGGTGTCTGCGAGGTGGGTTCCGCGACTGCTTTCAGTTGAACAAAAAAGGACGCGATTGACTATTTCACGCGACTGTTTGGGAGTTATTTGAAGCCGATGCAGATGATTTTTTGAATCGTTTTGTTACTATGGACGTAACATGGGTTCATTACTGTACACCGGAAACAAAACAACAATCAAAACATTGGAGAAGACCTGGTTCACCACCCCCTAAAAAAGCTAAGTCGATTTTGTCGGCAAATAAGGTGATGGCTTCAGTATTCTGGGACTCGAAAGGTGTGATTATGATTGATTATCTTGAAAGGGGTCAGACTATAAACTCTGATTACTACTGCACCTTACTACGTCGTTTACGAGAGGAAATAAAAGAAAAACGTCGAGGAATGCTCAGAAGAAAAGTCCTGTTTCATCAAGATAACGCCCATGTTCACACGTCAGTACAGTCAATGGCTGAAATTCACAACTGTGGCTTTGAACTGTTACCGCATCCGCCGTATTCATCTGATCTGGCACCATCAGACTTCTTTCTGTTCCCTAACCTAAAAAAGCACTTGGGAGGTCAAAGATTTTCGACAAACGACGAGGTCAAAGCAGCTGTAGACGCATATTTTGACTCTAAGGAAGAATCATTTTTTTCAACGGTCTAAATGCTTGGAAGGGGAGGTGGCAAAAGTGTATTGAACTTGATGGTGATTATGTAGAAAAATAAAAATATAACTGATTTAGTATGTGTTTATTTTCTTGGTTAGGCCGAGTACTTTTCAATCCACCCTCGTACGTTAACCTTTTGTTACCTGTCTCTGTCACTCCCGCGTAAATATAATGCGTCTCGCTCGCACAGATGCAACCGCCGTCCTCAGGGATTGTAAATCTTTTATCTGAGACTGCATTGTTTCCATGTTTTTTTTAGTTGGCCTTGAGTCACAACTAAAAATCCTTGGCTTGTTTGACATAATAATTTTTAAATAACTCGAACGACATTCCATCTTGGATGCGTTAGTGATCGCTCAGTTTTCGGACACAGTTATCTCAAATATCTTATTTCAATTAGAAGATGAAATTCTGATTTCAATGACGTAAATTACAACTGCACTTATCTTACAAAAAATTCATCGCAAAACGTTTACAAAGTTTATGTTTTTTTCATATGCGTCGCTCTATTACAAGGTCGCACGCTTGTGCAATACACGGTTGTTTGATTATATAGATAGGTATATAATCAAAGACGGTTGTATACAACGTGTTCTATTTTTGCACGGAGTTATTAGATTTTTAGTGCAAAGTAAGTGTGAGTGTTTGTACGGTGTCTCTAATATGTTGAGGTTTTTCGACTGTTTTTAGAAGACATGCAGTTTTAGTATGTTACGATAAAATTGTAAATAATGAAACTGTCTAGAAAAATCTACATCTATTATAATATAAAGAATTTGATTATAAAAGGTAATCTCAGAATTCTGTGACTAAATAGAAATACATATATATTAGGCATACAAAAAAGTGACAAAATGCAAGTTGTATAGGGTAAAAATTAAAGTTACTATAGTTTTGAAAGTATATTTTTATTTTTCACTATTACAAATAAAAAATTATAACTAAATAATATATAATTTTTATTTATTTATTTGGTTCACCAACAAATGTTACATTAATACATATGCTTAATTCTAAGACAGTTATATAAACTAAGTGCATATTCAATAATAGGTAAACACCACATGCTTAGTGCTCACAGCATTTCCTACAAGCCGTTACCATAGCTAAAAATATACCTTACAAACTTAAAATAACAAATAAAACAAAATTATTAAATTAATACAAAACAAAAAAAATACTTCAAACAAACATTAATTTTGTGCCGAAAACGTTAAAAGAGTCGTGGTGGATATCTACTCCATTATTATAGGTATTTAAAAGTCTGCAAAGTTTGGGAATTAAATCCTAGCACATTTCTACGAAGAGGCGGCGAAAGAGGAGTAATGAATTTACGAGGATATCTACTTGGGATAAGTAAAGTAAAGTTACAGCCTATATACGTCCCACTGCTGAGCACAGGCCACCCCCGTCATTTCTGAGAGGGTTTTAGGGCACGGACTATCTGCCGCGCTGCCTCAATGCCTCAATGCGTGTTGGCGAACTTTACATGTCTTCGAAATATTTTTTTTTCTTATATCTCAGACATGCAGGTTTCCTCACGATGATTTCCTTCACCGCCGTGCACTTGGTAAATCAGCACTTAAAATTGCAATTAACAATTTCATTGGTGCCGGCGGGGATCGAACCCGGTTTGCTCGCGTACTGTGAAATTTACAGTGAGCGCTAACCATCTGAGCTACCACGGCTCTTTACTTGGATCTACTTGGGATACGAAAATTAAATTTACGTAGTAATATAGGGCAATCTAAGTTATTTCTGAATATTTTATATAAAAGTTGCAAATCCAGAATGTCCCGGCGTTTTGACAGTGAAACCATTTTAAATGTCTTTAATCTGTCTACATATGATGCATTTTTATATGCTTTTCGTGTTGAAAAGGCAAGATGCCATAAAAATCATTTCTGTATGCGCTCAAGGCGAAGATTATGGGTAGAATAATAGGAACGCCAGACTGTGCTACAATATTCTAATATACTTCTAACAATTTTTTTTTTTCAAATCAAATAATTTATTTGTCAAACATAGGTAAAAAGTTACAAACTTGGTGGAAAAGGTATAATACGTAACACTATGTTTCGCCTACAAAGGCATACAAATATTTGTTTATCACCATCACCTTAATTATCAATTACATAAATATTAACATGTTATAAATAAATCGTCCATTAATTATTGCAGGTACTAATAACCATTCATTTTATCTTCAAAGTATTCGTTGATAGAGTAGTATGCTTTATATAATAAAAAACTCGAAAGCAATTTCTTAAATTTGTCTATATTATCGGTTTCTTTGATGTATCTTGGGAGTTTATTAAAAATTTTAGGAGCCATACCCAGGAAACTTTTTGAATACAGGGCTGTTTTATGAGGTTTTGTGCGTAGTTTGTTCCTATGTCGTTTATTATTAGCGTTTTCAAATATGCTAAAATGTTTCCTTACAAACATAGCTACTTCAAATATATATAAAGATGGTAGGGTCAGAATGTTAAGATCAATAAAATGCGGTTTGCAACTATCGGTAACCTGCAACTGACATACTGCTCGTAAACATTTCTTTTGCGCTTTAAATACTAGTTCGCGTTTTGGAGAATTTCCCCAAAATATTATACCATATCTCAATGTTGAAGAGACGCATGGTAGGCGGTTATGA